>JADDOH010024508.1:0-41703 GCA_016648135.1 Agrypnia vestita | reverse complement strand
TTGTGAACAATTTTAGCCTACTATTATGTGTAGTTTAGATGTAAGCCAAGTATTGTGAGAAATGCAAACGAGAGATGAGTGCTTGATGTGAGTGTTAGGTAGTAATTGTGGGAACTATGCCTATAGGTAGCGACAAGGCTAGCCACCTGTCATGCCGCAGTCCCCACGGTGGCGCAAAGAGGAAGATAGAATGCCGGATTGGTGTGTGGAATATTAGAGGAGGAATGGAAAGGAAGATGAATGAAATGTGTGAGAGCATGAGGAGTAAATGTTTAGATGTACTATGTATAAGTGAGAGTATGAAGAAAGGAAGTGGAGAGATGGAACACAATGGTCTGCTCGTACTGTGGTCGGGAGTCCCAGAGGCAGACCGAGCATGCCAGGGTGTTGCAACGCTGCTTTCTGAGCGAATGTTCGAATGTATGAAAGAATATGGGTTCATTAGTGCCAGGCTCATGTGGATCCGTTTCAAAATTGGGATCACTGGGGTATTTCTTATTGTAGGTTATGCCCCTGTAAACTCAGATAAAGACGAAGTGAAAGATGAGTTTTGGACGAGTGTAAGAGATGTTATAGACATGAAAAGCGACAGCGAAATATTGATTTTGGCTGGAGATTTGAATGGGTGGGTTGGAACTCGAAGAGATGGCTTCGAGTCTGCGCTTGGTATATTTGGGGATGGAAGGACGAATGAAAATGGCGATAGTTTGCTTGAAGTATGTTTGGAGTGGAACCTTTTTGTATCCAATACTTTTTTTGAACACAAAGGAATCCACCAATATACGTGGGAAAGAGGAAATGAAAGGTCAATGATTGATTTCGTTGTAATTGACTCTAGATTGAGGTCCGGCACTGTTGACACCAGAGTATTTCGAGGCGCTGAAATTGAAACGGATCACTTTCTTGTAGTATCAAGAGTGAATCTGTTTCATGGGTGGCGATCTAAGAAGAAAACAGTGGTAGCCCCGACTAGGGTCAAAATCGAAAGATTGCAAGAGAAGGATACCAGGGAAAAGTTTGAAAGGAAAACCGCTGAAAGGTTAAATGAGAAATGTATGGAAGAGCTCAATATTGATAGTGCATGGGAACACATCAAAAAGAGCCTGTATGAGTCAGCCAAGGAAGTGTGCGGTGTGACCGTCCAAGGAATGAAGAAAGGAGATGCATGGTGGGATGACGAGATTAGAGATCTTATAAATGAGAAGAAAAAAGCGTGGTGTAACCTCTTGGCATCAAAGAATGGAGATGTGAATGGATATACGCTAGCAAAGGATTTATATATTGTATGTAAGAAAAAGGTAAAGCACGGAGTGAAAGAAAGAAAGGAGCGTTTGAGGAAGGACGAGGGTCTTAAATTGACTCAAAACTTCCAAGAGAATATCAAGATCTTTTGGAAGGAAGTTAAAAAGTCTCGAAGTGGTACGAAAAGAGGTTGTGTGAATGCTATTATGTCAAAGAATGGAAAGATGCTTAGAAACGAGAATGAAATAAAAGATAGATGGAAGGAATTTTTTGAAGACATGTATGAGAGTAATGGGAATGTGAGTGAGGACTCCTTTGAGGCGTCCAACGGATTTATGAATAGTGACGACAGTGTGAATGAAATAACTGTGGAAGAAATTAAAAGAGCATTGAAGCACATGAAGAATGGCAAGGCTGTGGGTTATGACAATGTTGCTGCCGAGTACATTAAGGGTGGTGGTCCAGTAATACTCACGTGGCTTCATAGACTCTTCAACCAATGTTTAGAGGCAGCTACACTCCTAAGGATTGGAGAAGAGCTGTTATCATGCCTCTATACAAAGGAAAAGGGTCGCGAATGGACTGCGCGAATTATCGGGCCATTAGCCTATTGAGCTCTGTTGGCAAACTGTATGCGAGAATTTTGATAGAAATAGTGAGGTTGACAACGAAAGAAAAAGTGTGGGATGTACAAGGAGCCTTCATGAGTGGAAGAGGATGCATGGACCAGATTTTCTCACTGCGCCAGATGACCGAAAAGTTTTTGGCAAAGTACCAAAAACTTTTTTGTGCCTTTGTGGATCTCCAAAAAGCGTATGACAGAGTGATAAGACGAAAGTTATGGAAGGTTTTGTCTGAATATGGGGTGAAGAGTAAATTCATACAGGCAATTGCATCCCTGTACGAAGGAAGTAGTGCTTGCGTGAGAATTAATGGGACATTCACATCATGGTTTGATATTACAAAAGGTGTCAAACAGGGATGCGTATTGTCACCATGGCTTTTCAACCTGTATATGGATAATTGTATGAAAGAACTGAAGGATCTAGAAGTTGGAGCGAAAATTGACGGACTCACCATATCCTGTCTGCTATACGCAGACGATGCAGTATTAGTGGCTAACAGTGAAGCTGATCTGCAGTGCTTGGTATCCAGGATGTCCGATGTATGCATGCAGAGTGACCTTCTGATGAATGTCAGCAAATCGAAAGTGATGGTATTCGAGAGAGACGAAAGAGTGACTAAGTGTGATGTAATTATAAACAACGAATGCTTAGAACAAGTGAACGAGTTTGGGTATTTGGGAAGTATGTTTAGTAGAGACGGCAAGGCTGAGAATGATATCGAAAGGAGAGTAACTGCGGGAAACAAAGTTAATGGTGCACTAAATGCAATTATGGCCAATAAGAATCTGTCAAAAGAAGCAAGACTAGCGGTACAGAATGGCGTTCTAGTGCCAACCCTTATGTATGGAAGTGAAGCCTGGAATTGGCAAAAGAGGAATGAAAGTAGACTGAATGCGGTTGAAATGCGGTCACTAAGACGCTTGTGTGGAAAATCTTTGGTCGATAGAGTGAGGAATGAACAAATTAGAAGTGAATGCAATGCTGGCTGTAGTGTGGTAGATATAATAAAGAAAGGAGTGCTGAGATGGTTTGGTCATGTGGAACGTATGAACGAGGAAAGGATGGTTAAGAAAATATATGAGGCGAATGTTGAAGGCAACAGGAATAGAGGGCGTCCGCGAAAGACCTGGCACGATCAGGTACTACAAGTATTTGAGGATGGCCCTGTTAAAAGCCGCAACAATCGTAGAACGTGTATGAGAAGATGTATGAATGTGGCCGAAGCAAAAGTGGTGTGCCAGGATAGAAGAGTGTGGCGTTCAATCCTCTCTGCCTACCCCTGCAGGGAAACGGCGTGATGGTTAGTTAGTTAGTTAGTTAAATGCTTACTTACCACCAATCTGACTTAGAGAGAAGAACGCCACACTTTTCTATTCTGTTCTAGCACACCACTCTTGCCTCGTTCACTTTCATACATCTTCTCACGTAAGCTCAGCTTAAGTTGTTGAGGCTTTTAATAGTTTTTTTATTATATTTGGTTTATCTGATCACGTCAGGTCATTTTCTGATCCTTGCTTTGTCTGAACCGGTTGTCTTCAATGCTTTCTCACATACTGTGACGTTAATATGAGTATCGCCCGTTCCACCTAAACGCTTAACAAAGGCAAATGTGACAGAGGCGTTCAAAGTTAAATTTAACCCACTCGGTGTGAATAGACCCTGGAATTTTGCTGGCCGCGTTGACAAGCAGGCCAAGCCAGGCCGCTCTAGGCCACACTAGGCCACAGAACGAACAAGGAACAGCTGAAGAACGAGAGTCAAATAAGCTTCCATACTTTTGAAAACAAAAATGTGATCTTCTGTTGCATGGGAAGAAAAGGTTCCTTAGTTCAGACTGAGCATTTTATATCTACACGATCTACAGAAATGGTACCAAATGTTAATTTTATGTTTATGATACAAAATCTAAAATATTCTTTTGCTTTACCATCCCACGTTTATCATAACTTTTTTTCTTCTTTTATTGTTACTTGCATTTCATAATTTGACTTTTTCAAATATGGTACCAGGTCTAAGAATTTCTGTATTAACATGCAGGCTCTGAAGAGAGGCTACCCCTCAGTCAACAAATTAGAATACTGCGTGAGACGTGAAACATTATGAGCCAATATTGGAGGAATTTCTAAGCGGAGCTGCGTACAAAGGCTTTGCATGAGCTACCTAGACGTCCTGACTGCACATAATTGCAAGATTAAAAAAAAATTATCAAAAAAATAACCCCTCCCTTGAACCGGTCCGTTATTTTAACTCATGTTTAACTTTTCATGAATTTTAAATAAAAAATCTGTGCACCTTTTTGTCACGGGTTCGCTGCGGAGGGATCCAAATGAGACATTTGTAAAGAATTAAACAATTTTTAAAACAATATTTCTTTTATGAAAGTATGTTCTAAGAAACAGTTACTGGATTTTGTCCCCAGAGGAATGATTAATTAATTGAGGATAAATTATAGAAGTCTCACAGTGACGAAGCTAATATATTCCAGACTTACATCTGTCTAGACGTCTCCGGCAAAGACCATAGTAATATATAAAAGGTTCTTGTTTCGAACTTTTATATAGAACTTTCAAAATTTGATAATGTGTGTATGTTGTTACGATAGAATTGATGAACGTTGTATTGTGCAGAGTGATCAATTAAGCCAGCTCATACAGGTTGTAAGCCCTCAGTCATCATATAAGAGACTTCCATCCACTTTTTTCATTTATATATTAGCTTTGTCACTGTGACGTCGTGTCTCGCATGGATTCACAGTTCGCCTTTATTCGCCCTGTTGTAAGGCTTTCATTGTCAGGCTGCGAATTTCTCGGTCTTTCTGGTATATATTCGCATATTTGACCGGCTTCCAGATATTTCCAGATCTTTCTAAAATATTCTAAAACATATTCGAAAATATTATTTTCGATTCTATAGCTCTCTTCGATTTTAGAATCCCTAATTTGTAATTTGTCTTTTAATTGATATGCTCATGACTGAGCATCTTGGTCCTTTCTTTTGCTTTTCGTCTTTTAATAAGTCTTTTAATTCTTAATATAAGTCGACATCCCGCCTTCCGTCGTTATGCATTCAAAATGATCACCAATTTCACCAGGTTGTCTTTCTCTCTTTTAGTAACATGCCCAAATAATAATATAATATTTTTTTGCTGAATAGGGATATTCATTCGTCTCGCAGTCCATGATATTCGTAGCATATGACGCCGTTACCACAATATTGAAGGAGCCGCGCATGTTTCTTTCTTTTCTTCGTAGGTCCAAGTTTCGACACCAAACAGAGCTATGGCTTAAATCAATTGGACTTTTATATATCTATAATGTACATCTACGTAGATATATTTTAGCATAGTGGAAAAATTGACCAGGTTAAATAATTGAGATTTTAACCCTTTATGTGCTAGGTGCGGATAAATCCGAATTAGCGTTATTATTTTAAACTTTTTCACTTTAAATAAATAAAATCAAAGCAAGAAAATTCTTTGCTTTCATCACTTAAATATATGAAATATCAACATGTTTCTAGAACAATGTTCTCCTTTTCAAGATAATTAGTATTTTTTTTAAATTAAAAATATATGAATGAATAATTGACTCATTGTGCTACTTTTTATGAAATTTTATTGAACATCTTAAGGGTTAAGGTTTTTTTTTACTACGTCATTGTACTTGTAGAGATATCTTAAAAAAAAGTAAACCTAATTTCTTAAATATTCCACACAATATAAATTTACATTTTGATAAAGTCAGTCTATGAACATCCCGCTACATCAACAATTTATCAAGTCACATACTTAAATACGTCGTTATCGCAAAAGAATCCAGATAATATATTAGAATACTTAAATAAAAAACTAGGACAAAGATTCACAATATTGAAATTAAGAGTTTGTATCTATAGAAAAGAATTATAATTTTAATTTGATATAAAAACAGATTTTTGATATTTTTGCCAGTATGCTCACGATAGGTTATAGATTAGCTTAAAATACCCATCAGTGGTATGCAATCAGCACTTCTAGGTTATAAATTAAAGTATAATATCTCATTATACTACTGTCTTGTTTTTCAGATTGTAAAAATATCATAATATTCTGCGAGTTAAATGTTCGATTTCGCTTTATTCCCAAAATATTTAGTTACGCAAATTATTTCAATGCACCGTGCGCATGTATTCGCGTCTTAGATTAGCATTTTTATTCTAGATTAACACTTATTTTGAGAATATTGAAGTGTTACTGGTTCACTTTATCTGGTATAGTCGCAAAGTCTTGAATTACGCCACAGATATTTCGAGAGTCGCCAATAAAATATCCGCTCCGAAACACTGAAAGTATGGAATCCATAAAATATGAACAAGGGCGGTTCAATAATTCAGTACCCGGACGGCTAAACTCGGCGCGCATCGAAATAACCTCTTGCAGGCGGATGCTGCGAGTCCGAGCGGGACTCGGGCCAATAGGAATAACGACCTTATTGATTTCAGGCTCGCCGCGTGAATAATGGAGTTGTGTGTCAAGCCCATCCGACGGCCAATTAGCTCCCGGAGCAAACACTAAGGGTGGTTCCCGGCCCGGCAGGGAGGTCACGGCCGCTTTACGGATTAAGAGGTATTTAAAGCTGCGGTTATTATTTATCACTATATCCAACAGTAAAAAATAAAACTAAAAATAAAAATTTATGATGCCCCAAGAACCTACTACTTCATAACTATAACATAACTCGGTAAATGAGCTAGATATATTCGCCAACTCAAAAAGAAATGGAGATGCGAAAACGGATCGTTAAATCGAATTTCACTTCTCTGTGTCTATAAATATTATTGACTTTTAATTAATAATAAATGTTATACACTTATTCTTCTTCATTCTCTTATTTAAGAATGCTTGGGATCACAAAGGCGCATCCATCTTCCCCTGTCTTGCACCGCCTTGGTACTAGCTTATCAGTCAAGGCTCAATCTGTCTCCCTAACGTCCTTTTTTATTTATCGTATTCTAATCTGGGGTGAAACACTAGCGTCTTAAATATATTTAAAAAATACGCAATTTTAATGAAGCTTATATTATACTATATAGAATGAGTCTGGTGACCATATTAACAACCTGGTATCCTACCATTTTTATTGAAGATGTTTTTTTGAGTAGCGTAATTTTAAACACTATGAATGCACATTCTTTTATATTAGTATTCAATTTCAGGGTCAATCAGGCATATGTTTCCGCACTTTTAGTAAACATCGGAAAATGCACCCTTCCCTAACCCCTAAGTTATTTATAATATATAATTTTATAAATACTAATTATTTTATTTTATTAATACTATTATCAATTGCTAAAATGTTTAGTGTATCAATGTTTTCGAATATTTGCCATAATTTTGTCCTCGGATAGGTATTTAATCTATTCTTTGGATAAACCCTGGATAAATTGGATAAATTTTTACATCTAACATATTGTTAGATCTAAAATTCTTGTCTAACATCACAGCATCATGGCTCGTCTTTCTGTAGAAGGCAAATTAAACCATTGAAATTAATTAATTTTTAATTAATTAATTAATATCACTGGACACGAATTTAATCGAAGCATCGCTCTTTAATTCTCTATAATTTCGCAATTTGCCCTAATTGTCACTCCTGATGTACTGATACATGTTGCTTTAATCGCTCAGGTTCACAATAGAAAACTCGCCGTTTTGTTAGCGGCTTATTTTTTGTCTCTGGTCAGTTCATACAGGTTCGCCTTCTATGGTTTTATTGCGGCTATCAAAACACGATGCGTTCAGCATCAGCACGATGTTCATGCGTGTACAAGGCACAATGTTCTAGATTGATCGATAGACCTTTCCACATTTCTAGTGATTTCTAATTTATTAAAAAAACATGTGGAATACTGTGCAATCCTCGATTACGTATAGTATTTATAATTTTAGACTCTAATGATAATATTTAAAATATACATTTTTTTAAAATGTTACCACTAAAAAAATTATATTATTTTAATATTTTTTAATGGTTACATTTAAATATTACCTAATTATTATGAAATATATGAGTTTTGATAAATTATGACGTGTTTTATTCAAACAAATAGGACCAACCGATCCTAGTGCCTCGGGGACACGTAAAATAAAACCGGAAAAAAATTCATAATGACTTACATAATATTTCCGCATAATAACCTCCGGCACTTGTGGTCACGTCGCATATCTCGATGTGGGGGAGAGAAAAACAAAAGTATGAACATCCATACAAATGTCAAAAACGTTTCCGAAGAGTAACCAACAACCAAACAAAAAGTAAGTCACTCATCTATAAAATTTTTGAATCAAACCATAATTTTGATTTATTTTTTTACCCGGGTTGTTTATTTTACTTGGCAGGGTTTATGTTGTTGTTGTAGTGTGTATTGGAATAATGCTCCCTGTGCCGTCACTTGGCATTCAGGCGAGCAGTTCTTCAAATCCAATTATTGCTTCTCGCTTTCGATGCATCTTCGTTTTGTCCTATATTTTTCCCTTCAGCCATTCTTTCTGGAAGGAAGACCCTTACCACACGTGTCCTTTATTTTTTTTAGCCCAGGCGGTGGCGTTCCTGGCTAAATTATGTATTCGGATCGGGTCTCGGTTGTCTTATATGTATGCGAAATGTGACATTGTGCTCCAGGATCCCTTCTTCTTTAAGCCCTTTGATAACATATGCTTTTGCGATGGTTCTTTTAAGATTTCATGACGTTATCTCTCTTTAATGTTCATTCGGATATTCAAATAATATGTTCAGATCCTTTCATGTTCATAAAGTAAAATTTTAGGGCTCTTACAAAGAGAACAAAGTTTTAAATTCGATTTGGTGGTTAAGAAATAACAATGATTAATTATAAATTGCAACCATGTAGATGTGAATATGAATGCGTTCAGTAATACATCTGCTATATATTTACCAGAGACACTAAAAAAAATGTGCAAAGCTTTAATTTCTGATATAAATTTAAATAACACGTTTATTTTGTTATTTATTATGTATGCACAATATGTACATACATAGTAGGTACATTTAACTCCGCTGTAGAAAATAATTCAAAATATGTATTTAAATAAAACCATCTAGTGAAAAAAAAATTTAACTAAGGAGCTGAGCATTTTTCAGGCATAATTTTTGGCAAACTCTAACCATTATCTATTAATTTTTAAAAAACAAAGTATTCAAAATAATTTTTGGTATTTATTTATTTATTTATTTCATTTCTTTACTTTTACATTTGTTTGAGTTAAATTATACTATGTATATATAATATGTTATAGGGATAAATTAGGGTTTTTATGTAAGAAAGAAATTCGTTGGAAATCCCGATATCAACAGTAAAATCTTATTGATATTTTAATTTTGAGTACCTTGATGACGTGGTTAGGACAATCGCCTCCTGATCCAAAGGTCGCGGGCTCGAACCTCACTCCAGAGTAGCAAGTTAGTTCTATTTTCATAGCACAAGCGTTTAGCTTAGTTTGAATAGTAAGAATGTTGATATGACACGTATTCTGTGTTCGCATCTCTATTTTTTTTTAAATCTCTGGGATAAGGCATATTCATACATTTTTTTACGAATATATCTATCACGATTTAAAAAAAATTCAATTTATCCACATTTTACAATTTATTTTACCTACTTTGTTATACCTACAATTTGTGACAACTAAAACAATTATTTAGTACACTGTGATTAGGTACATATTCATGCTATTTGCATAGTTGTATTATTCTATAAAGAATTTAATAACATTGATTTTACAGTATCTATACCTGAAAAATACAGATAAGGACATGTATTTTTCAGATATAGATTTTTCATTGTAAGTAGTATTGAGACCGAGAAGAATTTCTTTTAAAATTCTTCCCTAACTTATAATAATATTGTTTTAAAATTCGAGCCTCGGTGCCATGCACCGACTGAGCGCATTCGGAGATAGTATGAAAAGTGTCCGCAGGCTTCGCGAGCGCTGATGCGTGTAAATCTGTCCGGACTTGTACAAAGTTGAACTTTCGGAACGTATTTGCGGACATGTTTGTACTGACGCGTTCCCCTTAATACTCCATCCCTAAATATCAACCGACCGTTTAAAAACCATCCCTAAATATCAACCGACCGTTTAAAAACGACGATCCGTCGAAAGCGTGTTTCACGACTAGGGGTCTAAAAAATATTAAATATGACTATTCGCAACTTTAAGAGTAGGTGCCACGAGGCTCAGACAGGGTATTTGAACGTTCGGTGTTGAGCTTAATGGACCCCGCTTTGGGGTGACGCGCCCGCAAAAGCCAAAGAGTACACTCGAACATGTTTTGAATGAAAGCTTTTTAATTGTCGTTCGTTAAGCGGCTGAGAGCGTCAATCGATTTTTTAAATTTTAGAAAAATACGCGACTGCATAAAAGAAAAAAAAACAATTTGTTTCCGATCACACAAAAAATAAACTTTACACATTTTTTCTTACGATTTATTTATAATTTAGTGCAGATTTATGTGCCCTTAATGCACTGGTTGGAGAGGGGGAGGGGGAAAAATGAATTTATTATACATTGCGTAGGCCCTAAAGCGTAACGATATATGAAAAATGCGGTCCAGATAGAGGAGGATGGAGTAACTATGTTTTTATTAGGGTTGTAAAGTGCATTTGTAAAATTTGAAATAAATAGTATTCAATAGAAAACATATTTTTTATTTATTTATTTTAAGAAAAGTTAACAGCAAATCTTAAATTAAAATACAAGAGATAAACAAAGCATTATTGACATATTATTAATTATATCGAGAAGATAAATAAACAGAATGTAAATTAAAAGATGGAATTAAATACCACCAAAATAGTATAAGGTATGATGAAAATACGAGTACGACGAGGATGGTAATGAAGATAAATTGTTTTTGTAGAGGCACAAAGAAGATGCAACACGATCGGGTAAAATAAAATTTTTAAAATGACCCCTCTGCCTACCCTAATAGAAATGTGAGATTTTAGTGGACAGTACTCTATTTCAACAGCAATATATTGTCACGGGACGTGGCTGTGGGAGGTAAATGAAAACAATGAAAACTTTTTATTTATTACGCAAAAGGTCACTACAGACGAGTTATAATAAAAATAATAAAGTTCTTAATTCTATAGTTACTAAATGTTTCCAGAATATTTCACATACTAATGATTGCACTGTTAACGTTGTTTCTATTGCTTTTATCACTTTCTAGTAAACTCCGTTCAATATTCACACGTAGAAAATTTTTTGAACCGGTAGGAGCATTCTTTATTCGCTGTCTGGATTATATGCTGGTCACATTGCGCTACACTCCGATGTTAATAACGCGTATATATAAATTATTAATCACACTGGTTTGCGCTACAGTTTTATCGCTCGAAAGTCGCCCACGTTATCGTCACGAATGACTGATCCCGCGTTGCGTGATGCCCTTGTTTTTATAGTCAAAACCGCCTTCTAGATCCTCCGAGATTGAACCTTGTGGAAATTTCCAGAGATTACGAAGAACTTGTTCTAGATATTTCCATAATGTTCCATAGTGCGTCCAAGAATGTTCGTATTTAGTAGGTTCACCATCACGTCACAATAATGTTAATACTGTTTGGATAGCACTGTAAATTTGTTAATAAATAAATAAATTCATACAAACCGTTTACAAATATAATACTTAATTTGAAATAAAATTTTGTATTCCTTAAAAAAATACTTATCTAAAATGTTTAGTTAATATTATGTGAATTTTTTTTTCCAACCCCGTTTCTTTATGAGGGCGCCATCTAAAATCAGTGAAGGATGATAATCGTTTGGACAGCTGATTTGAGTCGGTCAGAAACCACCTCACAGGAAATATAGACATTAGAAAATGTAATAATCTAAAGGAGGGTACTTAAAAATTTACGAATTTAATTTAGCGTGTTTTTTAAACAATTTTTTTTTATTAAACAGGGTGGGCCATAGGTATTTTCACTTTTTATATTGCTTCTGTGCGGGTTTGATCTTTCAAATTTAGTGTTTACTTCGATAAACCAGCCACAATAACCCAACTTAAGGTGAGTATTCCATCAAGAGATAGTCGATATTCCATGCGCCTTGTGTCACAGATTATTTAAATACCTAGGTGTTAGATTCAAGAAATATCAGCGACGGGATGTTGGACGTTCAGATGACTGTTTAAACACAAGATTTGAGCAATTGCGTCTTTTCTGTGAAATAAACATTAATTCATTCAGTGAAATAAATTATCACACAACCCGTAAATTTGATTGAATTTTAGAATTAATGGCACACTTTTTAATAAGATAAACTACATTATCATCACAAACTCGTTGATTTATTCATTCAATCGTCCACAAAACTTCATTTTAACCTTAGCTCAGAAATAAATATTTTAAATAAGTTTCTTGTGTATAAACTGCTCTCCGTAGTTTGGATTTTAAATATTATATTTAATTATTGATAATACATCAACCAGTTACTTAATAACCTCGGTCTTCCTAAGTTTGTTAAGAGTAATTTTCATCTTTTTGCTGTAAAAATCCTTATTTTTTTGTGAAAATTAATATTATTTCATATAAAATAGGCTTTAGTACTCTAATTTTCACACTAATATTACTTGTTTGATTTTAAGCATAATGATAATTTTAGTTTAAAAAAGTCGATGGAAATGTCAATTTCATGGGAACATGCCCATGAAAAGGACACGAGTGCCAATAAAGTGGACACTTGCGATATTATGATCGTTTACTGATAAAAAAGGATAGATACATGAAACTGTTGTTTCGGTCTTTTCATTAAAATAAAACCCTTGATAATATTAAAATTATTTATATTTAAAATAAATGAATACAAAAATCCACGAAAGATACACAAAAGATTCAAGAATTTTAATATGAAGAATAGATTAGAAACACTTATTACAAAAAAAAAGTGTTCCCATAACCCCACAACTGACATGAGCCCACTTAGAGCACAGTTTAAATTGAAGCCACTCTTCAATGCTTTTGGTGTATTGTCCGCTGCATACATACATGACAATTTTGATGAGTAGCCGAATCTTCTTCAATTGCAATAGAAGACGATGATTCGTTATGAATAGAAATACGCGTGTCTGTATTTGAATCACTTAAATACATTTCTCTTGTCATTTTTGTTATTATTTTTTTATTTTTTATTTTCCTCAAACAAAATTTCATTTATTGGCGATTATGCTGGGTTTTCCTTTTTTCCTCCCTTGCGTAATTATTAATTACACACATATTAAGCACCCTTAAGCTCTTCGTCAGATGTTCTGTTGCGTTTGGGCATCATCAACCTAAAAATTTATGATAGAGTAAAGAATGAAGATATTAGGAATGAATGTACCTAATGCTGATTGTAGCATACATAATACATAGAACAGGTGGTTTGGGCATGTTGAGCGAATGAATGGGGAAAGAATAGTAAGAAAGATGTAAATGCAAGTATTTACGGCGCCAGAGAGAGAGGGCGACCGCGGAAGACGTGGCATGACCAGATTAACCAGATACTGGAAGATGGTCCCGTTAGAAACCTCAACAGCCATCGAGCTTGCATGCGAAGATGTATGAATGTGGGTGAGGCGAGAGTTGTATGTCAGGATAGAAGGGTATGACGCTCTATTCTCTCTGCCTGCCCCTACGGGGAAATGGCGTGATGGTAAGTAAGTAACCTAAAAATATAACAAAAAATTAAAAAACTCTGTGTGAAAATAAATAAAAAATATAATATCCATGAAAAGGACACTCAGTGTTCCATGAAATGGACTTCCAATTCAAGGATACACTAGGTTTTCAATTCATGGAAACAATTCAAATTTTTTAAGATCTTGAAATACACCAAAACAGTAAGATACAGTCATGAAAACTTTATAGTTAATATATAGTACGTTCCACACAAAACATGGCAAGAGTATAATTTATCAGTGGAATCAACTGTAGACAAAAATATTTACTTTTTACGCGCGATATCCTCTCGCGCTCGTGGTCGTCAGCGTACTGACACGTGAATGGCCAATATCAGGATAAGTATTAGACAGGACTACCGTATTTAGTTTGTAAGATATAGTGAGTGTCCAAATCATGGGTGTCCAATTCATGACTACTCTCCCCTACCAATATAATTGATATTATTGATACTGCTAATATTTAAATATAAAATGTTATTAAAAAACTACAATTTCAAATAAAACATATTAGTTTTAAATATGAATAATAAGTGAATATTATAATCTCTTACAGCTTTCATTATAATTTCCATAATGTTCTGTGAGTTCGCTGTAATCGACAATTGTCATTTTTCACAATAAAGTATTATTCTAAACGGGCAGACCAATTCTGTGCTGTTCAATAATGCAGTAAGTAGAATTGATAATATTGCTGTGAATTTCAGGTGCTGATATTAATATATGCGTCGCTGCATGGCACAGTATGTGGTTAAAATGAATGCTGATAATTATTCTAGTATATTAACCACAGTACCATAATGTTCATTTCGGTTAAACAGAAGTAATTTAATATTTGTGAACTATAAATGACTTCCAAATCAATTTGTAATTTTTATTTTAAAACTAGGCAAGCGATGTTTTGTGTTTGTTAATTTCAACAAAGAGTTTGTAATATCCTTGTACCTACATACCTGTATTTTTAATTTTTGAATTTTCTAAAAAAAAAAAAGTTAAGAACATATGTAGTTAGTTATAGAGAATTTGAATGTAGTGATAATTATCAATATACAAGACTGAGGGAGGTCCGATTCCAACATCTGGGATCTTTTTGTGATAGATGTATGTAAAGTGCCATGTAGAGATTACAAGTAAACACATAGGTAATACAGGAATGTACTTACATGTTTGAACTGAATTTATTTTATCGAGCATACATGGATGCATTTTATATTAAACCTGGTTTACATTCAACCTACTTTCATGGCAGTGAGCAAGGAAGTGGAATGAAAGTGGGCATCGCGTGTATGTAAACACGTCACTCGCGCTGACCATCCTTCTGCCGAGGAATAAGTTCAAGAGCGTTAGCGCAGCACTGGTGAAGACGACGAATTAGAAATAGAGACAAGAGATAAAGTAGTGAACGGTCGGTGGAACGGCGTACGTTCTGTGCCTGGTTGCGAATTTGTCGGGTATGTTGTGCGAATATGTTTTTCACAGACTGACGAGAGGCATTTTCATAAACATCAATAGATCGCAATCTAAGGAGTATTAATTTTCACAAATAAGGGAACCGACTGCATGCAGAAAATATGTTGTAATGTTACTGGGCCACGGGCGGCGGTAGAAGACAAATGAAGCACTTAAAATTGTGCACTTGTTCGGAAGACTTCGATTGTGTGTTCTTGTTTTACACTCTCATGACAGTATTATCTTCGGGATAATATATCCCCGGGAATGTGTTGGGATAAAAAATATAGTTTAATCACTTTTTAAATGTGCAATACGTTACTAATCTGATCAAACTTATGTTGATAATTTATGTTGTATTCTTTGTACATTTGATATAATATGTAGGGTATACAACCAAAAAATTTAAAAAATGTATCGAACGCAGGCACCGAGGATTACTAATTTAAAATGTACTTAATTCTAGATTTTATGCACCTATTTCTTTCAAAATTATGTTTCCAATAAATTGATAGGTTATGTTTTCTATAAAATCTCGAATTTAGTACATTATAAATTAGTAACCTTTTAAAGGCCTTTTAAAATTATTATTATGTCCGTGATTTTTCATTATAGGTATATACGGGGTATATTTTTACGGGGTATACGAGGATACGGCTTGTATATTTTTATTTAAAAAAAAAAAAACTGTCAATAAGTCGTTACTGAGACTGGCAGACAGTCCTTATTCGAAAGCTGCTACTTTACAGGTATTTACATTTCACAACTAATTTTGCTACTTTTTTTGATTTGAATAATGTTTTATTGAAAAAAAATTAACAAAATATTTTAGTACGTATAATATTACCCACGTCAACGTCTTAAGTCACAAAAAAATTGAGACCAAAGACTACCAGTAAAATTGTTTTTTAAAAGGTCGAAACTTCATTTTTAAAAACAAATTCTCAATTTTCCATCGGACGCATATTAAGTTAAAATAAAGTTTAAATTGAGACACAAAATAATTGCTATTCATTGAGGGCGGCTGCATAGCTGCACAGGGCTGTAGTTGCCTATGAACCACAGGCGTGGTGTTCTGCTGACCATGAATACAAATTTACTCGAAACATTTCTGAATTAAGTTTACTGAAACTGTTTCGTGTTCGAACCCAATACAGCGGGAACCGGGGCCGACTTTCTGTTCAAACTTTACGGTATTAGCACGTGAATTGTAAGCTTAAACAATTTATTTATCACTGTGAACATGCCTTACCATAGTTAATCTAAATGTAGAATACAATGCACTTTTAAAAAGAGTACCATTTAATGTATGTAGATGTTCTTTTAGACATTTTAAAAATTTATTTACATATAATAAAGGTTTTTAGTTATAACGAAGGCAAGGTATTAACATATTAAGCAATAACACAAGCTACAATAAGTGTTTATTATTATGCAAAGGTATTATTATGTACTAGCTGTAACCCGTCAAAAATGGAGATACTTTTAAATAAAAAAAATAATAAAAATGGTTTTTATACTATAAAAAAGTTACGTTACCGACGTTAAACGAAGTTACGACGGACGGACGAATGGATAGACGGATGGACGGACAGATTATTATAATTGCACAAGAACATTACTCATACCTCATCATACAATTGACACCGAGACCATCAAAGCTAGATTTCCAGCCACCGCTTATTTCTATGGGATCATCGAATTATTACAACACAAAACCAACAAATGTCATTCTCATTTATATATATTTTCGAATTTCGAGATGTTTCGCGAATCTAGTTTCATGAAGTCTAGTAGTTTAGTCTAGACCCTTCTAATTTCCAATTTACTGTAAAATGTCCAGAGTGCTGTAAAATCTTCAATTATGTGCAATTCTTTATATTTCTTTAGTCTAGTGATAATATATTAAAATAAAGCATGAGAAAATTTGGTTTTGTTTTGCATTGTTGTTTCGTGATTCACCTACCAATCAATATCAGGGGCCATAAAATTTAAATAAATAACTTGTATTGTATTTGAAAGTGCATACTTTCAAATATTTTCTTATTTCCTAGTCACCTTATCTATCTTGGCCAATCCCGGGACTGGCCCTGGGATCCCGAGATTGGCTTTCTTTAATTCCGGGATTGGAAAAATGCCCCGGGAATATAATCCCTAGGTATGATATATAGGTAAAACTTTAACATTTTTTTTATTAAAAGAATAATAATAACAATAAGATTTATTTTTTCCAGATAACATATGAAAGAAAGGGTAGAGATTGAATGCAAAATAATACATATATTTACACAAATAAACAAAAAAATAACACTTTCAACGATATATTCACCAAAATATATATGTCCTTGTAGATTTTCACATGGATGTGAGAATATACTTCATCGTTTTTTGGAGCATAAAATAAGTGTTAGATATTACTTTGCCTAGCTTTTGATTCTGAATATCTCTCCTTCAACGTTTCGTCAACATATAAATGCACTTCCTTTGAGACCTTTGATAAAATTTAAAGGCTACTGACAAGTGGCCTGATACGTAGTTCCTTTTACTGAAAGAGATCCGGCTTTCTGGACATGCTTAGCGAGCATCGTCATACTTTCCATTAGGCGCTGCGCCGGGTCTTTGGGCTTGTTGGGTAGGTTCAGCTTTGTCGGGGAATTCCGGGATGGATGGTTGATATTTGTTATTAAGTTTGTAGGATTTTGTAGGTGGTTGTATTAGTTTATGATAACAAAATACTTAATATGCTACACCTAGCGCCATCTAGTAAAGTTATGGGTAACTAAGTGCTGTGTAGGTTTATGTCAAGAGAATAAATGTCAATCTGTTCAAAAACCAGTAATCGTCTTTAATTTTTTTTTAAACAGTGTAAATCGCTGCTATAATAATTGATTTTGTGATTGACAATTTGCTACCACATTCTCGGTGTGCGTTTTTTCAATATGGCGGGAAGTTACATAGTAAATGTACCTAAATTAGAAGGTCGCGAAAATTATGACGAGTGGGCGTTCGCAGCTGAAATTTTTTTGATGTTGGATGGTGTGGATATTCACAAGCTATGTAGAATCGTCTGATTGCACAAGCTTGGATGAAAAAAAGGCAAAAGCTAAACTTATTATGACAATTGACTCCTCAATTTATGTCCACATCAAAAACGAGCAAACAGTACAAGGTGTATGGAAGCGTTTGAAGGCCCTGTATGATGACTCTGGCTTCACGCGTCGCATCAGTCAACTTCGTCAGTTAATATCTATTCGACTAGAATACTCCGAATCAATGGGTGCGTATGTAACGCAAATGGTTGACACCGTACAGAAACTTAAAGGTACCGGTTTCCAGTCACTGATGAGTGAATCGTGTCATTATTGGCGGGGCTAACAGATAGGTTTGCTCCTATGATAATGGCTATAGAACATTCTGGATTGGTTATCAGCACGGATGTCATTAAGTCAAAATTACTGGACATGAGTTCGGAAGTTAACAGCTCTGGAACCAATAGTGCTTTTTTGTCGAAAGGTAGGCAGCACTGAAACACCAAGAAAAATGGCAGCCCTGCTCACAAGTCAAAATTAAAAGCGTCACCGCCACCATCTTCGAGATATGTCAAAACAATCCACTATTATAAATGCAACCAGGTCGGTCACTTTATGAATAAGTGCCCCAATAAAGCACAGCATAAAAGTGAACGTAATGCATTTAGTGCAATATTTTTGAATGGAATATTCAAAAACTCCGATTGGTACGTAGATTCGAGTGCAAGCTCACACATGATTACAGATAAAAGTTGTTTGCAGAGTGTGTCACTCAGCCATAAAGTAAAAGACATAGTAATTGAAACCAAAACAAAATACCAGTTATATGTTCAGGAAACACGATGATTACGACCATAGTGGACAATTCTGAGTTTGATATCCCTGTTAAAGACGTTTTATGCGTGATTAATCTATCAACTAATTTGTTATCAGTAAGTCAGCTGATTCGAAATGGAAACAATATTAACTTTGAAGCAGACGTTAGCTACACACGCAATCGACAGAATGTACTGGTAGCAGTAACAAATTTAGTGAATGGAGTGTAAAGATTGAATATTAAGTCAGAACATTTGTTTGCGTGCTCAGCGACAAATGTGACTATTGAAATATGGCACCAAAGGTTGGGACACATTAAAAGTTAAACTCTGAATGCTATGAAGAATGGCGCTGTGAAAGGAATTTCATACCCGGATAAGGCAGACTTTGATATGTCCAACTGCATCACATGTTGTGAAGCGAATAAGTCGAGATTGCCATTTTCACACACAGGCTCAAGGTATAAAAATGTGCTGGAACTTGTTCATGCGGATGTCTGTGGACCCATGGAACAAATTTCTATTGGACTAGCAAAGTTCTTTCTGCTTTTTGTAGATGACTATACTAGAATGGCATTTGTCTATTTCCTTAAAGCCAAGAATCAGGTGGTTAAGTTTTTATCTGGAGTTTTATCAAAGAGTTCAAAGAGTCTGGTTGAAACACAGACAGTCAGAAAACTAAAGGTATTGAGAACAGACAATGGTAGAGAGTTTTGTTCATCAGAATTTGATAACTTTTTGAAGAAAACTGGTATTGTGCATCAAATGACGAACCCAAATACACCGAAACAGAATGGTCTGTATAAAAGACTAAACAGAACAGTGTTGGAGAAAGCGCGGTGTTTTCTGTTCATAATTTCCATAAAATTTTTGGGCTGAAGCAGTCAATACTGCGATCTACTTACGGAATAGAATTTTGACATCGGGATTACAAAAAACACTTTACGAGCTATGGAGTGGTAATAAGCCAGATCTCAGCCATGTTTGGATATTCGGCAGTCCTGTGATGGTCCATGTTCCAAAAGCTTGAAAAAGGAGAAAAAATATACTCTATGTTTCCTTATCAACAGCTTATAGGCAGTTTAATGTATCTCTCTGTTCTAACCAGACCTGACATATCATATTGTGTTAGTTACCTAAGCCAATTTAATAACTGCAACACTGAAACACATTGGAAGCATGCCGAGAGAGTGTTTAAAAATTTGAGTTTTACCAAATCTTATGGTTTAATGTATAAAAAAAATAATTTAGGCATAGTTGGTTATGCTGATGCTGATTGAGCATCAAATAATTTAGATCGTAAGTCGTACACTGGATATTGTTTTATTGATGCAGGTTGTTTAGTATCTCACGAAAGTAGGAAACAACAAACTGTCGATTTATCAAGTACAGAAGCCGAATACATGGCTCTTCGGGAAGCAAGAAAGGAGGCTATATTCTAGAAAAACCTGTTAAATGAACTAAAAAGTAGAGGTAATAAACCTATTAAATTGTATAATGACAATCAAAGTGCTATAAAACTTTCTGAAAATTGTGTTCATGATAGACGTAGTAAGCATATTGATGTCAAGTTTCATTTTATAAGGGAGCAATAAATTGATAAATTTAGAATATTTAAATACCTCTGAAATGCCAGCAGATATACTAACAAAAAGTTAAAGCAAGATTGAACATTATCAATTTATGAGCAAGATGGGTATTGTAATGTTGCATACCTAATTTTTTTTTGTCTTTTTATTATTATGTTAAGTGGTGGTATTGATTTATGATAACAAAATACTTAATATGCTACACCTAGCGCCATCTAGTAATGTTATGGAAAACTAAGTGCTGTGTAGGTTTGTTTCAAGAGAATAAATGTCAGTCTGTTCAAAAACCAGTAACCGTGTTTCATTAGTATTTAATATTCCTCAAACTATATTTTTGATGGATTTGGCGTTATCATTGTAAAGATTATTCACGATGATCATTAAGGTTTTTAACTTTTTTTTTGCATTTTATTTTTAATTTTTAGATGAATGTATAACATCGCTAGAATATTGTGTCAAAATTTCAAGTCAATCGGAGCAAAATTGACGAAATTATGAACATTTGAGCGATATCAGACTGATTTTCTATAATTGCTCGGGCAGCTTAGAGACGCGCTCACCTGAGGACTACCGGACGTGCTATTGTATTAGAAGAGTTTTGCTTAGACAAGGACAAAAAGATGCTGATGATTAAAGCTCTTTGCTGTGTGAATATGGCATCGACGATTATGTGTAAGTATAAAATAAGTGTTGAGTTTTATTTTGAATTTTACAGTGTGCAAAACTTTAAAGCGTTATCCCCACATCTCACATTTTCAAAGTCGGTGTCCATCATAACTTCAAAACAACTGCACTGATCCTTTTGAAATTTTGAACACTATTTCTGTACATAATTAACGAGGTAACGCTGGAGACTTTTTTTCAAATTTGTTATTAATTTTTATTTTTTATAACAAATTAGTCGATATTGTTCGCAAAAAATCGCGTTTTTCCCTTCAAAGTGTTCCAAAAAATTGAAAAATTGAAATTTCAAAAAACCCTCCCAGCGTTACCTGGTAAAATCTATTATCTAACGAATGAACTTTGATTTTTTGATTTCAGATGATCTAGCACCAAGTTATGATGGACACCGCAATTCTACTTTTTTCCGAGACACGTCCGAATAATTGCTGCCATTGCCGTATTTTTTAATATTTCGTCTTTAAAATTTTACACAATATTCTTCAAATGTCATGCTTTAATGTATCATTGGTTTTAATAAAGAGATTTTAACTGTGTCGTCACAAAAAATTCACAAAAACATGCCTTTTTTTCTACGAATTAACCTTACCCCCCCCTTAAATTGGGTGAAAATGTACCTCAACGTTAAAAATATTTTTATATTTTACTACTTATGTTTCGAGAGTTACAGAGTATCTCATCGACAGTAATAGTATTTTTACATTGATTATGTGGAAATACAAAAACATTCAATAGATTAGGTACTAAAAGGTATAATGAGGTGAAGTTACTGCTGCAAAGGTGGCTGCAAGAGGAATATTGAGAGATGGGTAGAAATGAATATTGGTAAGCAAATCAATAAACGAGTTAAAATTTCATTTAATTTCGAAACTTTCAAAATTATTAACTTTAATACCTTTACCTGTTAATGTCTAATAAAGGTTAATGGTACATGAATGAAAATTATATGAATAAAATAATCATTCTAACGAATATAATAATTATCCAGTTTAATGATAATCCTCAAACTATGTTTTTCTGAATACTGAGAATTTACATTAACATATATTGCTGTTTTGAATATTATACCCAAATGTGCAGCGTATCATGACAGATGTGGGGAATTATTATATTTATTTTACTGATGTTTATATTTTATACTCAATATTTTTTCTTAATTATTGTTTGTGCTAAGGACTTTTGTATTTTTTTGTTAGTTCGGCTTAAGGCCATCCAAAGTGACTCTCCCCTGGTTAAAATGCTTGGAACGCGACGACAGATGTCGCATGAGTATGACAGTTCGTCCCTTCGCAATCTGACCTACGAATATCGGCAGTGACATTTTTGTGTACCGCATTCTTTTTATATAAAATAATAAACCCCCCATCACATTATGGTATATACCTACTATCGCCGCTAATTTGAGAAGTGCACCGCGCCGTTGTGTTTTGGGCCGTTCGCGCTAGCACGCTGTATACCTATGTATTGGAATTTTCCCTTCAACATAACTACAAGTGCAAAGACATTACATCGCGCCTATCGAATAATACATAAATAATCGCACTAATAGTGCCGCAGTTCGTGCAAGAAGGAGATCCAGGTTCCAGCTATCTGGGTAAGTCACTTGATGTCATTTTTGGGTGATTTTGAGACTGACAGTTGTTGCACTCCATGCCTATTTACACTTCATAGCTCCAATAATTGCTCTTTGTCATACATCGATTATATATTTTTAATTTTTTTTATTTTATTTAAAATATGGTAGACACCTGAAAGGTAACATTTTACTACATCAATATAAGAATATAATTATAATATAATAAGGACACAAAATCATTTTATATTTGGCTGAGATTCAGCATTTGTGTCACTTTTATTTTGAAATTATTCGTAATTAATTATTTGGTCTGTGTGGTAGGTCGTTGTATAATTTTAATTCGTTACAAATCAGTCGTGATTGTCCTGTATTTGTTTTGGTTTGAGTTATGTGGGTAGTTTTGAATCGTTCTAGCGTAGTGTTGATGATTTTCGTGTATTTTGTAGTAGGTATGTTATGTTTGTTGAGGTATTCAAGTAGTCTTTTGTGTAGTAGTGATATTAACCCATGCAAAGATAACAGTCGATTGACCAACACTAAAAGAATGTTAAAAATTTGTAAAACTAGTAAAAGTCCATAAGTTATGATTTGAAACTTTTTTAATATAATTTTTTCATTCAGCTTATTTTTTACATCTTTCAATTTACGAGTTTATAAATACTAGCTGTATCCCTTCAAAAATGATGGTACTTTAACATGTCATTTCATAAAGAATAAGTATTTATTTAATTATAAAAAAAAAAGATTTAAAAAAGAAAATAAAGTTGTTATACTATAAAATTACGGACGTTACACGAAGTTACGACGGACGGACAGAAAACGAAATTATTATAATTAGAATTGAGTAATGTAAGCCGATGAAGGATGTGGGAAGGAATAGAGCAACGAGCTCCCTATCTATATACCCAATTCTAAACATAAATCATCTGATGGAAGAATATAGAGCGAAAAAGTTTATTTTACATGCAGAAAAAACAGTGTGTTTATTTGAAATGATATATTAAAAATGTATTAAATGACAAAAAAACTGCTGTTATTTCTATACATATTGTAAATAATTTTACTTTGACTAATGAAACTAACTATCACGCCGTTTCCCCGCAGGGATAGAAAGGATAGAACATCTGACTTTTCTGTCCTGGCACACCACTATTGTTTCGTTTACTTTCAAAAAAATTCCACATTCTTCAGTTATTGAAGCTTTTAATAGGACCATCCTCTAATATTTGGTTTATCTGATTATATATATTCTATACCTTATTTTTTTTACAATCCTCTCCTCGTTTATATTTGTTCCGTGACCAAAATATGTCAGCGATTCGTACACCCTCCCACTAAGAGACTATTTCTATATCCTTTTAATATATGTCTATAAATAAATTATTAACGTATCTATATATTTAAATATAAAAGAGTTTATAAGCATAATGATAAAAATACATACCGTAAAAAACAGCCAACAATTTATTAGAAAAAGAAAAAAGAAAATATTCTCTTAAAAATCCCTGTGTCCCAGAGTATTAACGATTTTCGCAATTTTCATAAATATTCGAAGCTATTACTTTTTCCGAAACTACAACACCCTCCATTAAATAATACACGAATTTCCTGGTAATAAACTGAGAGATGTATTATCTTTGGTCACATCCGAGGTTTACGAGAAAATGGAAAAAGAAAATAGAAAAGGAGGCCGAAACGTGTCGCGGAACTTAGTTATGGGAAATTCAGTTACTTCGGAAAGCTCCTGCAAATTTTCTATGGTGCAATGCACCACTAAAATTAAACAAAAATGATTCATTTTATATAAAATATAAAAACAGTGATTTTTATTAAATGTTTGAAAAAAAAGGATAAAAATATAAATTGAAGAAGACTTAAATATTGAAGTTTATAATAAATTAATGACAAAAATAACAAATAATAAATAATTATTTTATAAGTATATAAAACATTGTTAATACATTTTTATTTTATGTTATAAATAAATCTAGACTTATTTCCTAAGCCAATAAAAAGCCTTAAAAAACGGTGGCATAAAATAACAATAAAAATATCGTTACTAAAAATCTGTTTTATTTTTATGGGAAATGATTTCGTAAGAACTCTTCAATAAAAAGAGCACAATACGACGTTGACCCAACCTGCTAGGAATACAAATAATACATTAAGATATATCACGTGACGGCTGTTCGAACTATATTCCTACAGGGTGGTCCAGGAAAAATAACCAAAATATGGGCAGCATCTTCGATAGTTCTCTATAAAGTAATAAATAATATTAAGTTTTCATTTTTGTCGAACACTTTGTCTTTTAATTTAAATGAGATAATACAACTTCGCACCGACAATTTGATGATTAATTTGAAATAAATGTAAAATTATTTGCAATGTACGGATTTTTAATTCCTATGTTACATTGTTTATAAAAAACTTTTTTTTAAAACTGCTCTCAATTTTACAAAATAATAGTTTATTTTCTTATCGGATATGCTACATTTTAAATATTCAATTTATTTATAAGTACACGACCTTCTTTTCTGTCTTAAAAGTGTCAGAAGAAACGTGCACCGAGGATAATAAATATAATAAAATTTATCTGCCGTTTAATGTTGTTTTGAGTTGTCATATTATTTTTGAGTGGCGTCACTATCAAACAAGTGAAAGAATTCACATATTTGGGCAGCGAAATTTCCCAAGATGGCCGCTCAAATGCAGATAATAATAATAAATTATAAAAACAGAATCAAAAAAGCAAGAGTAGCCTTCAACAAAAAATCCAGGATCTTTGAATCTCCTAACATTGATATAATGGTTAGGAAGAATTTGGTTACAACTACTGTCTGGAGTGTGCTGTTATACGGTAGCGAAATCATCGGCCAGAGTGTGTGGTGTGGTGCTTGATGTGGTTTTTGCTACAGACGCATGGCGAGGATCCATTGGTCAAAGCATATCGGAAACGACGAGGTGTTGAGCAGGGTGGGCGAAAAGAGGCGGCTCCTGAACAGAATCGTCTAACAACGAGGGAATTGGATACGCCATAACGTAAGGAACCCAGGCCTGCTTTTTACCATCGTCGAGGGAAATATTGAAGGCAATAATCGCAGAGGGCGCCCGAGATCAGGTTATCGGAGATGTGCGCTGTAGCACCTACCAAGAAACGAAGAGGCTGGCAGGTGACAGAGAGGATCGAGTGCTTGGTGCAGACCAATCCTAGGTTTGTGACCAAAAAGAAAAATACACATTAAACTTATTATAAAAAAGTTATATATAATAATAATAATGTTAAATATTTCATAAAAAAAGAAAATAATTTATCACTTTCTTGTAAAAAATCACCGAAATTCCGGCTCCGAGGGTGGCGTAATGTACATGTGTACGTTATACATACATCATGTGTAAAACTGATAATTACGCACGAAAGAATGAAGCTTAAGTTAAGCATGAAAATTGTTTTGAGTATTATACTCACAAATAATTATATTTGCAACCACACTCTACACATAAACAATATTCAAAGGGTGACACAGATGCCAACTTTTCAATATTAATACTGTTTTGCTGCGTATACATTCACGCAATGCAGTGGGCTTAGGCTTATTATTTCTACGGTGTTTTTACAAATAGGAGTGTTTTTATCATTTTATATTTCAGAATAAATATATATATATATATTTATATATAATATTAATGTTAAATTACTTAAATTTAAAAATTAAACTCATTAAAAATGGCGACATCTTTACTGGTTTATAGGAACGACAATTTTTTTTACTTTAGGAGGCGGTAGTTAAAATACATCTCACATACAAACAAGGTGTGCAAGTTAAATTTACGTACATGCGGCTTTCGAAAATTTTGTAGATGTAGTAGTCTTTTATGGGTGGAATTGGTGAACATTGCATTGTGTAATGTGATCACTTAAGCCAAGCGTACGATAGGTCGTAAGCCTTGTGAACATCCAAAAAAGACTTGCATACCTATTTTCCCATATAAAAACAGTTTTATCTCTATGGGACATCTACGATAGTTATAAAAGTTGTATTTTTATTACCTCTCTCTGTGGTTGAAAAATTTTCCTTCCCATAAACCAGTACATCTATTTTTTTATAAGAGTTATTTGACGAAATATTCTAATTCATTAATGTTACATTGTGTAAAGTGATCACTTAGGTCAGCCGTGCGAAAGGGTGTAAGCCCTATAAACACCCAAAAATAGACTTTCATACCTACTTTCCCATATAAAAAAATAGCTTCGTCTCTATGACACATAACTATAATATATCTTGATTAATGATGTTCTCCTGGGATAAAATCCAGTATTGTGTTCTTGAAATTTTTTAACATATTCGGAGTATTCTGAAAAATCTAATATACATATTTTAGCTAATACACCGTGTGATTTTTTAATAATTTTGTGCGAACCCCGATTTTTATAATATAAAATCGTCAGATATAAAACAGGTGCCGTGAAGATTTCGATCAATTCCAAGTAAATAGGGGAAGATAACAAGTGAAGAGGTGTGTTTTGTATTCTCCAATAAGAATTTATTTTATGGTCTAGGAAGGGAGAGGCTGAAATGAGATTGGAAAATGTCATAATAGTTATGCAAATTTTTCGATCAACTTTACTCGTTCAATAGTCTATTGTGAAGCAGGGCGACAATGTGTCAATCGAGTTTAAAAAATATTTCTTAAATAAAATGGCGGTATTTAATTTAAAAAGGAAAAATTGCTCTATTTATTGATAAATTATTAATAATATTAACGTTACGCTTTTAGTTTTAGTACTTTTATAGAGAGCGAGGAATATTTTAATTAGAAATGTCCATAAAACATAAAAAAACAAGAAAGCTGAGGGAAACCTTCGAACTTTGTGTCTTCAAAGGAAATGGTGTAGCTGACTGTGTAAGTGATTATGTGGCAAAGTCAGTTTTTAATTAAGAGTGGGCACCTACCTACCTTCTGTGGATATGTACATAAAAAAGTTTGTGGTCCTTTGAAAGATAAATAACTTTAGGTAGGTACCGAAATATTCCCATTAAAAACTCTTGTGATGTAATGATAAGGATCATACAGTGATAATATATCTTATCTACAAAAGTGTGTTGATTATTTTTTGTTGTAATAGTCTTGTATAATTTCATAATTTTTTTGGTTATTTGTTTTATGAATGAAAAATGTAAAATTTTCAATTACGATGTTACAATTTTCCAGATACATTAAAGTCCTCGTTATGTATATAAGGTACATGTGCAGCCAGTTCCTAAGTCGTCGAGCTGCTGCTACAAGAGTGATCTATACTGAATGCTGGTAATCATACGAGATAATTTTAATAAGTATATAATGTTCTTAACTTTACTTAATACACATTTTCCTTGCTATATGATATCTCTTCTGGTTCAAGGCGCACTCAGTATATTATAGTTCGAATGGCAGTATTTTTAACACAGTAAAGGATTTTACAATGAAATAAGAAATGAGGGTATATTTTTGTGTTAAGGGAAGTTTTCGCAGGTTGTGGAATAAAAGAGTGATCGGTGGTGGTGGTTTATTTTTTTTCAATACTGGAACCCAGAACCCACAACCCAGAACGAATACAATAATTTTCAAACTGGAACCCAGAACGACTTTGGCAGATCAAGAAGAAGTCGCAAACATCGGCCCAATCCTGCGTTGGAAGGAAATCAATGAACCACGTCCGGCAGCCAAGTGAACAGTTGTAATGGCCTTATGGGGTCAATGAGATTCTCTAGTGTTACCCAGCGATAGTAAAATGTTCATTGATGAATGAATTAATTGCGAATAATTGCGATAAATTGCGAAATAGTGTGAATCAAAGGATAGCGTTTTAATTAAATTCGAGTTGAGTGACTGTCAATGTATTTAATTAATCACTAATTAATTTCCATTTATCTCCCAAAGCCAAGTGCCGTGGCAATATGTATCCCTCCCTGAGTTGGGCTCCGGTAACCAGTGAAAGTGTATACGTACAAACAAGAAAGCAGAACTAGACTGACTGATTGGCTCTCGTTTTTCCGAGTGAGTGGAGTGAGTCCTGTGTGTAGCCAGCGTCGGCAGCTGTATGTGGTTAGAGTGTATGGCCAAAGTCTGACTGAGAGGGTGTGACTGCCAGTGTATCTGAGAGTACGTAGCCATTTTCTTTAGTCAGTGTCTGTAGCCAGTCTGTATATATGTACAGTGTATGGCTATAGTGTCACTAGTATAGAAAGTGTGCGACTCCATCTCGTTGCCGAGGGAGTATACTTTATACACTCTGCTGACTCATAGCTGAGCTTCTTTGTTGCTAATCTTCCAGCCGTGAATCTCTATCGCCGACCAATGGATTTTTGATATCTGGTTCATGACTGAAAGTACTTAGGTCGGCAAAAATGAAAATAATTAGATGATTGAAATGTGGTGATGCAATGTCCTTTGTACTGAAAGTACTTAGATCAGCATATCCAGACAATGCCAATAATTGATCAATAGACTGTTGACAATAGGCGGACATAACCCTCGCAGAAAAAAAATTGGATGAACTGCTAACACTAAGGGGACATTTCCCCCACATGTACAATATGGAAAATGTAAATTTTAAAATTAAAAAAATTTGTATTTGATACTTTTTATCTAGTTCTCTTATTTATTTGGTAAATTTAATCGGTTGAAAATTCGCACTGTGATTGACAAGTAACAATAAACTAAAGGATTGGATGTTTTATACAGAAATTAGAATAATGTTTTACTAATTAACAATATTGATTATAACCACGCAGTTTTACGGAAGTTTGTTTCTCAGGGGATCGACGATCCATCACGAATAATAGGTTGGGGTTCCTTTACCTCCGGATGCTGGGTAGATTGAGGCAATACCACGAACGCCAATATTAAATTAATACTTTTATCCTAGGTGGACTTCTGTGACGTGATTTTAATACACCATATTACCTACCTATTATGCTATCGAAAATCTGATTGAGTATCAATGTCAAGGGTTAGAGAAATCAACGAGAAAGGTGTGCAACATCAGAGTAGCGGGTACGGCCTTTATGTAATGAAGTTGTCTTCTTTTATAATGTGAGATGAATAAAGAAAAATAAGTTATTAAAATAATAAAAATCCGAAAACTTCAATATCTAGGACATGTGATGAGACATCCAGAGAAATACGAGATCTTGCATCTCATAATGCAGGGAAAGATTGCCGGAAGTCGGGGCCCTGGAAGAAGGAGGACTACATGGCTGAAAAACTTGAGACAGTGGTTTGGCCAGTCTACTGTGGAGCTGTTCCAGGCCGCAGTAAGTCCGCATACATAATAACAACGTCCGTTAAACGGACAGGGGTTTTTTAGAATAGCTGGAATTATTTTTTTTATGTCTAAATTTGAGTAATATTTTATTTAGGAACATCGCAATACTAGTTAAAACCTAAAAATTTTCATAATCAAATTATTTGTACTGTCTGTGGAATGTGCGAAAGAGAGCGAGCGAAAGAGACAGCGTGAATATGCGTGAAAGGCCGGCGGTTTTGCCGCGGGCACCGGACTTAGCTAGACCACATGGTAATACGGTTCGCGTGCTGAGTATCTGACTTGTATTGTATAACGTAATCTGGGTAAATTGTAACTCTACCACCGAGTTTCACTGGAGATCTTTCTCGTCACAATAAACACGATAAACATCGTTACCAGCCGGCAATAACCTAACATTGGCGCGGCTGGTAAGAACAAACATTATTGATACGACGAAATTGGTTAATGGCAGTTCCCCAGATTCGAGGAGTTTTGGCTTCGTATCACTCTGGCAACAATTTTTTTTTCTGTATGTTTTTGTATGTTCTAAAATATTTTGATTCATCTAATATTTTTTAATAAAGAGTTTTTAATATATTTTCGTTCAAAGTATGGTTGTCAAAATATAGCTCTGGAAATTGTGCATTATAATAATGAGTTCTTAAAATTTGATTGTCTACTAAAATTAAGACGGTAATAACAATAATGTTAAATAGTTAATTCTTGATAATTTTCTCTAACAAGCGAAGTTTCCGGAACTAATTCTCTAAGAAACTGCGGTATTCACGTCCCCACTCTTTGCTACACCTATTGGATGTCATATACTGCATCTGCGACAGTATAACCTTAAACTTGGAAGCGATATTAACAAAACTTTACTTAAACGAAATAATCTTTGTTAAGTCTTATTAAATTTTCGCTTTAATAAGAACAAGTGTGTACATGAACTACATTAATAAATAATTATATAATAAATATTTTTTTTGTAGGATGTGTACTTGTATGTAGGTAGTTCATTAGATTATCATCTCTACTTAAAACAGCCAGGTTTTCGTACAATTTATGTGAAATTTAGGTAATATGTTACAAAATCTATATTGTCATGTGCCGTGGCTGCGGGAGGAATATATGAAAACACTGGAAATTATTGAGCGTTTTATTAATTAACTATTCAATGAAAAAAGTAACTTAAATGAATAAAACTTAATGATATCTTTATATAATTCTTTTTCGCAGCACTATACTTATAAATTAATACTTTATTATCGCTGGGTAACACGTATTTTATAATTATTTCGCCAATCAGGTACTTCGCTCGATTATTCGCTTCGATTCCTTCACGACTGGCCACAGACGACGTCGTCTTGCGCGTTATTTACGGATGATTCCAGACCGAACACTACCAAATATCTACCTCAGCCGCGCTGCGGCCGGCGCAGTATTTGTAGGTACCCAAAAATGCTGATATTTTCGTACTTTCTAGAATGGTCTCGTTTCATCGCGGTTGAACCAGGCGTTTCTAGATGTTTATAGACATTTTTATAAGGTTGTAGACTACCCTAGTTTGTTATAGGTGGTTCTCGATTCTTCGATAGTGTTGTGAAAGTGACATATTACCAGGAGTTCGGACAGTGCGTAAATTCTTTTGAGCATCTCGCTACAATAATATTATAATTGCTTTATAAATGCAGTATACAGTGCGCAGTATTGCCATTGACAGTTTAAAAAAATAACCAAATCGTTTGTGAAAATGTTAAGTAATCTGTACAAATTAATAATTTAAAATTAAATTAAGATAATCATTTAATGTGAAAAATTATTACATATACATTATTCAATTTGAGTCACTTCAAGAATAAATAAATCGATATTTTGGATGTGTAAGTTAGGTTGGAAATGTGTCAAACTCGACCCTTACACGGCAATGTAGATATCTATATTGTACTGCTTCAAAAACGACGCACGCAGTGCGCAATAATTCCTTTGCCGGTTTAATAAAATAATTTATTTGTATGAAAAGCAGCTGGGAGTGTTCGATATACAATTGCAGATACTAATGGGCGTGAAGCCGCAGTACAGCCTCCCGCAGGGCCTAGCAGCTAGAAATCAGCAATAGCCGATTTCTGAACTGATAGTTTATTTATTTTACTCTACGTTATTTAATTTTTTTTTTAAATAATAATAACGCCTCTGCATTTCATAATAATACTACTCATTAAGTTATTTTTTGCTACAAAAATATGTACCCTATATATGAGAGATCTTATTTCCTAGAACCTTTTTAAAATGGCATAATTCATGTTTAAGTTCATTCCATCATTAATTCAAGTTTAGTTTAACCCACCATTAATTCAAGTAAAATTTGTGTCTTTTTCTAGAAAACCATTGCGTTCACTATGTAGGAACATATGTATCGACTTTTATAGTTACTCTCGAGATACAAATATCTCCGCGGTTACGCACTTAGAGTATTCAATTCAATTCAATTGTATGTATGCTAAAAAAAATCATTACTTTTCTATTTGCAGACTTTCCATACAATATGCAGAAGTTTAATTCATACGAATGAACATTCTGAATTATTCTCAAGAAAGCCATTATGTTTTTCAAACACAATATTCTCATTTAATTTGTAACTTCTAAACTTAATGATTTTTTGCCTTCAAAATCGGAAACGAAATTCAATACATCGATGTTTGACTATTAACTGTGCGTACAGCCATCAAATTGGTTTCATTAAAGGGAACACAGATGCGGGGGTATTATTCAGGTTGTTAGCAACGTTACCTTGGTACAGCAAGAGTATGTCTACTGAAACGAGGGATGGGAATGATTTGCATTAACAGGATAACATCTGAAATGCTACAATATTTCAAACTCGAACCCCTTCACTTGAATGGGAATGAGAATAAAATATCATAATTTTATTTATTTATTTGCAAGTTACTACATTTATGTTGTCCACTACAATTTAAGACTATATTTATTGACTGGTAATAGTACAAAAATAAATTTTTAAAATTGAATTGATGTGAATTTTTATGTTCAATCTAACCTCAGAAGGCTATTGTTAATCGTTTCGCCTAACACGGCGAACATTTTTTGCTTTCTCTGTTATATTTATTTCCGAACTATTAAGTATATCGCGTTAATTCTCTGTGTCAACTCAGTCACCGATAGGACGTCTCGTTGGGCGGTTGTGTCACGCTGGTAAGTACTGTCATTTTCGATATACGAATTACTAGTTAGTCGAATCGACTAATAAAAAACTATACTGTATAAAAAATAACGAAAAGCTTCTAGAGTTAATTAATTGTAAAAGATATGCAGTCTCATTAATAAGACAAGTGAGACACGTTATTATTTAGATTACTTTGTTGTAATAAACAGAGTAGTGTAACAACTTTCTCAATAAAATTAATTGAAAATGTATTGAAACGTATTAAAATGCAATTAACAATATAAAATAATATATAAATCCAAAATAACATTTGTGTTGGATAAAATAACTTCATTTATCATTGTTTCAACACAAAAGGAGAAAAAATTGTCTTTAAAAGCTGCACTAAACTTTTCATTTACTGCGAGTAATATATTCATTTTCATTATAGATGATACAATTCTTCAGAATAAACCGTTTCTCGATAAAAATTTACTTTTGTTTATCGTATTTACTTCAATATAGTATTTTTATTCACGTTATATAAGAAGTTTTTTAACAAGAGGAGAAGAGATTACTAGTACGTAAAAAGCGGGACAGAGCTACCATTTCCAGTCTAATTAACCGACAGCCATCTCGATAGAGTTGAGAATAGACGGTGGACGACTTTTCTTTTATATTTTAAATCGTCTAAGAGAAGTGTAATTTGCTACAATCAGACTTAAAATATATGGTAAAGTTATAAATACTCCATATGAATAAAATATTTAAAATAATATTTATTTAAATCACGCGTTAAAAAATATCGTCTTTTAAAAGGATGATATTTTTCAAAGATTAGAGATTAAAAATGTTTGGCTACTCGTAAATTTTAAACGTTTACAAGGTGTCTTGGGGTAGCCTTCTTATTCAATTTTCATTTGTAAAATGTTGAAAAAATAAGCGACATAAAGTTTGTATCCTTTTCTAATTTTTTGACCTATGTTCTGACAAACGTATAAATGTCATGAAAGTAACTTATATGCATATATCGCACAATAAAAATTCATTTACTTGATAAAATAAATATATTTTTAATTATTTTATAAAATTATTTAAACCTTACAGAAAAAAATTGGTTCAAATTTCTAGTAACCTTTCTCCAATCTTTTTAAGAATATAATATCTCAGAAATATTTAAAAAAAATCTAACCTTGTAGTTGCTTACCTCCGACGTTTAACTGTTAAAATTTTACCTAAAGTGTAAAGAATGTTTTCTATTCAAAATTAGATGAGGTACACTCTCTTAAAGTTTTTAGGAAGCTAGTAGCTACGAGAAAATAGCGAAAAATGGTATAATTAGTGGAGCATCCTTTCGTTCCTTATTTAATGTTTTGACTACGTTTTGCGAATATCGTTATTTTTCATATTAAAAACAAAATTCAATTCTCAAACAAACTACCTACTTCTGATATAATGATAATTGTCGCGTTTCACGTGATTACCCTTCATTATCATTGACCTTGAAACCTACGCACTTCTGCACTTGCAAGATAGTTTTTAATACATCTTTTACTCGTTTCCAACTTTTAACATATTATTATTTTTTCACTGTGTTTTGATTTGATAATCAATTTAAAATATATTCTAAAACATGTTTTTTATTCCTTAAATTGTCTTAAAATGTTTAAACACAGTATACTACTGTTATAATAGAACTAATTACAATGTAATTAACTTCAGTTCTTATCTAAATAAAATAATTTGTTGTCTATAATAATTCTATAATAATTTCTATAATAATTCTATAATAATTTCTACAATAATTCTATAATAATTTCTACAATAATTTCTATAATAATTTCTTATCGGTCCGTAAATTCGTATCTTGCTGGAAATAAAACCTTCGATAATTAGAATGTGACACGTAATCAGCGCGCGGCACAAGCAACACGCAAATGTCGAAATTACACGGTCTTGCAATTTTTATATTATTCTTTTATCAAAATCAGTTTTAGGTTTAAGTGAAAAGTCAATTTCGAAAAAACAAACGGTTTTCTATTCATGAATTTTCAGCTTCAAAATCCTGCAATTATTATGTTCCGTAATTTTTCACGAGTGTACGGCTAGTACTTACATTATATATTATATTCAAATTACCTAACCCTTTCTGTTTGGTCCTGAGGTTTGAGTGCATTCTATCATTTAGAGTAGAAGGTACATCTAGCTACTTGTACTGCCATGCCGGAATACCACTCAAAGCACGTTCGGTTTTCAAGTTCATGCTGTTTTCTACGTGTATCCCTCCCTATACGCGGCGTAGCTCTACAGTTGTGGAAGACGGAGAGCGACCGGTCTACGATCGTAGCTGAAAATTCACATGGTCGTTGTTGGAAAGGACTAATGGAAACGTGTGAATATTTTATCGGCGTCGTCTCTCTCTACCCTTCGTGCCAAAAATATATTTTACTATAAAATACGTCAGTCTGGTTTCACGAGATGCTGTCACATCAAATGAGACTCCGTTTTGAATTTTGTATACAAATATATCTACGATGGAGATTTTACTAGTAATGTTAGGTGTTTGAACTTGATTATATTTTCAGAAAAAATATGAATTTTATATATACACGATGTAATATAGTTAATCTTTCTTTTCTCTAAATAGAGAGTGTAACAGAGTTAGTCCACAATACTTAACAGAAAGATTCTCACCTAAATTATGAGTTCAAATTTTCATGTAACCCTAAACATTAATGCGATTTCATAGTTAGCTTTTTTTAAAACATTTTTGACATTTATTCTGTCAAATATTGGACTTTCATTAAAGTAATTAATATTGAATATTAAAAATTCATTATTTATAATTTAGATAGGAATCTACATGTAAAGTATTGTAAACTAACTCTGCTTTAACCTGTACTAAGAGAAAAACTTAAGTCATAGATAATGACATTTTTATGTCACATTTATGATCTGTCAGATATATTCATATATGTAATTAATGACATGTTGGTAATCTGTGTATCAAAAATAAATTATATATAATTGTATGATGCATTCAATATTTAAAAAAAATTATGGACCTGGATTTACCGCACCTTTGATTTAACAGAACAATTTACGGTCCATATGTCACATGTGGCGTATAAAAGCAAAGTCAGCAATATCCAAAAAAAAACTGAATCCAGTCGTCGAGGATTACTAATTTATAATATACTGAATTCACGATTTGTTGGAAACTTAGCAAACAAATTCAAAATTCTAGAATTCAGCATATTTCAAATTAGTGATCCTCGGTGACTGCATTCAAAATATTTTTTCATTTCTTGGATATTGCTGCTTTTTTCTTTAATCCCTACATATGTGAAAATAAACACTTGTTATTTTTAAAAGACTTTTTAAGCTAAGAAAATTAAATTACTAGATTAGTTTTAATCGAAAATTCTTACTATTTAAGTTACTTTTTATAAATTTTAGTGAATAGGCCATGTCTTGGAAATAGCATTGTAATAATTATAAATTAGCAGTTCAGATCGAATTCTTATAAATTAGTTTCTAAAATATGGTAATTACCTATAAAAGTAATAATAATATATAACGATTTGTACATACATAGAAAGAATTGCGGTGAAATGACATTATTTGAGCAAAAACAGGTGAACTAACTTATTTGTAATTTATTTAACAAACGTCTTCGGAAAACTAACTTTCCTTTGAAACAAAATTTCAGATTTAACGTACAACTCCTCGTCAGAACTATGGCCGTATTCTGAAAAGAGCAATATTGGGATCTTACGATTGTCATCTCAACACTTAGAGAACGAGAATAAAAAAATAAACGATACGTCGGTGTTTGTTTCTTTTAGTTTCTACCTGAGAGAAAGAGAGACAATGCGACGTGAAACATGACGGTTATCTGTCAAACGTCAAAATACGAGTCCAACGCGACAATGACAATTTTGCCATAATTTGACATCAGGACACTGTGGGGGCAGAAATTAATAAATGCATATGAAATAATATTTTTTCTGCAAGCTTCAAGTACAGCATTAGTACCTACTTATTTCATATAATTTTAGTCGAAACATGAGAATTGTGAGGTTAAGTTTTCGATAGGTATTTCGAAAATCCGTTTGACGCTCTGTCAGTCCGGACCGCCTGGATTAGAAGGCACCGGAGAAATCACTTTTCTAAAGGCATCGAAGACATCGGAAACAGCAAATAAAGGTACTTAATTTGACAGAGATATGTGAAAATGTACAAATCTTCATATTTGAATACGACAAATACCGAATACCGACGTATACCTATACCTACAACTCTTTTTTTTCTTGTTCATTAAGTGTTAGGATAACAATGATAAGATTCCAATATTTCTAATTTCGGAATACGGCTATTAGTTCGTCAGCGTCGTATCGAGTTTTCACTGTAATGTGATTGAAAAGATCAGACAAAAGTGTTATGACCGAGGGTGATTTGAGTGACAAGTTGGATACTTAAGTTCGTAAGACTTTCAACCTGACATGTTCCCCCCTCCCAGCCTCCGTATCTCTGGTGTGTATCAGGGATGATGGCCAGGGTGGTAGTAACAAGGAACCTTTGTACCGAAATCTGGAAGGGTAAAGGGCAATAGAGGGAACTCTGAAAAATGTGACAGCTCTTTGTGGTAGCTTTGACGCATTTGGAAGATTAGACACTCGGATTGGGTGATTTTTCTGAAAGTTTTGACATAAGAATTTATGACATATTATATATTTTTTTTATTTACTTAAAAACAAATAAATGAAGATAAAAATATTGAGAAAATATTCTAATTATAATTATAATTCAATAGTCTTCATATATTTTCTGTGTGTAGTTTTCTGGGATATTTTGCAATATGTATATGTATTTTTGATCTCTCTAGCCGACGTTTCAGATCCCGTTGCAGGGTCTATCATCAGCGATGATGTGTAGACCCTCAATGGGATCCAAAACTTTGCTCAGATATACACGGCAGAAAATATTAATTTTGTTCAATTATTTATTGGCTAACCCGCCCAGTAATAATAGTTGTTATTTTAAAAGTAAACAAAGCGTTTACATACTCAGAAGGCCCTTCCATTTTTTTGTTGTGCCACAGGTCTGGAAAAAATATAAACTAAGAATTCTTTAAAAATAATTATTATACAAGTTTTGTTACGAATATAAAACATAAGTAAAAATTAAAATTAATAAAATAAAATAAAATTATTAATTTTAAAATTTTATTTAAAAAAAAATAAAATTCTATGAAAATTATTACTGCTTTATTTTTTGCTTGACTATATTAAAGTTTACAAATTTAAAAAATGTATAAAGGAAGGTTTTTTGTCGGATAAATATGTTACTTTTTAAAGATATATCAAAATCAAATTAACAACCGAATAGCCTTGATAAAAAAAACGATTTGTTAATTTTTTTAAGTGGTAAAACGTTCGCTTAATGGTTGTATCATCATACAACCATTCCAACGAAGGTTATTCCTCACCCTCACCAATTTTAATTTTATTAACTCGAAAAATAGTAACCCTTTCGAAACGATTCATTCTGTGTATTTATAATTTTTAAAAATTTATAACATAATATAAACATTTTTGTTTTAACAACGGAAAAAAGTAATCCAATATAATTTCATTTAGAGTAGCTTGTTAGTCTTGTGATTAGGACTCTTGCCTCATGATCCAAAGGTCGCGGGTTCGAACCTCATTCCAGACCAGCAAGTTAGTCCTATTTTCATTGCACAAGCGTTTATCTTAGTTTGAAAAAGTAAGAATATTGATGTGACATCCCATCTCTATTTAAAAAAATTATATATTAACTATTTAATACTTACCTATAAATATTCAGGTTAAACATGTTAACACACGTATTATACAAATCCTATACTTGATTCTGAATTCAAATGCACTCCATTGTAAGCTTACTTATTCTACCGTAAGGTGAACTACTCGAATATATGTATGTAAGGGAGAACAAAATCAGATGAGAAACCTCTCTCTACTGGTTACTTCTCCTTCCCCACCAAACCACCCCTTCTTAACCCTACATATCTTTCTCTTATCGACGACAATCTACAAATCCAATTTCCCAAAATACAGAATCGATCCTGCAAATCATCCCGGGGCGCTACACGGAAGGCTGTGTAGGAAGATTGGAGGTAAGAAAAGGAAAGCAGACCGAAGTGCTACATCCTGAAATGGTTTGTTGGTTTGTACAAATCTCGCATATTGGTTTAGGGGTTAATTTTAATGGTATTCATTGTGAAACTGATTTTATTTGTTATGTTGTGTTATCAATTTTGTTAAATAATTTGTGTAAAAAAATATCGCGTTACAAATTAAATGGAAACAGTTAATAAATTCATTTGGATCCCCTTAAGTCATGGGATCATAAGCATTAAACATATTATAAGGTTTATTTGTAATTCATAAATACACAATTTTAATTTAATTAAATTTATTGATCATACCGAGAAATATAAAAAAATATATAATTTCGTAGACAGCATTCACCTTGTGATTTGACATATTAGATTAAATAAAAATCACTTTAAGTAAAACCGCGAATTTTATTAAGTACCATGTAGTGGTATAAAATAAAATTCGTAGTTTTTTACAGTATGATTGTATTGTATTTTATTAAACCTTTAAATGTTGATTTTTACGCTCGCGATCCTTGAACGAGCATGGCTCGATGTAATCTATATTTTTTCACCAATTCATTTACCAAAAAAAATATGTTCTGTCGTAAAATCAATTAGATTAATCGAAAAATATTTGGTAACCACCGGTGTACGAACCCGGAGTGTCTCCGGTATTATATATCGGTAACCAAATATTTTTGGTTAAATATTTTTAAAATATTTTTCATATTTAATTTGAATACATTATAATATTTAGGTTTAACAAATTCATAATGATCTTTTTTTTGGGTCATAGTCCTTGTATCGGTCTGCACCAAGTATTCGATCTCTCCACTCCTCTCTGTCACCTCCCAGCCTCTTCATTTCTTGGTAGGTGCTACAGCGCACATTTCCGATAACCTGGTCTAAATAGTTTGATCTCGGGTGGCCTCTACGATTATTGTTTATGTAACCTCTATTATAATTTGTTATTATCTCAATGGAGGAAATGGTTGTTTCCGAAATCGGCTGATTGTTTAATCAGCCGATTAAACTGAGAGTTTTCTCCTCAAAAAAAAAACACTCCTAAAAAAGTGGTTATGTTAGCGAATTTCATCATAATTTGATTAGATTTTTCTGTATATCTTTATTTGAATAATCAAATTTGTTTCTTTATATGTAATGTGTTTTTATTTTTAAAAACATATTTCCCTCAAAATCTAAAACGTAAAGGATGTATAGTTTATTCATTCTTAATTTTATTGAATCCTTTTAAATTTGATGAACCTAATCTAAATTTTTAATGTAATCAAAAAATTTCCTTGTGTATTTTTAAAACGCAATTATGTATACATCTTTCAATTATGAAAAAGAGGACTTGTGGTGTGCTGTCACCAAGACGCAGAAGGTTGATGAAGAAGTCTGCCTCTGCCACCTGGCAGAGTCCTTCCTTCCATGTTCTAAGAGCTGTGTGGATTTATTAATTACTTAAATAAGGCCGTTATTGGTGCCGCGGTCGAGCAGAGAATGGCGAAGTGGGATAGCGGCATACTTACCTCAAGTCGATGTATGAAGTCATTTTATGTTGTCGGAATGTATCACAATAATCATATAAAATGTTTAAAAAAATTTTTAATGAATACGTTTTTATTTTAAATAAAATTACTTTGTAAATAATACTTTTTTATTGCAAGTATATTTTCTTTTGCTTAGCGAAAAACGTGAAATACGTGTAAATAAGCAGAACGTGCGCGTTCGTAGCCGGGACCCTATTCAAATTGTCAATTTACATATTGTCAATATCCGATCGAAAATTATAGCCTAAGTCTGCTGCAGCCGCTACCCGGAAGGTAGGTGGAGATTCATTGCCTAGTTCCGCCAATGGGCGGATACGGATTCCGGATTTAACCGATATAAGCCGATTAACAACCCCTCAATTATCTCGAGCACAGCCACCACGGAAACGTACTGTATATTAATAATGGCCACCTCAAATGATCGAGTAATAAAATAAATATTTAAAATTGTTACGCATCGATGTCATTTTATAATTTGACATAAAAATATTATTTTTACAAAATCATCGTGCTAGAAAAGTAACGTATTGAATTGCACGAGTATTTTGAAGATAAATGTTTAATAAATACGGTTAATCATAATTTTAAATGAACAGTTTAAATACATTTTCATTTCAATGTAAAGAGTTATTCGATGTAGGTGAATTTTAAATCAATAAGTATTGATTTATTCAGAATTAATAAATTATAATATGACAATACAATTTAAAAAATTAATAAACTATATTTCAGAGATTTTATTTCTAACTTAAACATTTATTTGAAACTATTTGCATACTGTAAATCAAAACAAGATTTTTTAATTTAAAAGAGTATTTTAACTA
>JADDOH010024507.1:0-298151 GCA_016648135.1 Agrypnia vestita | reverse complement strand
TCAATTAGCCCTTTATCCTGAACTTAGATTTTTGTGTAAGATAAAATGCTTTCCCTGTTTAAAGAATATCTCTAAGTTCAGTGTGCCTTTTGGCAAAGGCCTCCTCCAACAATTTCCATTGAGTTCTATCCCTGGCGACCCTTCTCCAGAACGGGCCTGCTGTTAATTTTAGTTCATCCTCCCATCTCTTGGGCTGTCTTCCCCTTTTCCTTTTCCAATCTCTGGGGTACCAGCATGTAACAATTTTACTCCACTTTTCCTGAGTGCTCCTTAGCATATGGCCTGTCCATCTCCATTTCAGTTGGTCTATCTTCGTTAGTACATCCATAACCTTCGTTTTGGCTCTTATAAAGGTGCTTTGTTTCTTTTCTTGCTTCTTGATACCTGTCATGCTTCTATCCATCGCTCTTTGGCATCCTTGCAGCATGGCTCTATGATGTTTTGAGAGAGACCATGTTTCGCAGCCATATGTGATGCAGGGTAGAATGCAGGTATTGTAGACTCTCCGTTTTGTGCCCATACTGAGATCGGTGGCCTTCATAATTTCTTTGAGTGACCAGTATTTTTTCCATCCATTTGCAATCCGTTTTTTAACTTCTTTGTCTGTTTGATCAGTGTGGGAGATGATCTGACCCAAGTATATGTACTCCTCTACATATTCAAGCGGTTGCTTATTTATTGTAATTTCTCCTTTGTCTGAGTTTGTTAATAATTTTGTTTTGTTGATATTCATGGACAGTCCAATTTTCTCGCTTTCTCTATTTAGTTCTTGGATCATTTTCTCTAGTTTTTTAGGGTTTTCTTGGAAAAGGACTATGTCATCTGCAAATCTAAGGTGGTTAAGTCTTCGTCCATCTATGTTTAAACCAGCTTGGTCTCATTCCATCTTGCGAAATATATTCTCTAAGGTTGCTGAAAAAAGCTTGGGGGAGAGTGGGTCTCCCTGTCTAACCCCTCTCTTAATGTTGAAGGTCTCTCCCAAACCTTCTAATTGTATTCTTGCTTTGTTGTTTGAATATATAGTTTTGATTATGTTTAAATAATGAATGGGGATTCCTTGGTTTTCTAGATTTTCCCAAATAGCTTCGTGGCTTATACTATCGAAGGCCTTGGTATAGTCTTTAAAGGCCATATACAAGGGTTTGTTATATTCTTTGTATTTTTCTATAATTTGTTTTACAGTATGTATATGGTCTATGGTGGCAAAGTTTTTTCTAAAGCCGGCCTGTTCTATTGGTTGATTTTCGTCTAATTTGGTGCTTATACGATCTAGGATGATCTTAGAAAAAACTTTATATATGTTGGACATTAAACTTATTGGTCTGTAATTACCTATGTCTTCTTTTGGACCTTTTTTGTATATAAGAATTATATGAGATGTTTCCCACTGTTCTGGTATATGTCCTGATATCATAATGTTATTGAAAATTTGAGTAAGAGCGGGAACCAGTTCATCCAATGTACCTTTTAGTATCTCATTTGTAATTTTATCTGGTCCTAGTGTTTTTTCTAGTTTTTGACTTAATATTGCTTTCCTGACTTCGTTGTGTAAAATTTCAGGTTCTCGGTCTGAGGAACATAAGTTAGGTCTAGGGATGCTATAGGTTTTTCGATTGGCATTGTCATGGTTGGAATATAGATTCTGATAGAAGTTTGTGGCTACTTTGTTTATATCTTTTCGGTGTGTTATATAACAGTGATCATATTTCAAGCTTGGTATCCATGAGTTTGTTTCTCGTAACTCTTTTAAAGCTTTTCTTGTTCCGCCAGTGGTTAAAATATGTTTTTCCAATGTTTGTAGTCTTGTTATTTTTCTATCCTTCCTGATACCTTCCTTAATTTCCTTACTCAGTTTGGTGATAAGATGAATATTTTCTTTCCTCATTTTACTATTAAAGAAATGTTTTCTTTCCTGAATTACTTTTTTATATTTTTTTTTATTAGTTTTCTCACTTAATCTGTATTTATGATTTGATGGTTTGCTTTTGTTGAAATTTGTAAGTTGGTTCTGCAATTTAGTGTAGTTTGCCTTAAGATCTTTTCCACCTGACTTCAGTATTTCCTTGTTGAGTATTGATAAGGAAACGGCCATTATTTTATTGTTTTCTGGATCATGGGCCAAACTGGGTGGTGTGAAATGCCTTCTAAGCCTCTTATTTGGTGTTAGTTTAAGAGATGCTCTTACCATACGATGGTTGGTATTAAAGTTTAGCTTTGATATAACTGAGGTGTCTGTGAACAATCTTGGGTGGCTACTTGCAATGTAGTCTATTTCGTTCTTGTATTTGCCATCTGGAGAAAACCAGGTCCACTTGTTGTTCTTGTTTTTCTTGAAAATGCTATTCAGGACGACTAGTTTATGCTCCAGTAATAAGTCTATGAGCCTTTGTCCATTTATGCTTCTTTTACCGTGGCCGAAGTTACCCAGTGCATATTCGTCTTTGTTTTGCTTGGTACCTACTTGGGCATTAAAGTCCCCCATGAGTACAATTATGTTTTCTGAGTATTGATGTATAATTTGTGATAAGTTGTTGTAAAAAGTAGTGTGCTCTGTGTTTTCAGCTTGTTCGGTTGGTGCATAAGCTTGTATTATTGTCCATGTTTTACGATGATTGGGTAGTTTCATAACTAAAATTGCGATTCGATCATTGATGCCGATGAAGTTTAGTATATTACTTCTTAGTTGTGATTTTACCATAAACCCAACTCCTTTCTGTCCCCCAGGTTCTCCTTTGGTGTACATTATATAGCCTGTATGTTCTTCTATTGTTTCACCAGCCCTTCGTACTTCGCTTATTCCTAAGATATCCCAGTTAAGATCTTTTAATGCTTCCTCAAGCTCTAGTAGAGATTCATGTGTTCTTAATGTCAAAGTATTCAATGTTGCAATGTGCAGTCTGTTGCTTTTTGTTGGAGGGTATTGGTCGTTTTCTCCCACGGTGACCAACCGTAGTGGGAGCATTGGTTGTTGTTCGTTGGTTTTGTTTTGTTTTAGCTGTGGAATTCTATGTTGTTGTTTAACTATTTGAGGTTGTTTGATTTCCGGTAGTGGTGAGTTAGTTTTTGTATGTGATGTTTCCAGAGCAAGAGTTAGATCTGTCCCGCAGGTACTGAAATGCATTTTTCTTAGGCATCTTGGCGCTTTTTGGATCCTGCTTTGGACTTGGAGTGTCGGCTCTTTTTCTTTTTTCGCTGTCTTCATTTGTGTTTGTGTTCTTGTTTTCACTTTTTGTTTGTAGCACTGCTTTTGGTAAATCGTGTGTAATGTAGGTGTTTGGCTTCATTTTTTTTCTTATTTTTCAAGATCTGTATCTTTTTCTCAAGAGTTGTGGTAGCTAACAGGATCGGTGGAATTTACATACTGTATTTACTTATTGTACTTTATGTACATACCATAGCTAACCTTAACTTAGAATCATCGCGCATTTACCGAGAAGCAATAGAAATTTTCATTCATAAAAATAACATGAACAGCAGAAACGATTCCATAAGAATACCAAATACCTGGACATATCTTAGAGACAAACACATGTAATACTGCAATTCATGAAAAAAACCCAACTTTTAAAATTCAACAATAATGGAAAAACCAATTAGTAAAGTAATTACCCATTCCCAAAGTCGGCTATTAAACAAATAAATAAAAATCAATTCACTTTTGTTCTGGCTCTTGCCCCGAACGGTCGGGTTTACTCGTAAGAGGCCCTTGAGAATGAGCAGTGTTACCTGTTCGAAAAGTCGGGAGTTTAAAAGTCCTTTTCAGGACTGTTTGACGCGGGTTCCCCAGAAAGTAGTTCGTCATATATATACATATATATGTATATATATACATACATATATATATTAAATTGAAGGCTTTCACGGGTACAATATGTGTTAGTTCTAACTACTTTGGGGGTAACCCGCGTCAAATTCTGGTCGTCAGGACCAGTCGTCTGCCGACGTTTCGAACAGATCTCACTGTTCATCTTCAGGGCGCCTTGTCGATGAGCTGCTTCTCCAAAAAGCGTACACATATATATATATATATATATATACATACACACATATATATATATATATATACGAGGTCTGGGCAAAAGAAAAAATGTTAACTAAAGAAAGATACAAGATAAAAAATTACATATACGAAGTCAGTTGAAAAGAAAGAAGATGGATTAAAGAAGAGGAAAAAAAAGAAGGTTTATGACCGAGGTGAATATCCAAGAGTTTTAAATTCATAGACCTTTCATAGATGGGAATATTGTAGTAGCCCGATAGAATCTTAAAGGTCTCGATGAGGTCACTTCTTGCTCGTCGCTCTTGAAGAGTGGGCAGTTTCAAGACTCAACCTCTCATCATATTCCAGCTTTTTTTGTTTATATATATTGATATAACCGCATTAATTTGTGCCGCTCCGAATCGCTTTATTCTAGGAATTCCGTCCTTAAGTTGACCTTTTTTTTTTGAGCCGGCAAAACAGATGCGAGCAAAAGACGCATTCCTGTTTGGCGGCGTTAAAAAAAATTATATTATTGCCCTAGAATAAGATAATGTTATTTTAGAATAAGATTTGTTAGTAAATACTATTTCGTAGCTAGTATTAGGTATGATAACGCAAGCAGTAATTCACGAACATTGTCTACTGTGTATTTGGTGTACGAGATTCGCGCGCCAATTTCGCAAGCCCCGGATACGGAGCAGGAGAGGGGAGAAGGGGTGCGCGGGGAGAGGCTCCCTGGGCAGCGAGAGGAGAGATTGACGAGGCAAGCCCGGATCAGTCTGCACCAACCTCCCTCCCGGCGAGGGCGAGTTCCAGCCTCGGGACCAGCCTCGGGACCACCCGCAGAGAAGAAGACGCGGCGACGAGGATGGCCGCCTTGCCTCGATGGCGGCCGGTCCTCCACGAGGAGTTCCAGGAGGGAGACCAGTCCCTCCCGATGACGCGGATCCAGCGACGGCGCAGATGCAGCGGCGCGGCGGGACAGCGCGCGTGGCCTGGAACGAGAACCGCGGCGGCCAGATGGCCCCCAGCCGACCGCGGAGCCAGCGGCGAACGCGTGGGCGCGAGCGCTCGCCCCCCCCGCGGCCTCCAGGAGTGATGCGACGAGTGTTTGTGAACGACATGTTTTTTTTTGTGGCGATAAGTGACAAAGACACGATAAACTATGTAAATCAGGACTGCTTGCGTTTAGGCTAGGGTTAGCTTAAGTTTAGTGGTAATTTCTCTAGTTGATAAGTCTTAAAATAAGAAATGTGTTTTAATTAAATAAATTATGTAAATATTCAAATAGTGGTGGTTGGTGTTTTTAAAATTCCCGCTCCCCCTCCCTTGGCAAGTGCATTTTAAATTTGATATGGAAAGGACGCGGAGCGCGGCTATCAATCCTGATTGGTTGATACGCGTTCATATCAATATAGATAGAGAATTATTTTTGCTTCTTATACCTCATTATTATTTGAGTCATCTGGTAGCGTTAGTCACAAACCTTGTTACGTAGAGAATTATCATTTTTTGTACCTTATTTTATACACTTCATTATTTGTGTCATCTGGTAGCATTAGTGACAGACATTGTTGCACAGAGAATTATATATTTTGATTAATACCAGTGACATATGCGATATAATAATGAATGCACATAGGCCCGGTCGTTTTGAATAAAAATAAAAGTTTGTTTGCTTAGATTTTTACTCATTCCGACAGACGTTCATCCAGATACATTACATGATGTATGATGAGATCTAGAAAACAAATTTACTGTCGTCAAAATTCTTTTAGAGTTGTGGTAAATCCATTTCTTCTGATAAAAAAGCATCGCTCTAGGTCCAAGTGAATTAATTTCTCTGTTAAGGATATACCGTAAAATCAGTTGATCCTCAGAAAAATCTGTCATCGTGTATAATCTGCCATATCGAGGAAAGAAAATGAGCAGAACCCATCTCTAAGAACCTCACTACCCATTGGATGCGTGTGCTGTTCCAGAATGGGGCTCTTCAGCCACGCTCGCAGGCATAACTAATAATGTGGCAGATGTCATCCTCGCTACGATGGACTGATGAAAAATCTGCTGTATTGTCATAACGTCGTTATCGAGTAGCTTGTTGGCCTTGTGGTTAGGACTCTTGCCATATCATCCAAAGGTGGTGGGTTCAAGTCTCACTCCAAACCAGCAAGTTAGTCCTATTTTCATAGCACAAGCATTTGGCTTAGTTTGAAAATAGTAAGAATATTGATGTGATACGTATTCCGTATTCGCATCTCTATTTAAAAAAAAAACTAATACTTAAAATAGACGGGACAGGTTTATCAAGACATCTGTCAAACATCAAAATTTACGAAGCGACAATGTTATACAGTAGCTTTCAAGACATTATTATTATTATTATTATTGATAATGGGCAGGCAGCTTAAGCTGATAGGCCCATATCACTGTCTCTCATTTGAATATCCAGCCTATTCTTAAATTGGTTGACACTGGCTGCAGACACAACGCCCTCAGGCAAACTGTTCCACATATTGACCACTCTATTGCTTAATGCATGCTTTCTTGGGTTACACGAGAACCGAGACTTGTTCAACTTCAGGTGATGTCCTCGAAGGCCCACATTAGTGTTAAATGCAAACATATCTGTCATATTAGGAATATTGTAGTAGCCCGATAGAATCTTGAATGTCTCGATGAGGTCACCTCTTGCTCGTCGCTCCTGAAGAGTGGGCAGTTTCAATACTCTCAGCCTTTCCGCATATTCCAGGTTTTTAAGACCCAAGGGCAATTTTGTGGCTCGTCTCTGAACATTTTCCAGTAAAACTATATCTTTAACAAAATGTGGATTCCAGATCTGAGAGGCATATTCGAGGAGAGGCCTCACATATGTCTTATAAATAGTTGTGAATAGTGGTACTGTCAGATGTTGGAATGATCTTCTCACTAAATACAAAATAGAGTTAGCCTTCTTAACCACACTCGCTATGTGCTCACACCATTTAAAGACATGTTTCGTTATATTACTATGTACAGAATAGCCCCGAATATGCTACATTTTGACACTACCTAAAATGTTGAGAAATTTAATATAAACGATTTTGATGACAGACTTCAAAAATTGCGTGTACGCACCGGCTTAAATGAGATCCTCAGTTTAAACTGTCATCGCCAACTATGTATAATCCAAATTAAAAAATTCCTCATATTTTTGAAAAAATCTCGAACAATTTCCAGTCTACGTGTTATAACATTAAGAACTCTACTAGGTAAATTCTTCCATCTCAAACATTGTATTCCAAGACACACACGTTATTGCTTATATTATAGTTTAGTAGACACAATTGTAAACTGTGGCCTAAACAGCTACGGATTGACATATCCATCATACTTAGAAAAAGTAAAACAACTACAATTAAGAATTATTAAAACTATAGCAATTAAAAAACAAAAAGAAGCATGTAAGGACCAACCGGAAAACCTATTCAAATCTTACCGATCCAAAAACAACTTTACTATAAAATAACACTAGAAGAATACGAGAAGGACAGTTTCAAAACACCATCATGTACACATAATAAAATACATCATGAATATACGACAAGACAAATAACAAATAAAAAACTAGAAATAAAAAAAACAAATAATTGTTACGGAGACAGAACCAATTAGTGCGTAATTCCAAAATTATTCAACAAGCTGCCGTATAAATTAAAAAATGTAACGGGACAAAAAAATATAAAAAAGACATTAAAGAAATACTACAGTGAATTGTGAAGTGGATAGGAAAAGCAAAAATTAGTTTAATATAGTAGCTTATTATATAATATATCATAAATTAAATACAATTAAGTAAAGAAATGTACATACACTTATTATAATTAAATCTTTGCGTTTAAACTGTAATTACAGTTTTGCGAGAGGTAATTTAAAAAAAAAATTTTTTTAAATACAATGATTGTAGCCCTGAAGAGCTGTTAACATTATTTGTTGATCATTTCAGGATCCCCAAAACTGCTGTTCCGCTTCTGCCGCAACAGCTGTTGCCAGAAAGAGACGTCCAACTTGAAAAGGGTAAGATTTTCTGTTTCGCTAATTTTAATTTTTTAAATCTACACCAAATTTGATTGTTCAGAACCTCACTGTGTTTATACGGGGGAAAGTCAAAAATTATCTATATTTTTTCGTTCTACAATTTATTTACACAGGGTTTAATATTGTAACAAAATAACAAGTTAAAGGGATTATGGTCAGAATCTCTAGGGCCTTATAGAACACACTACCACACTCTGGCATTATCTATAACACTCGGGAAATGTCTACAAACATCTGGAACCTTATCATAAACACTAGAATATAAAAGATTGTTCTCAATTATTCGAAAACCAGCGTAACGTATATGTAAATATGTGCAGGAGTTTATTTTGACATTTCTATCATTGTGATATAGGCCGCGAGACAACGGCCGGGGCAGCCAGTCATAAAATAATCAGAGAGATATTAAGCGAAATATTGAGCGATAAGTACCTAACTGGAGATTTAAATAAGTGCAACTACTTTCGTACGGTATTCAAATGGAATGTACTAGCAAGTGATGTATAAAGAGTTACCCAGCGATATTAAGGAGCTTATAGATTTGAAGCCGAACTTATATATTCTTGCAGGTAGCCATTACAGGTTCGAAGTGGACCACACCGTCCACAAGAGCTCGTGCACGGTGCTCTACTACCAGTGCGGCATGCAGTCTACCGAGTCAAACGTCCTCTTGGAATTATTTCTGCAGATCATATCGGAACCGTTCTTCAACATTCTTAGGACTAAGGTGAGCCAAAAAAATTTAATATTATATTATTTAAATATTAATAAAACCACATTTTATTTAGATAGATCTTCTAGAAGGAAATTACACGTGTGGTGTACACTTTCATTATGAACTATTCAGCCACAAACCTGTGAAAAATTACGGAACATAATGATAATTGATAACGACCCTTGCGTGCAATCCGAACCGCGTGCGGATTGACATGTCACACTCAGGCGCCTGGGCCTTATTAGTGGTCATATCAGCGTTGTTGTTGTAATTCCAGCCTAATTTCGGCGAGTTATGGACAGACAGACATTCAAAATTAGGATAGGTGATACGGTAGCATCAACATGTTACGCACAGGGCAAAGATCGTAAGATTGAGCTGGTGCGAGTAGGACGTGGTGAAGGTTGAAAATAAAAACTCTTGGTTGTTTGGATACCGGACCGAAGCGAAGGAAGTTTACAACAATACAAGAAGACTGCCTTTGCACTTCGGATCCATATTGGATACCAACATTTAGCGTGTATCAGCCAATCAGCGCGTGGGCCATTTCCGGCGGCAAATACCGCCCCCTCGGGTGTGATCCACGCTGGGTCAGATTCACATAAAAAATAACTAGAAGTAAAAGCCTTTTTCAGGGCCACCAACTTTGGTCGTATTGCGAACAATAATAAAAGCCCTCTCCAGGGCTTCCGTTTCTCATCGCAGCGAGAACAATAACACACAGGCCCATTTTAGGGCCACAAAATTTACTATTTATTTATGAATTGGACTTAAATAATTGATTTGTATGCATATTTTTAGTATAATATGATTTTCAAAGCTTGTGCTATATCTTTTCACTCTACATTATTCCTTTTTTTGTTTTTAAATTTCTATTATATTGTTTTTTTTACGCTTCTGCTTTTTATATACTTGCTTTTTACTTTATATTATATATATATTATATATTTGTATCTGTATTTTAAGTTTTTATTTTCTTTCCACTTTATATCATTATTATGTTTACATGTTATTATTTTTTTTCTTTTAACTATATATTCTTTTAATGCACACTTTACCTATCTGTTGTAAAAGCCCTATAGGGTGTTAATTGATAAATAATTAATAAATAAATATTTCAAATTTCAAATTAACAGTAACAAATCAGAAAGAAAAGAGAGAGACATTAAGACAAATTAGAACACAATTTATGAGCGCAGAAATAAATCAAATACCAAGGGCATACCACAATTTTTATGTATTTTATTTTAATTATCTCCAAAAACATTCTACATAATGTAAACGTTAATTTTTAAAACCAATCCACTATTCTAAACATAAAAAATGCCGTTCAAACTCCAAATGGTGAAAATTGTGGCATTCAAAATCTAATGACTTTTCGTATTGCAGGAACAATTAGGGTATATCGTGTTCAGTGGCATCCGAAGAAGCAACGGCGTCCAGGGCCTCAGGGTCTTGGTGCAGTCGGAGAAGCATCCCAGCTACGTGGAGACCAGAGTGGAAGCCTTTTTGCAGCACATGAAGGTAAGCAATCTAACCTGGTTTGTCATGAGAAGCAATCTTTGAAAGCAAAAATTTAATTGTACATGCAAATAGCTTACTCGTGCTTAAGCGAAGACGTAAGAATGTGGATGAGGTGGCACTCTATCATCTCTGCCTGAGGGAAACAGCATAATTAAGTGTGAATGTTCCATTGATTCTTCATCATATCGACGGCTCCTACGTATAATATCGTAACCCACAAATCGACGATTTTTAGTTTTCATATGTATATAATTATATCTTTATTTCCAAGAAAGAAAAAAAAATATTTTGCAATAAATAATGTTTTTTTCGGACGTATTTTATCGTATCTCAAACAATCACATATTTTTTACGAAGTATACTATCATATGTAACACTTACGATAATTTGCGTTGGAAAATAACGTAAGATAATTTTATCGTATGTAACACTTACGATAACATACATTGGAAAATAACATAAGATAATTTTATCGTATGTAACACTTACGATAACATACATTGGAAAATAACATAAGATAATTATCTAATTATATAATTATGTAATACTTACGATAATATGCGTGAGAAAATAACATAAGCAAATTATCGTATGTAACACTTACGTTATTTTACGTTGCGTCTTCTGAAATAAAATGTTGTAAGTCATTTATACGATATTTTACGTCGCGTCTTTTCCGAAGTATAATATCGTATGTGCATTTCTACAAAAACCTTTAATAATTTCAACTGTTTTGTTATTATTTATGAAACTACAGTATAAAGTAAAATATTGAAATGAAATTTCAAAAAAATTGGGCAATATTTAAATTTATACCGGACGAAAATATGTTCAAATCCTTCTCCTGTAAAATTGAATTTTGTGGGTTACGATATTATACCTAGGAGCCGTCGATATAGTGCTTCCTTCGTTTAGGAACGTTCTAAAATCCTTTATTTAAAAATGTTCTAAACTCCTTTTTTTAGGAGTGTTCTAAAATCTTGGCTATGATCTTAATTAAAGCTGTTCGTCTTATTAGAAGTTATTATAAACATATTAGCCCTGTTAATAACATTTTGCCACTCTCCCATTGCAGACCTGCATAGAAGAGATGTCCGACGAGGAGTTTCAGCGGCACCGCGCGTCGCTCGCGGCCCAGCGGCTCAAGCGGCCCAAGCAGCTGGGCGGGCGCTCGGGCATCTTCTGGTCCGAGATCATCTCGCAGCAGTACCACTTTGGCCGGACCGCCGTCGAGGTGCAGGCGCTGGGGCAGATAACGAAGCAGCGGCTGATGGAATTCTTCGAGGTAACTATTTATGGTGGTTGTTTTATTTTAATTTTTAACGGGCCGCGATGCCCCATTACTGAAACACATCACAAAAATATCCCTGGTTAGTGGTAAAATCACAAATGTATTGTCACCTCTCTCCTCGGATATGGCCATAACACGGCACCTCGACTATGGTGATGAATAAGTCTGATATACGTTGTGTTACTGGTTGTTTTACTGTGGAACACAATGTCGAAACTCATCATGTACTCTTCGTAGACTGAAGCAACTATATGTTTGGCGGTTATGTCGCTCTTTACACAGGGTCTCATAGCAAAAACTTCAAGGGAGTCTTCCTTATTCAATTTTGAATAGAAAACATTCTTTACACTTTGGGTGAAATGTTGACAGTTACAGAGATAAATGACATCAAAATTTTCAATTTTTTTTTCAATATGAAATGTTAGAATGTTTTCTATTCAAAGTTGAATGAGAAGGACTCCCCCGAATTTTTTGCTACTAGCTATAAGACCCGTATACTGAATGTGGTTTCGCAAACATTCGGGTATAATCGATTGACTTTTAAGCCTTTCTAGTAATTTCTAATTGCATGTAATTCCTTCTGTTTCTACAATTTCGTAACAAAACATTAATTATTTCTCATTTTTTTCAGAAAATGGTTATGATCCAATCCAAAGAACGCCAGAAGTTGGGAGTGCACGTGATATCGAGTGCAGAGGGCGGCGCCGGCCACGCCGACTTCCAGAACGGGCAAGCTCAGACCTTTAACGATACGATTGAGCTGCTGCCGACGCCAGTTGACACTTCGGAAGTAAGTTTGTTCATTTACGCAGAAATAATGCAAACGTAAAATAATTATTATTTACACTGGGTGTAACAGAGCCTGTGAAATTTTCTGAAATTCCACCGCAACAAATAAACGAAGAGAGTTTAATAAAAGCATGTAAAAAAGAGATAAAAGTCATCAATAATTTTAATTAAACAACTTTGTATTAACCACTTACTAGTAACTCTACGTCTACCAGTTTCGATACCACCATATCTTATCAGGACGGACGCAAACTAGCTATCCATTATGTATTCTGGCAAACAAATCAATTTTTGAACGGGGGTGTGCCTACAGCTATGGTGGGAGTAATTGAAACTGGACGCCGAAATGGGGAATATGTCAAGTAACAGGCTAATCATAAAATTTATCTGGTTGTTCATTATATTGGCTTTAGTGTTCGGGAATTTTTTTATTTCTAGTATTTCTAAGTTATCTAATCTAAGGCCCCTATTATTTACAAGTGGAATCTCGATACCGTTTTTCTTCTTAAACGTGTGGCCTGTTTCCAAAAGATGGTTTGCGAATTCGGAAAAGTTACTGTTATTCAGACATCTAATGTGTTCCTTTACTCAAACATTAAAATAATGTGCCGTTTTACCTTTATAAAAAGCCGAACAGTCATTACAATTTAGTTTATAAATACCGGAAAGATTTAGCTGGTGGACTTTGTCTTTGGAATTTATTATAAGTTTGCCTAAGGTATTATTAGTGTAAAGCGTGGCATCTTTTAGTAACTTTATCTGAAATGTTATTAACATATAATATTCTCCGCCATTGCTCATTTCATCGTGAAGTATGAAATAAATATTTATCGCGTATAAAAGTTCTTTGTTTTTTGGACAAAATTCTATCTATGAAATTTGGGAGGTAACCGTTATCTATGGCAATTAATTCTATTTGAAAATTGGCATCTTGTCAAAAGTCGTTAGACTTGGACAATGATGACAATGAATTATTATCATCCAATCGTGTTACAGCGATCTTTTGACTGCTTTGTACATTTTTATTAGTAAACTGTGGACGTGTCTTGATTTAATCACATTTTTTCCTTTCAGGTTGTCAAGATAGAGGACATATTGACTTTCAAGAGCGGACGGTCGCTGTTCCCCCACATCGCTCCGTACACGAATGTCCCGCGCAAGGGGGCGCGTACCTGCAAACTCTAAGTGCTTGTCAAGCTAGGTATCATTTTAATAATTGTTTGAGTCGCATTAATGTGGCGACGTTCAAATGTAGCAAATTTAGAAACACAACCGTGTGTATCATCGAATTTAGGCGAATTTGTTATCGTTTTGAAGGTTTTTTTTATATTGTATTATTTAAATTGTTTTTAACTACTTATCATCATCATCATGGCGCTACAACAGAGGTTTGCCTTGGTCGCTGTGAAGAAATCCCTTTATTCCTTACTATAATCATCAGCTATGTAGCTTGGAAGCTTCTCTGTATTCTATCTACCAGGGGCATGTAGTGGGAACAAAACGCATGACTTTTCCTAAGCATATATTTTGAAAAGAAACCGAAATAAGCGATATACCTCGTAATTTTCCCATCACAATAATTATTACCATATTATTCAGATTTTAATATCAAACATAATAAGTCTGTCCGTCCATCCATCTGTCTGTCTGTCCCCATAACTTTGTGTAATGTCGATAAATTACGTTCAAGTTCACGACCAAAAAAACCAAATTAAACGGCCGGAGATGGGGCTCTAGCCCCGGGCCAGCAAACCCGAAGGCGGCAACGATAGCGATGTTGCTATCGCCGAGCCTGTATTACCCGTCAAAAATACAGTACATATACGACGCGAACCACGCCTAAATATTTTGATAAGTCATTATTATTATTTCATTGGTGTCGGCTATAAACAAGTAAATACTGCTTTAGGAACCGACATGCAAAGGTACTGTCATTTTTGACATGATAATTTCATAATATTCTGCCAGATAAATATTTAATTTCGATTTATTTTTCAAATATATGTTTAAATAAAAGTCACGCTTGTTGTTCTCACTGCATGTCCCCGCTTGTATCTAGCTTACGAAATTACAGTCTATCGATAAACCGTCTATCCTCTAAACAAAAAAAAAATCAAAGTTGTCGAATTTGAAGAAATTTGACGACTGCATTGTAGAGCTCTTTGACTTAGAGGATTTAATAAATTGATTGCACAGATTTATGAAGAAATTGGGTGGTTTTTTATGATCAATTTTTTACTGATATTTATTGAGGTAGTTTTTTTTTATTCATTAGATATTAGTCTGGTGTTTGAAACAGGTGAAACGTTTCATAGTTGTAACAATAAATCTTTTAAGTGTTGACAATATCTAAGAAAGCAGAACTACTTGTGTTTGGAGAGGGAGTGTGTTTACAGTGTAATATTATCTAAGTAATGTCCATAATTCAGTCTATAGTAGATATGTTAGAAGTACAAATGAAATGTAACCTGTCAAAAATGACGGTACTCTTACATGTCGTTTCCTAAGGAATAAGTATGTATTTATTTTATTTACAAAAAAAACTCGTAAAAAATTGTTGGGGAAAAAAGTTACGGGCGTTACACAAAGTTACGGGGACAGACAGCAAAGTTGTGCCGATCCAGCAGAGTTGTCATGCCCTCTGCTTTGCCCCGTACTCCTTTTCCACGGTGCGCGGTTGCCGCACATTGATGCGTTGGCAGATTCACATACTTCGCTCGGCGCCTGGATATCGGTGCGTGTTGCTATGGGTATGTGTGTGGTGCAAAACACTGCACCAAACTCCCTCTCCATAGTCTCCAGAGCCTTTCCAGGCTTGTTGCCTCTTTCCAAGAATATGAGGATGAGGATAGCTAAGTCAGAACCCAGCTCAGCCCCTGTCACGTAGGTGCATCGCATGTGTCATTATTAATCTGGGATGACGTGTGCACATCATTCTTAAACTCATCCATCACCCGAAAGTATGAAGCGAGGGATTGACACCCACGCAGGAAATATTTGAGCACATTATATTCCAGCCGGGGTTTCTTTGTGTTAGGAGTCTAGTTAGAATGGGTCTATCATGCTTTTTCTGTTCCACTGGTGCTGCTGATGGCCCTGCAACTTCCATTTCTTCCTCCTCGTTCCTGGCGGTTTCCACCGCTGCGGTCTCTCTGGTCGCTGGTTTCTTTGACATCTTAAGCTTGCAAAAATGAAGTTATTCAAGACTTTACGTGTATTATCCGTACTGGCGCATTCAAAATAGATTTTGACCTGCCATGGAAAAGATAAAAATAATCAAAACGACAACGATCATCCCAATGAGTAAAGTATTGTCGATTTCGGGTGGTGGTTTTGTGGGGGATGGTTAGTGGTGATTTGGAGAACTGCTTTATTCTCCGAAGCTCAGAAATCTCGGCTTAAACTCCCGAGATGTTTTATGTTTTGTCTACCTTGTAATTCTCCGATGCGGTGTACCCGTGCTGGCCCCATTCACAATTCGCCTGTGTGAATTTTCCCTGCTTGCTGTTGCCGGGGGTGATGCCTCGCTTCTCTGCACGCGCCGCTTGGTGGCTGGTATTGGTACATGTGTACCCATAGTTTGATAAAACTTCTCGTTAAATAATTAACTTCGATTATTTTTAACCCTCCGCCGGTCGCCCTTCGAAAACTCTTCATCGGGTGCGGGGTGCCTGAGAGGCTCATTTTCAAAAATCGTAGATAAAAATCTACTCTAAACTATCTTACGCCAAAAATTAAAATATTTCACATTTGATGTACTTAAGAAAAAATGCATTTATTATTATTTATAATAAAGCCAAAACCAAAAGAATGAATTTAAAAATTATCGCAAATGTAGTATTTTCATACTATGGATTTAATGTGGTCTCCGGCTAGGCTAGCGCGGCGGTCCCTCTGTGAAGAAATCCCGCATTCAAAGAAATTTTCAATCTCTGCATTCAGAAAAAGATAACTGCATCGACAGAAATGCGTAGTAATCTGAAGGAGCTATGTCTGGTGAATACGGCGGGTGGGATGGAACTTCGCAGTTCTGCCCTTTTAAGTAATTTTTCACAACGTTTGCAACATGTGGTATTGCATTGTCACTCAGAAAAAGTGATTTGTTACCGTTCTACCCGTTCTGGTCGGTTTTTCAGCTTCACCCAATGTTTCTGATTCTCGTAATAAATCCATTTTTCATCTGCAGTAACTATTCTATGCAATAAAACCTTTTCTTCGATGTTTTTAAAGCAGCGTTTGATAAACGGTTTTTCGACGTTCGGTGTCTCTTTCTTTAAATTTGTGTGGAATCCAGTTTCTAGCTTTTTTTGAACCATTCCCATTGTTTGCAAACGTTTTGCATCATTTGATCTATCAACATTTAATGCTACAGCCATTTCTGATTGTGTTTGGACAAGAATCTTCAGCGATTAATTTTTCTAATTCATTGTCTTCAATGTTTTGGCGGTTCCACACTCTTTATCCTCAATGCCAGAATCATCATTTTGAAATCGTCGAAACCATGAGTTGAGTTTTCTGGGATATTCTGCCGTGTATATGTGACCTCTCTGGCCGACGTCTCGGATCCCATTGCAGGGTCCATCATCAAGGCTGATGTGATGAGTGTGTGTTGAAGTATAGGTTAAGTAGTGCCTTGCAATACCGTACCAAAGTCAGGGTGTATATTGTATATGTCTTGATGTAGGTAATGTGTTGTGCTTCCGTGTCGGAGACAGGTGTTGTCAAGAATTTCTGTAGTGTTATGTCGCTGTTTTATCTACCGTCGGAAGTCTGACTGTGGAGTCGTCGATTCAATTGATCCTGCAGCGCCGGATATCACGAGGTTTTTAATTTAAGACCGTCATCCCTATTAATATTTACAGGGTGTTTTATATTTCGATTGCCTCTTTAACCAGGCGCTTGAGGTGACTCTTGACTGTCAAGAGTCACCACACGCGCCACGTTGAAGATGCAGTCGAAATATATAAGCACCTGGTAAATATTAATAGGGATGACGGTCTTAAATTAAAAACCTCGTGGTATCCAGCGCTGCAGGATCAATTAAATCTACGACTCCGCACAGTCCGACTTCCGACATTAAATAAAACAGCGACATAACGCTGCAGAAATTCTTGACAACACCTCTCTCCGACACGGAAGCACAACACACTATATATCAAAACACACACACCCTGCTTTCGACACGTTACTGTAATCCAGTAACACAAACTTGGACACACCCTGACTTCGGTACGGTATTGCAAGGCAATACTTAACCTACACTCCACACATCAGCCCTGATGATGGACCCTGCTGGGAACCGAAACATCAGCCAAACGTGGCAGAATATCCCAGAAAACTATACACACAAGATTCTGAATGGCCATGAAAACCTGAGAACATATTTGTTAAAACCATACTCTGCAAGTTTCATTCACTGAAGCATGCTTGCCGTAAATTTCCACAAGCAAATGATAAATTTCCGTTGCACTTCTCTTTGCAATTAAATAATGTAATGATAAGTTCCCGCAAATGATGTTTACTTGGAATAAAATTCAACATTTTTGGAGTTAACAATTTGATATTTTGGTTATATATATGTGGGGGTTGGTATTTGTGAATCGACCCCTTGTGTGAGTTCTATAAGCTGCCCCCTACGTGCTGCTTCTTATTGTTTGTAAGGGTCACCACTCCGTATTTACAGTGTTCGGAGTTCTCTGCTGATGATTATGATGAAATCGCTTTGCGTTTTACAGAATTTATTTTGTGTATAAATAGTTATTACGGTACAAGTATAAAAAAGGGATGAAATATCGCAGAATATAAAGATACAGTCAGGATTCTAATCGGCGAGGGCTCCTGCCCAGTACAGAGATCACTCGAGGAGTGAGATGATGTGTGTCGGTAACTGGTCTTCTTATACTCATTTGACACAAAGGAATTACATGTTGTGGCTATCGGTGATACGAAGTCCATATGCTAAAATTGCGGGTTGTTTAGACTGCATGTACTACGTCCGCTGTTTGTCCTCGGCCGTCGCTCCTTTTCACTTTGTCAGCAGAACAATGTGCATGTGTTATACTTTTCCCCGTGGTGTGACCGCTGGGCATTCGCGTTGTTGACCTTGCGTCTCGCCTCGCGTGCGCATGCCTGTCTTTTCTTTATCTTTTCTACTTTTATCTATCTACTTTTCAGACATGCTACTTGTGCTGAAGCTACGAGGTTCCTTATTCCGTCCTCCAAGTTTCTCCATTTATTTTCCATTGCGTTTGTAAAGAACTCGGCAGTAAGTTTGACTTTTGAAAGTTCCCTATTCAGATTGATCGTGAAGAAGTCCCAACGCCTTCTTAGTATTATAAATAGCCGTCTTGCTCATGGGAATTATTTGAGCTTGACTGAAAATTTGGAAGAATATTGGATTGTCATCACTAAGATTGTTATATTTACGTTTGACATGCCAGTCTGTCACGAGGTTCAGGACAGAAGGTGAGCAGAAAGTTATGTCGATTATCGTCTTGACGGTAAGTTTCGAAAGTGGGTGTGGACCAGAGTCAGTATATATAAGTCTCGTTCAGCCAGATATGAAACAAGTTCTTCTCCTCTCAGATCGGTTTTGTTGCTGCCCCATCAAAGCTCTAAGCACCAAGTCTCCTCCAATTATTATATTTTTAAACGATAGATCTGATAATTTATTTATGAAATCCAAGCTTGCACCTGGCTCCACATATATGGACCCCAGTACCAGTATTCCACTAGTGGTGTTTATCTGAATGAAAACTTCATTTAGCCCACTTTGTTTGCTCAGAAGTACCGCCTTCAGTGTGTTGTTGGTGACAATTATCGCCGCTTTACGGGTTTTGTCCTGTTCTGCTGCTGATTGAAAAACAGCGTGACCGTGGGCTTGCACTAAGCCAGTGGAGCCTGTATAAGGTTATTGTAATAATAGTATGTCCGGTAAACACTTTTGGTTTAGTAACTCTTCTTGTGCTGCGCGGCATCTACCCAGATTCCATTGAACAATTTTAATGCATTTGGTGATTCGTCCGTCTGCGTGTTCACCCATGTTTTCCACTTCGTTAGTGTTGTCGTCTTTAGCATCGTTCTGCGATGTCTCCATAGTCGATTATCTCTCTGACTCTTTTTTCCATCTTTTCCTTTATTTGGCAGTCTGAGCTAAAAGCATTGTGTTTAGCATCTCGAACTTTTGCTAGTGAGCAATTACAGCATTAGCACTATTCGTGTCTTTAACCGGACAGTCCTTAAAAATATGCTCTCTTGTGCAGTGGGCACAGGTCAGTTTATTAACGCAATGTACCTTTGTATGTCCGAATTGTAAGCAGTTGTAACACTATAACAGAGGACTTTCGTCTTCCACTCGCTGGTACCCAATGTTTAATTTTCTAGCAGTGGTGAGTTTGGACCATGTACTAGAGTTCACTTGGCACACAATATTAGAGAGAAGTCCGTTTCTGTTCCATTTATTGTATTTAATTTTTATGTCCTCGGTGATATTTAAATGTGCATTTTGTGTTTTAAGTGAAGTGTTTAGGTTTTCTTCAGTTATGCTTTTGATAAGTCCTTTTATTACAATGTAAGGCTTTTTCAGCCTCCCATCTTTCACGACTAGATCTTTGTTGGAGACCAGTTCCTCTTTGTATTTTTGTGTTAAGGTGGTACAGTTCACCACTATTTTTTTTTGCCGACTTTTTGCACTCGTGAAATGCCAATTCCTTTGTTTCTGACATTTACCATTCTTTTCATAATCCCCTCAATTTCCTCGCTAGATTTTGATGTACCTTGTGAGGATACAATAAGGGCGTAGGTGCTAGCAGGAGCTCTTTGTTCATTGTCTGGTCTTTGGGGTACTGGCTGTCGCTCGTCGCTGATCTATCCCATGTGGAGATGCTTCTCTAGAGCTTGGTTTGGACGTTGATGCCCCCGCAGATAGAATTTTTACAGTTGGATGACCTTTGGTCGACTTTTTGGCCATATTGATTTTAAGATTCTGTTACTTGAAGTTGCGCCTGGTTGGAGTTTAGCAGGCAGTAGGATTAACACAATGTTGGTCTGTTCAAAAATGTCCCACTCAAGTTGCGCCTGGCAAAAATCAAGTTTGCAAACGGTATAACAAAAGTTTTGCGGATGCGGCTGGCAAAGATTAGTCTGCAACCGGTATAACAGGATGTCAGCACTTTGACAGGCGGTCACATAGAATGTTAATCCGCTTGAATCGAGCACATCCGACCGATTATAGCCGCGTTTTCTCTGCAAAACTGATCAGCACACGTGTATATCACTATGCAAATGTTATTTTGTCTGTACGAACTATATTTTTCGGAGAAAAATCACTTTATTACGGACCGAAGAGAAACGCGTCTTGGCAGAACGATAGTATGAAAGCAACTCTGCGTTTGACAGTTGACATTGAATACAAGTATTGCCATTTTATAATTCACGTAAGCATTACTACTTACGTAACCTATTCGGAAAGGATGGAGTCATTTCACACACCTATTATAAAAAACACTTAAAATTGAATGATGAACTACTTTTTGCTAAATGTTGGAGCAACGATTTTTTTGAACAGAACTTTTGTCTTTTCAAGAAAGAAATAGAAAAGAATTTTCTCAATGCATCTACTAAAAAGGTTGGCTTTCTTCAGTTTCAGTGAAACCATATTAAATAGATATTGATATAGCTGTTCTGAAGGTTGTCTTTAAGCATTGAAGGCTAAAACCCCTTTTATTATCTTTGTTTACTTGTCGTATTTACCGTTGTTTCGTCTTTTCGAAAAATAGAAAAGAATGTTCTCAGAATTCATATATCTATAGGGATTGTGTTGCTGGTCGTGAATGAGAGAGTGAGCTCAGTGCATTGTCAGGGTCCCTAATATACAATGTGAATAATGATCGACTCCATGTTGATGATGACGATGATATCGCTGATAAAAGCTTCCTTGGAGATCCAAGGGTTAGGACTGTGTAGTTCTGCGTTTGTAGATCGTTCTGCGGCGGCAGGGTAGCGTAGGTCCGAACTTGGTCTTTGTGGTTCACTTGTCCGTAGTCAGTTACTCAGTTCTCGACGTAGATACTGACCTCCACCGGCAGCGAAGACGTACGTCGGTATAACTCCGTGAGTTACTGTGTATAGTATAGGCGACTGAATGCTGACTGAATGATAACTTTGGTGGCGTGAAGGCCACCGCCTTGGTATGTCGCTCTACGAAGATTGCTGGATTAAGTCGAGGGTCACTACTCCGTTTGGAGAGTCGAAGATCTCTGCTGTTGCTGATGAGATGAAAGTCGCGATGGTTTGACAGAATTTATTTATCGAATGTAACAATTACAGAAATACAATTATGGTACAATAGAACACAGTTAAATGACGAGAAGTATACATATGCAGTCGGCGAGAGCTTTCGCTGTATAAGCGAGCCAACCATAGAATGAGATACTTGACGCTGATGATGAGACTTTTTATAGTGATTCCGAACAAAGGAATCACGATGTGTTGGCTGGCTTCGGTCGCCAATCCGTGTACTGATGTTATGGCTTCGAATTGCCGCGTCCACTGTTTGGGGGTTGCGACAGCCGTCCTCTGTGGATTTCTCTTTGTTCGCGTTCGTTGCCCCCGTTACATTGTCATGATTTCGAGTGTGCCATTCGACATATTGCGTATACAAGCTTTCTTTCCCGTGACCACTGAATCAGGGGCTGACGGCCTCTGGTACTTGGCGTCAGCATGTTACGGTTCCGTCGTTGCTCGTGTCCGTGTGTGTATTCCATCACCACATAACTAATAACTGATGTTTTGTTGAGGGCAGAGCTTATATACATCTCGATTCCTTTGTTGTCTAGGAAATTTGCCTTTTCAGCAAATTGGTTCCTGACGAATGTTTTCCTTGTTTCTTAGTTCCTTGACGGAAGTGTTTATTACGGAACCTACTCGGAAGTGGGTTGCCTCGTGCGACCTTGAAACTGTTTACGGTGACTGCTACATATCTGTAAGGGAATCGGTATCGATAGAGACTGCTTTATGGTCACCACCGTACATAATACGGAATCTCTATATTTAAATGTGAGTAAAAACTCTTAAGAGGTTTTACAAGATTTATTCAATAGCAATGTGATTACAATAATACAACTTAATTAATGATTATAACGCGCTCTGGTAAGCGACGCCACTCGTCGCGAAATTTCGCGCCTCTCGATCTAGTGTCGAGTCCGCCACAATTTATTAATCAACGCCCTAGTGGTTTTACAGTACAATAAAATTAAAAGGATTTTTCTGCTGCCTTTGGAGGTGGATGAGCCCTCCGGTTTTGGGGAGAGTTGAACTCAAAGGTCACCATTCCGTTTGTAGAGTCGGAGATCTCTGCTGTGGTTGATGATGTAAAAGTCGCGATGGTTTGACAGAATTTATTGGATTACAAAACACAAGTTATAAAGAATACAGTAGTGTACAAAGGTTACAAGTGAAAGGCGCGAAGTTCGAAGGTATGATGGCGAGGTCCTCCGCTGTATCCGAGAAGCCCCGCTGGAGTGAGATAATCGGCTCCACAGGCGCCGGCTTTTATAGTGATCGTGAACAAAGGAATCGGGGGTGCCTTGCGTGTCGTGGCTTCGATCTGTAGCGTCCGCTGTTTGGTATTGCGATAGCTGTTCGTAGCATTTCTCATGTTCGCGGCCGTCGCTCCCGTTATATTGTCCTACTTTCGATTGTGCTCAGTGCTTTCAGTGAAAAGCGCTCGACCTCTGTATCGAGGGTAACGGCCTGCCGTACTCGATGTCAGCATCTGTGGTAACTCGTTACACGGGTGTCTGTGTGTACGTGTCTCGGGCCACCATATGCCTAACATAAAACACATTTTACAGTAAATAATTAAATAATAATAATATAAATAAAACATATTTAAGATAAATGAACAATATAAAATAAACAGTATAAAATTAATTAACAATAGAAATGAACAATATATATAAACAATGATTAGTACACCTTTAACAAATTAGTAATAGAGTAAAATAAAGATAATTAAACTTTATACTTTATAAATTTGGTTTTCCAAAATTGAGTTTATTATCTAGATCTCACAATCGCGGGGGGTCCGAGACCAACCCCCGCGAGGATGTTTTCGCGTTCGAAGGTGGATCGGGAATGAGCTCGAAGAAGCGCGCCTCGACCGGCCAAAGTGGGTATAAGTGGATCATGCAATCAGAAACCGTTGGGAGAAAGTACATCCGTTGAAACATGAAGCCTAAAAATAGATTTAGACCGTTGGAGTTTTGGGGAAAAGATAAAGGTATATTTCGTCCCTATTATCACAAGGGCCGACACGTGTCATACGACCTACAGGATCAAAAGGGTTGTAGTTATAGTCGGAGCCCTAAAATTACATAGACTTTCAATATTCATATGGAGCTAGCTTTACACGTGCCAAATCCGAATAGTAATAATTCGATCAGTAACAGTGGTTTTTATTCTTTTGCGATAATGAAACAAGACTCGCGCTCCCTCAAGCGATTTGTAATTTAGCGGTGTTTATCATAAGGACGTAATTTGCCTGGCGGGCTACCGAGTTCTTATATTTTAATCGTAAGATTTTTGTTCCATTTGACTTTATTGACTTTAAAACTAGGTTTACGGCACCCGTCAAATTGACAGTTTCCGATTAGCTTTGTAAATTTTATTACACAGGTAGAATTTTTTTCTGATTTCTTTAAATGACTTTTTATAATGGATCAGTGCAAATATATTTACTGGTTTTTTTTTATTCGGAAACCTCTTAATTTTGAAAATCTTGTTGCTTTATACCTAACTCTACGGACACCCGTCAAACTGATGGATTTGGTAGTTTAAAGAATATCCCTTTTGAATTCGTCCTTGTGAATCTTTGTGAAATTATTACTTTTGAAACACCATAATCATATTTCTACAATTTGTGTGAAGCAATTAAGAAAGAATGTCATCGATGTTTAGAAAATTTTGTTTCACAAACACAAATTACAAGTACCTGTGCGCTGCGTAACGCATTTGGAGCATTATGATTTATGGAGTAATAAAAAAGGTCTCTTCGAGGGTTGATTTCTGGCAATGTTGACCATATGGCAATCTTCAGTTTTAGAATTGTAACCTGTATGTGAAGACGTGTATCAAGTTTTAAAATTTTAGAAATACATATAAATATTTGGAAAGAAAAAAATCTACTTATTGTAAGAATTCCGGCCCCGGCCGGGTGCCTGGATGTTGGCGCGTGTTTCTCGGGCACGTGTCATCACCCCCCTGGCATGTAGGTACGTCGCATGTGCCGTCTAGATTTGTGGCTATCTGTATGGTGGAATGGTCTCTACAGATTCATTGTGTGAACATAAATCACAATCTTCACAGCCGTCAAAATTGACCAACTAGGGCCTTTGTACAGTCATTACAAGTCATCTTTATCAAACTTTGGATGATTCACCACTTTGGGTGTGTCACCTCGTTGGGGTTGATCGGGTCACCACCGTATAGAATACGGAATCTCTGATGTTGGCGGTTTTACTCACTCGTGAGCGGTTTTACAAGATTTAGTTGAATTATTACAACAGTTGATCTTAATTACACAATATGATTATGATATAAAAAAACACAGTAAATTAGAAGTTAAATGACGAGAGCTTTCGCTTGATATTAGAGTTCTCCGACGAGTAGAGTGTTGGTCGGAGAGGGCTTCCGCCGTATCAAGAAGCCACAAAGATGTGAGTTGGATGGTGTTGATGATGGGGCTTCTTATACCGACTCCGAACAAAGGATTCGCGTGTTTAGACTGCCGTCGTCCGCTCGTCCGTGTTTTGGCTGATTCTGCACAGGGGTTACGGCACCCGCTTGCGTCCTCTGCTAAATTCTCTTTGTCCGCGGTCGTTGCTCTCCTTACATTCTCAGCGTTTCGGATGTGCGCTACAATGTATGTGTGTGTGTGGGTACTTTCTTCCTCTGTCAACCTGGCGATGATTGAGTAGGACCGATATGGAAGCTTTTGTTCTTAGAACGGTCCTGGGTAAGCGATGGGTACCATTCACTTAGCCGGTGCCGATAACCCGAGGTACGCCTCGCGTTGATTATGTAACGCATTCACCGGTGGTTGGATGTGAGGGTGCTTCACCCCCACAAAACCATAAAATCTTTTAGACTTTATGTCATTGTTTGGGACTGCCGCACCATTCACTAAGAAATTGCTCTCGTCAATTGAAGTTGAGAATAGTGTTTGACCCTTCCAACTTTGCATCTCAGGGCACGCACATGCACTCCCAACATTATATAACAATAAAATCCAGAAGCAAATTCCTAAGACTGACATGTTTGTAAAGTAATAATTGTAAGATATGTGTACTAATCCTTATGAGATACTTGTCGTATTTACCATTGTTTCGTCTTTTAAAAAAATAGAGTAACTACTAGAATATCTAGAGATGAACGAAAGATCGTCCTCACACTAGTAGCGATTGGTGGTTTGGAGGTGGATTAGCTTCCGGTTTAGAATGGATTTGAACTCAAGGGTCACCACTCCGTTTGTAGAGTCGGAGATCTCTGCTGTTGTTGATGATGTAAAAGTCGCGATGGTTTGACAGAATTTATTTGAAGGATAAATGTTGACAAAAGTTACAAGTACAATAATTATAGGTACACAATAATGAATCGATAAATGACGAGAGCTTCCGCTCGAGAGGTAGCTTCCCGAGAAGTAAGGCTTCGGTCGGGGAGCGCTTCGCCATAAGAATGACACTGGGCGAGTAAGATGGCTGGTCTGCGGGCGCTGGTTTATATAGTAATCCAGAACAAAGTACTCTGGGTTGTTATAACTTCGTCTTTACTCGGCCGCGCGTGTGGACCGCGGGTTCTGCGGGCGCTGGTTTATATAGTAATCGAGAACAAAGAACTCTGAGTTGTTATGACTTCGTCTTTACTCGGCCGCGCGTGTGGATATTTAGTCTAGATCAGCAAGATGAATTTCCTCGCCATCCGTGCCCCCTGATATACGTTGCCTTTGTACTCGGTCGTTGGCCCAGCCTACATTGTCGTCCGTTTGCCGTCTTAGCGTTCTTGCTTCGACCTTTGTATCGAGGGCGACGGCCTGCCGTGCTTAGGTGTCGGCGTATGCGGTACCTCATTACACGCGTATGTGTGTGCATGCGTCTTGGGCCACCACAGTGGTACAACTCTCTCAGGCACACTAGTTCGTAGCATAAAGTGGTTCCTCTGGGGGCAGCGAAAACGCAGAGTTTTTTCTTCGGTTAACCGAAGCATACCACTGCGAAAGTAGTCCATAGCAAAATCTTGTATTTATTTATGTATGTCTTTTATGCAATAAAGACTTATAATGGTGTCGGTCTGTGAATGGTTTTGTTTTTGCGACCGTGTCGCCTCGCACCGGTTTATATGACCCATGCAGAACAGCACGGTCTTGCATTGTAGCTAAAAAAAATGTCAACCTTTAGAAGAATGAGAAGGACCGATATGGAAGTTTTTTCTCATAAAACGGTCCTGGGTAAGCGGTGGGTACCATTCACAGATGATCATGTTTATAAATAGCAGTTTTCTGAGTACTCCTCCTGCGCGGTTCTGCGGGATGACTTGGATAGTTTTATAATATCCTCTTTGCCCGTTTTGATTTATTTTGTTGCTTCTGGAGCTTCTTCAAGCCTCCTGAAAGCTTTCAGTTTTATCCTCTTCAGAACAAGACAGTACAATACCACGCTAGTTGCTGGACTTTGGCTTTCAAAGTACGTAAACACTGCAACATTCCAATTTTATTTGATTCAACTACATTAGTATCTCCTGAATGAAGAAATCCTATTGATTATTATTTAAAGGCGGTGGCGGCGGCGGTGTTGGCAGTTGGAGTTTCATCGAAATTTTTCATCTATGGCTCGATGCTTCACCACCACTGCGGACACAAGGCGACATCTCTGTGTCCGCTTCACCACAAGCATTAGTGAAAGAGACCTAGATACCATTCTATTTATTTTCACCATTACTCTGGTGACGAAACGCGATCCCATTGATTATTATGCAATGGCGGTGGCGGTGCTGGCAGTTGGCGTTTGCTGGTTCATCTCAACTTCTTGGAGTCGTCTCGTTTTCTGCCCCTGGGTGTAAATGAGGCGTCGTATGCGTTCGGATTTCAAGTGTTCGTAAGCTCCGGTATCAGGAGGCTTTCTTTACAATGACGTCTCTGATTTCCTGTGCGTATGTTGGGTCCAGAGTTCCCGGGATGTAGCCGAACTTGGTCGCGTCGACTGTAATGCCTGCTGCTTTGAAGCTTTGCTCGACCACGGCAAACCACATCTCCGGATCGCTGGGGCACAACGGAGGTATTCGCACTGCGACTCGATTGATCACCAGTGCATCCCTAACCATTTCCTGTGGCATATATTGTCGAGTCGTCTTGGATCAGCAGTCTTCGAGGGACGGAGTGGTGGTCGCGTTGCTGACTTCGCTTGATGTTGCTGAAGAACTGCTTCTTCTTTATCCGGTTGTCGATTGAGGGGATGACCCGACCTTGCTGTTTTTGCTTCTGCTCCTTAGGTTGTGCGTTCTTCTTGCTTAGGGGTCACCAGATTTAGAGTGAGGGTCAGATAGTGCTGTTACTGCTTCTGCCGTGCGGTTGCGCGTTGTTTTTGTCACCAGATATAGCCGCGGTCAGTTTCGTGTATGTTTATTTTATATATGGCGTGATTGAGTCTTGTGTGATCGCTCGACCTTGGTAGATGACGACTCGTCGGGGTGCCAACTGATCGGACCTGTGTGGTGTCGTCAACTCTGTGTTGGTCCGCGATCGTAGCGGATGCAAGATACAATCTATGGAGGCGACAGATCGGCGAGGTGAGCTGGAGATGGTGCTGATGACGGATATAGTCGTCTGTGGCATCCGCGAGATCGGCCCCCTTGTCCAGCGAGATGTCCTGCTGCATGGCAAGGACCACTTGCAGGCCTCGGGGGAGAGACAGTTTTTATGATACGATAGACGATTTTTCTATAACATATTTAGAATCCTATATCTTTTTGATCAGGACCAAGTCTTTTAATCTTAACTCATACTCCTGGAAGATTATCTTACAAACAGCATCTCTCTGGAGTATTTGAATCAGATCAGAAAGACCACGGTGTTACATTACGTGGGCGGTTAATCGTTTAATGATTGCTGGATGTGTTGATCTGATCACCGCAAACCAATCGTCCATCACTTTTTGTCACACCATTTTTGAGAAGATTGGAGCTGACATTTCTTTTATTGCATTTTATAAGGGCTATTGAATCTTACATTCAATTCTATGCTTTAAATATAGCCACATCACATTATGTATTTCTATTTTAGGGAGACCCGGAACATATCTTCCGAAGACTGTCATAATCCTTTTAGGTTTGCGAGCCGCTGATTATTTTTGCATCCCTTTTTCTTTTCATTATTATCGTCTATCACTTTTTGTCATAAAGTTATCGAGAAGATTGGAGCTGACATTTCTTTTATTGCATTTTATAAGGGCTATCGAATCTTGCATTAATTTCTAGATTTAAATATAGCCACATGTATGTCTATTTTAGAGAGACCCGAAACATACATCCCGAGGCTGTCATAATCCTTTTAGGTTTGCGAGCCGCTGATTGTTTTTGCATCCCTTTTTCTTTTCATTATCATTTGCAGAATTGCGGATTTAAAGTGTGCGAAAATTTTCTATCGCTTACTGATCATGTTTATAAGTGGTAGTTTTCCGAGTACTCCTGCGCGGTTCTGCGGTAAGACTTGGATAGTTTTATAATATCCTCTTTGCCCGTTTTGATTTATTTTGTTGCTTCTGGGGGCTTCTTCAAGCCTCCTGAAAGCTTTCAGTTTTATCCCCTCCAGGACAACAACAACAATACCACGCTAGTTGCTGGACTTTGGCTTTCAAAGTACGTAAACACTGCAACATTCCAATTTTATTTGATTCGACTACATTAGTATCTCCTGAATGAAGAAATCCTATTGATTATTATTTAAAGGCGGTGGCGGCGGCGGTGTTGGCAGTTGGAGTTTCATCGAAATTTTTCATCTATGGCTCGATGCTTCACCACCACTGCGGACACAAGGCGACATCTCTGTGTCCGCTTCACCACAAGCATTAGTGAAGGAGACCTAGATACCATTCTATTTATTTTCATCATTACTCTGGTGGCCTTTTTTACTTGGCAACCGGGTTGCTGAATAACCTCGCGCTCGCGAAGTAACCCTCACTCTAGTCTGCTACAGCGACATTCGTACCCTTCAAAAGAAGTCATACCGCAATGCAATGGCAATCTGGAACGTGCGCTCGGGTGGGTATCACCGATAACCCGACCACGCGTTCCTTTATATTACGTTTTACATACTAGTGGGTGAGTGTTGAAAGACGGTAGAGGTTTCAAATTTTACTTACACGAAGTGGTACTTTAATTTAATTCAATGTGGTTTAATTGGCACTTGTGATCAGGGGGTGTAGATGAGGCCCTCATCGTGGAGTTGAAGCTCGAACCGAATCGATGAAGAAATCGTGGCTCGTAGAATGGGAAGCTCGAACCGACGATGGCGATGAAGTAGTTATTCGTCGACTTACTGTTGACGATAGACACAGGGAGAACTGGAAGATAAACTCGATGCGCTGGAGGACGAGAGCGATACCGCGACTCAAGCGCGACTGGCCTGGCTTGCATCACGATGGAAGCCCTTTTATACCCTCCCGAAACCATCGTCCTGTTGTTGTCTACACGGGTTGAACGGGCGTTACTCAGTATACGCAATTTCGATGACTCGTGTCCTCTATTTAGTCAGGTCAGCACAACTTAGTTACGATGATGACTAGTTGCCCACCACCCTAAGGAGCATTCTTGTGTGGGGCTCTCCTTGCAATTCTCGAATGCTTTGATCGTTTCGGGGTTCCACTCGACGGTGTGTTTCCCCTTCACATTCCCTGTAGTAAGGTATGGAGCGGGGCTTGCATTTCCACTGCTTTCGGCACGAACCTTCTATAAAAGTTTACCATGCGTAAGAAACGTCGGAGATCTTTGACCGTTTCTGGTCGACTGTACATCCGAATAGCTTCTCTGGAAGCGGGTTTGTGCCGTTGTCGGGCACAAGATATCCGAGAAATTCGACTTGACGTTTTCCGAAATGTCATTTTGCAAAATTCACTACTTCACCGTAATCTTGCAATCGGTTAAAAAACATTTGCAAGTGTTGGTAACATTAGCGGACGCTACAAGGATGTCGTCAATGTATACGTAACAGAAGTCCAAACCTTATAATACTTCGTCGATGAAGCACTGAAAGCTATGTGCAGCATTTCGGAGTCCAAAAGACTTAAGCGGAAATTTGAAAAGTCCAAATGGCGTTGCGATAGCAGTCTTCGGAATATCTTCGGCTGCTACGGGGATTTGTTTGTGAGCTCGGACTAAGTCGATTGTAGAGAAAATCTTCGTACCTCGGAGCCAATATGCAAAATCCTAATTGTGCCTAACGGATACTTATCCGGTATCATTCTCGCGTTTAGGGGTCTGTGTCCAAGGTCGCCACTGGTCGTCCGATTTGGGATGTTTCTTTCTATCCTGAATTTGTTTGCAGAGGCGACACATCAGAATTCCATCGAATTTTAGACATTCGAGGCAGCATCCTCGTTTGATCTCCATACTCTCGAATATAGAAGTCAGAGACCCTCCGTTGGATAGACAAGCAAACAGGGAAAGCTGGAGAGAAGGACTCCGTGTTTGATCATTAAAGGTTTCTCCGGCTCCCACTGTTTCTCTTAAAAGTGGATTGTTAACAGTAAAAGTGCTTCGTTAACAGGCACCCAATTGCACAATGTTATTATCAATATTGGAGTTATGAACACTTGGGCTTGAACAATCGCACTTCTACCGCTAGTAAAGAATCAATATTGGAGACCTCATTCATTTGGACCTTCTCGACAAAGGCATCCAGCTTATCTTTAGCGTTTACCAAATTATTGGTATTCCGTCGTGCATAACCTTCCCCTTTCTTGTAATCAGTGATAAGGACCAGAGATACACCTGTATATGCAAGATCAGCGTGTTGACAAACTGGTGCGACAGGTTTGAGTAGAGACGACCATGGGTTGTAAATTGTATGAGCCATTCTTTCAACATTGAGAGTCGTTGGTTCTCTGGAGTCAATTTGGACAACATAGAAAATGTAATAGTTTCAAATTTTCTTGATGCCTCCATTACAGCAGTAATACCAGCTATGTTATTTCCTCTCGACTGTTCTATGATCCAACGCAGAGTCTCCGTACTGTGGTCAGAGCTTAGAGTATATGTGTGGATCAACGCCCTTAGTGCTGTGGCAGTGGAGATGTGGTTTGCCAAGAATAGCTTGATGTAGTCGTATATTTTGGATTAATTCCTAGCTCAACTGCATCAAAGTTCTGAAGTCTCTGAGTTTAGACTAGTTTAGTTTAGACTCAATCCATCTAGTAGTAAACGTACCTAACATTGATATGCAGGATCTTAGGGTGAATACCCCAGCTATAGTCACCACTTGCAGGTGCTCTGCTTCCACGATACTCCATGTAGCAAAGAACCCGAGGATTTCAATATCCGGGATATTTTTCCACGTGTCCAGTATTATCTCTCTAGATACCATCTCCGTTTTAGGTAACTTCGTCCTTGTGGAACATCCTGTTCAACGAGGTTCTCCTGCTACAGTTCACTACCACTACTAGTTCACGTAATACACTTAGTAACCTTCTCACAGTCGCGTAGTATTGCTCGCGTCATCGTTTGCAATGTTTACGTTACTCCCGTGGCCGGCGACCTTTATTAATGCTTTTACATCGCCGCGCAATGTTTACGTCAGCTGAATACCTCGAAGTAAAGATGACATCTTAGATACATAATTAAACAAAATTGGTTTTCAATGAATTACCTTACCAAGTGCTCTCTCCTTGTAAACTTGATCCATTTCCTTTCTAGGATATTGCATTGGATTATTGCAGTCTGTAATGGTGCTCAAAGATGAAAGCTCACCCATATGAGTAGAGAAACTAGAGTGTAACATAATTTTCATTGTTGCATGATATCATATTGAGAGGTATTAATTAAATATTAAATTCAATAAAGCGGATGGCTATTTACACGCTGTCCGTACAGACATATACATGTAGTAACCTTCTCACAGTCGTGTAGTATTACACGCGTTATCGTTTGTAATGTTTTTATCGGTCGGAGAGGGTTTTCGCCCGCCGAGTAGTCCCGAAGGAGTGAGATAATCGAAGTTCCTTGCACGGCTTTTTATACCCGTTTCGAACAAAGAAACCTGGGTTGTTGTACTTAGATGGCGCGTGGATATTTTATACTACGCCGCGTTTTCCGTCCTCTATCGAAGCTCGCTTTGTTCTCGGTCGCTGCTCCCGTTACTTTGTAGCGTGTCCCGCTCGTGTCGTACAAAGTCAGCTTTCTTTCCCATAACCGCTGTATCGAGGGGTCAGCATATTCCGGTATCTCATTGTTTGTGTGTATGTGTGTGCCTTCGATCACCACAATGCTTATCGCTTTTACAATGCCGCGCCATCAGCTGTATTATGTTAAGAAGTATTCCCCATTTGTGTAATCCGATCTCTACGCTGTCTGGCGTGCGCCGCTATCCGTTTTTTATTCTTTGATCTGGAATAACGCCTGCTGCGTAGTGCGTCTTCGTACGTTGTTTTCTATGGTAGGCATTTCGTTGACATAATTTTGTCGGATGCACTCAGCTGAATTGTTAATACTTCGGTCGCGTGAAATTAATCATTGATATCACCATGGATATCAATTTGTTCTGAAGACACGTGCCCCCCACTTATAAGGCACTGTTGATTATACGGTATAGTCGGGGCTCCACGACTTACCGGTATCATACATAAATTAGTCACAGAGGAATGAATGGCAGGGGGTATAAATTAGTCGCGGTAATTCAAGATTCACACAGTTTAATGCACACAAAGTCAAGGTATTATAATATTTGCAGTAAATTCAATTAACATAATAGGCGAAAGAAAGGGAACAAAAAATATACAATCTACTTTTTTAAGAAAAAATTATTGAAGAGCAGTTACTTTCGTTAAAGTTTAAAAACTATCCAGTTAATATTATACATGAAAGAAAAGGAACACAAAATTATGCAATCTACTTATTAACTAATTTATTTGAGAAAAATCACTATTAAAATCATAACATTTGCTACAGCTATCCATCATAAGGCGATTAATATAAACATCGTAGACAACGTGACGTTCCCGAAATTATGAAAAAATATTTTAAAAATCACGGCAGCTATTAATTGTTATAACCTAAATTAAACATATTGTTACTATAATCTCCATATCCCTTGCATCGGTAAAATATTAATTCATTATTCTATTGATATATTAAAGACATTCTCCTATTAAAATCACAAAAAAAACTAGTCTCGCCGTATAACGATACCGACCTTTGCGAATTTTACAAATTTGCCAACGTTGCAAAATTTATTAAAAATAACAATGTTTAACTAAAATATAAAAAGCTCGAATCACTAAACGGCTGGTTTTGCAGCTTCCGTGAACGAAATTTGCTCATCGTCAGTTTACCTACACATTTATCGTTTCTAAGCGTCACATTATTTAATTTATATTTCGTTTTATTAACATTATTTCTGGAAATGGAACAATTGTAAATTCCTACGTATTGTGGTTTTCAAAATTATCGTTTCTTGCGTATATTATTTTTTTAAAGAGATTCTACTAATTACTAACTTTTACAGAAAAATGTTCCTCCAGATTTATCAGAAAAGGTCTGTGAACGCAATACAGTCTTTTTTAAAATGAATTACTATAAATATTACTGCACGATCAAAATTAATATTAAATTCGCGTTATTAATTTAGTATTCGCGCATACTGAAAATCTCTACGAAACATTTTTGTTATAAACAACGGTCGCGGTTCTAACACTTTAGCTTGTGATCGAATAAAATATCGTCATTCGTAACGTATTGTTCTTTTAGTTATAAATCATCGTAATCCTGAATACCTACTATAAAATAAACAAACCCAGGGACTCAAAATTTATGAGAAATCGTCTGAACTGTCATAGCATGAGTAGCTACTAATCATTTTGAAAATACACTAGTTAATATCAACATTCGCGAATCCTGAACATATTTTAGAACTGCAACGTACCAAGATAAAATTATAATTACAAACAATACTTTACATAAATTGAAATGGAGAACATTTTAAAAATCGTTATTTATACTACGACGTGAAGTTCTGATGCTCCCACCAGAACTCCTCGTCGCCACCAGTTTTGCTCAGTCGGAGAAGAATGGGACTCACCTTACTTCTACATTTCAAACTCAGGGTACTTCCGGTGTCGTGTACGCTGCCCCTCAGCTGTCTCTCACTTTAACTTATTTAAAGTTGCAACAGTTCAATGACAAGGGTTTTACAACGAAACATTATTTAGATGAATGTAAATTTATTCAAATGAATTTTAAACAGAAATTAATAGTGCCACAGAAGGTGACAAATTTTCATGAAGTATTTTTGGGAATTTTGCACATTGAAATCCTTTTTTTTTTTACAATAAATTGAGGTGAAGATTTAATTTACCACGCCTCGACATCAGCGCTAGCGGCCGCGTTATACAAGGATGGAAAAGACAGTGGAACTAAATACTACTGGCGGTGACGCAGCGCGGGTGTCGGTGCGTGGTAATCACATTCTGCAGATTCAATAAACATCTGGTCAAAATTTCTATATCAGATTTAAAAACAAAGAAGCTACAATAGGCTGTGCGAATGCATTCGCTTGGTGACATCGATTTCAGATAACATGTCAATTTCTGGCACAAACACCGCTTCCGCACGTGGTTAGCAATGTTCCTTTTTTTAAAACAGCTCGACCTGATGCACATGTTCTTGTATTTACGGAGTCAGATAACGCGCAGCTCGCTCCAGGCGTGATGTGAAATTGATTATTAGAAAGAATTGGAATACCAGGCATGTCGTGGTCTTCACTTTACTGGCCTTGCATCTGAAGCAGGATTGCTCCCTTATGGGTCCAGAGAACAACCCCGCCCCGAGGCTTTGGGCTGCCGATGCAGATGACTTCCGGAACATCATCTCTGCAGCTGCCCCCCAGGCGTTGCAAGGGATGCACCTTTCACTCCACGCTGCGTCACCTGGCCATGGCGCGAAACGCTGGCGTGGAAGGACCCTCTGTACGAAAGACATTATTTAAACAACCAACCAACAACCATGTAATTTCACAAGTTATCTTTATGCCACTTCAAATTGCGTCTCTCGGAATGAGCTTACCTTTTAACACGAGGGTTCACAAGAAGACTCACATCTTGCATGCCGAAGTGTCAGATTTCGAATGCGCCATTTTGTAATATCGTCCCCGACCGCTGTGAAGTTATCTGCCGTAGACCAAAGACATTATTTTCTTCCACAGAGTATTCGCGGTACCTACGCGGTTAGAATTCAATTTTGGTGCAGATAGTTGGTGCGGGGATCGATAAAATTCATTTCTTCAGATGTTTCGCGAAGAGGTGTGACGAACAGAAGTTGCTACGTCACAATACACTAAATACCTAAACAGGCGCTGGACTATTTTTTTTTTCAGTAATTATGTCAAAACCTGATATTCCAAGACAAAATATTCCAACCACCTTATTGATCTGTAGTGACCATCATTCCTCTCAGGTTTTTTTTCTCGTTTTAATTAAATCTCAAGGTGTGGGTTCATCAGATGCCCTTATCTGAAAAGGCCCCACGCATGGGAGCCATTTGATATGATATACACCTGGGTGGTTCTGATTTCCACCTCTCAGAGGGCAGATCTCCGGCTAGCTTGCCGCTCTGTGGAGTTACCAAATCTAAAATCTACTTGGAGATGGTCACTAAGAAAGGTGGCGGGAATTGGAATGAAAAGAATTTAATTTATACATATTTACATATAATTAATACCAATTTATATCAAAAAAATTCCACAAATGCTTTACTGTTAATCTATTTTCTAATCTTATTATCTACCTTAATCCTATAAACCTTGTCGCATTATGGGAGCCGGGGTACTTCCGGCTAGGAAGCCAGCGGGCCGGGTCTTCTCGGCGCCGCGCTGCTGTCATCTCGCGTCTTCGTCGTCTGCGTTCGGAGGCTTGGATCGCTCCCCAAGACCATCTCTCGTCCTTGTTGGTGATGAACCTTCGCGGTCCTGTTAGCGCCGGGGCCGGCATCCATTGCCTGGCGGTTGTCTTCCGGTTGGGGTCACCTTGTGCCCTAAATATTCGATGCTGTCTGCTGCTAGAGTGCATTTATCAGGGGCACACCGGAGCTGAAACTGCTGAAACCGCTCAAACACCAGCCTCAGGTGTTACAAATGTGTTTTTCAGTCGGGTAAATATACTATTACGTCGTACTACAAGACAGAAACTCCTTAGGTACCCTGCAAGAACTTCCTGGCACGTCAGTCGTTGAAAGGTACCCGCACTTCTCTTCAAGCCAAATGGCAGAACCCTGAACACCATCAGGGGTAGCAAACGCTGTCGGGTGTTTCGACTCCGGTGCCATGGGTACCTGCCAATACCCCCTTTTCAAATCCAGGGTGCTGAATATCTTTGCAGTCCCCAGGTCCTTCAACGTCGCGTGAATTACTGGCAGAGGTGAAATCTCTCCCACAGTGACGTCGTTGAGACGTCGATAATCCACGCAGAACCTATATTCGTCCTTGCCCTTCTTCAAGGCCATCACCACAGGGAAGCAATACGGTGATCGGCTTGCTTCTATCACCCCGTCTGCCAACATCCCTTCGAGCTGCTCATAAAGTTTCCTCTTCTTGATGTCTGACAAACGGTGCGGCGCCATACGGATCGGCTTGTCATCGCTGAGTTTGATGACATGTGGCTGTAAAGGAGCCGGTCCAGCGTATGGGGTGAATATTTCCTTAAACTCTTCGAGAAGTTTTGCCAGCTCCAGACTTTAGTTCTATGGTAGCTCTTTGGCAGCTCTGCTCCTTTTACGTCTGCTCGCCGCCTAGCGGTCAATAAGTGGGTGGTCACCCTTTCTTGCACGCCGAAATGTAAACAACCTCGGTAGAGATCCACCACCGCCAGTTGGTTGGTCAACCATCCGTTTCCCAGTATAATCTCCTCGCGAAGCCCTCCTACTACGAGAAACTCTTCCAAATCCTTGTTCCCGGCGATGGCCAAAGGCAAAGTCGTGATCGCCAAAATTTGCATTGTCCCAGAATCTGCCAGGTTTATTCGATCCAGCGCGCAACTCCGCAGCTGCTGGCGTGGCACTAGGTCTACCCGAATAAGATTGTGCGAAGCCGCTGAATCTACCAGCGCTTCACACTCTTGTCCATTCACTGTCACTCGCACCCGCAGTAAAATGGAACGCGAACCGGAAGTTGTGTGACATACCACTTCCGGTCCGCACACGATGTCTCTTGCGTCCACTTTCGGTTCGTTATTATCCCCTTCAGAACATTTTTCACTACTCACGATATATTGTGCTGCACAAGTAAAAGAATCCGTTGCTGTCTTAAAAACGTCGTGCAGCACAAGTACTAGTAGCACAACGCAGGTGAACATTATCTGCGTCGCCACCCTGGCGGTGGGCAGCAACGACCGCATTATATCGTCCGCGCACTCCGCTACTCGATTGTTGAGTTTGTCTCTGTCATCATCGGGGCCACCGTTCCAATTCCCGCCTGGGCGTCGCGCGTTTCCCGCCCTTCGTTCCAGGAACTCATTCCCCTCCCGGCAATCTCTGTTAAGGTGCCTCCCTGGACAGTACTGGCACCGCGGTGGGGGCTCCTGCCATGGTTGACGTCCCCTGGACCACTGCGCCACTGGCTGCTGCTGGCGCTGTTCCTTCCTCGCTGCTGGCTCCAGGGCCTGCTCTCGCCGAGCCGGCTGGGGCGGCAGCATCGCGGCATGACCTTCTTGTGGATGGCTTTGCCTTCCGAATAGCGGCTCTCTTGGGAAGTCCTTTGCCGAAATCCTCGCTTTCGATAAAATCTATCAGCGGCCGTATTTGTATGCCGCTTTATGATATGTGTATACGTAATATTATATTATACAATGAATCAATTAATTTCCCAATTATTTATTCATTACGCCCTTTAATTTTATCCGTTATTTATCATTTATTCGTAAAAAATTATTCCGACAGAACCGTACTATTAACATTCTCGACTACTCGGATTCTTATCGGTTACTCTTTTGGAGGTGGATGAGTTGGTTTAGAATGAGTTGAAGCGCGGTTGATGATGTAAAGTCACGATGGGTTGACAGAATTTATTTGATTATAAAACACAAGTTATAAAGAATACAGTAGCGGTGTACAGAGATTACAATTGAAAGCATGACGTTCGAAGGTATGACGGCAAGGGCTTCCGCTATACAAGCCGTTCACTGGGGAAGTGAGATAGTCTGCTCTGGAGCCTACCGTTTTTATAGTTGTTGCGGACAAAGGACTCGGCGTATTATGACTTCGTCTTACTTGGCCGCTCGTGTGTGTAATTTTTAGTCTGGTCAGCAATGTGAGTTCATCCGCTCTTCGTGCCCTCTAGCAATTCTCACCTTTGTACTCTGTCATTGGTCCGGCTTACATCGTCGCCTTGTTCGTTGTGCTCAGCGCTTTTACCGCGACCTCTGTATCGAAGGTAACGGTCTGCCGTGCTCGATGTCAGCATATGTGGTACCTCCTTACACGTGTATATGTACGCGTCTTTGGCCACCACACTCACTTATGAACGCGCCTCGTATGCAATAGCACATATTGAAAAAATAATTATTATTTGATTAGTCATAAAAAAAAACGTAATTATGCAACCTAATTGTTCGCGTTATTCTATTAAATTCATTACAATACGCAATAATTTTTCGACTTTTCCCACCGTTCTTCCTCGTGACTGTTTTCTTTTTTGTTTTAATTAACTCTCAGGGTCTGGATACGTGTTGGAAATCACTTTTCCAACGCGCGCTACGCGCATGATACACGCACGCAGAACACACGAGCCACATGTTGGCGTGTCATAAATGATATCACAATGGATATCAATTTGTTCTGAAGACGCGTGCCCCCCAATTTTGGGCACCGTTGATTATACGATATAGTCGGGGCTCCACGACTTACCGGTATCACACATAAATTAGTGACAGAGGAATGAATGGCAGGAGATTTAAATTAGGCGCGGTAATTCAAGATTCACACAGTTTAATGCACACAAAGTCAAAGTCAAGGTATTATAATATTTGCAGTAAATTCAATTCACATAATAGGCGAAAGAAAGGGAACAAAAAAATATACAATCTACTTATTTAAGAAAAAATTTTTGAAGAGCAGTTACTTTCGTTAAAGTTTAAAAACTATCCAATTAATATTATACGTGAAAGAAAAGGAACACACAATTATGCAATCTACTTATTAACTAACTTATTTGAGAAAAATCACTATTAAAAATACACCTTATTGTAAATTATGAATCTTCTGATGTAATATATCTGTGTTGGTAAATACCAACTGTCTCTGTGAAATCTCCCGATTTCGCTCCAATTTCCGCACTCTGGACTTTACTTCACACTCCGCACTCCGGATCTCACTTCCGATTCACCTCTTAACTTCCGATCTCGGTTCAACTGCGACCTCACTTCTCTCGCTTCACTTCCGACTCGTAACTGCGATCCGTAACTTCGGATCTCACTTCTCCCGATTCGCACTCGTAACTCTCACTCCTCCGAATCTCAATCGTGACTTCTCCGAATTTCAGTCGTGACTGCTTTCGAATCTCGACCTCTCCATCTAGCTTCACTTCACCGTTCCGGCTTCGCAATTGTTGAAGCCGGTATGTCACTCTCTCTAGACTTCAGTTCGTCCGTCAGCTTTCCGATAGCTGACGGCAGCTATGTAGTTCACTTCCGATAACTGATCACTGTGATAACTAACCACTGTCTGCGATGAATCCCTACTGTTCACCGCTCACTCTGTGATGACCTACCACCTCTTCACTACTGTGATAACACAGCATCTGGCCTTTTATCTTTGGCCGCCAGGGCGGATCTCTGCCGGTTTCCTTGGCCCGACCTCCCTTCTCGGGGTTGGTCAATCGCCATCACCTCGGCGTCCAGAAGGTTAGCCATTGGTTGGCGGCAACCCCTTAATTGGCCCCGCCTCCTTGCTTGGGTCATTCTGTAAAGGACCCGATGCGAAGCACATCCTAAATTTTCGTCCTTACTAGCCACATTGTTCGTAGGAGATTCACTTTGCTTGTTCCACAGTATTTCGACGTTTTTACTTATTTATGTCGCTTTAACACGGAATTTATATTTATATATAAGATTGACATGATAATCATCTTACAAATGCTTTATCGTTTTACCTAAATCGGACTGAAGAATATTTTAAAACCATTACTACTTACAATACAAATAAACTTATAATACAAATACTTAATTAATTAATAATAATATTATAACTTAACTAATTCAAATATAATTATAACTAGAACTTGTGTCTAGGGAACTTTAAATTATATATATTATCACATAAAAATATATTTACAAACATTAAAAATTGTTCACACCAGTCGTATTTACGTTTCACGACATTATAAATTTGTTTATTTATAATGTCGTCGGCGTCGAATTATTAATGTAAAAAAAAACATTTACAAAAAGTTAATATTATTATCATTATCTTACACCAATAGATTCTTTATTATAATATATAGATATATATATATATAGAGATAGATATATATATAGAGATATATAGATATATATATATATATATATATAATAATATATATATATATATACATATGTAGCTTCTAACATACGGCAGATTTGTAATTTTATCTTGGTACTTGCTTGCATTATATTACTAGAAAATTTATGTAGGAGAAATTGCTAATTATCTTCGATCTGTATGCAGTAATTGCTCGAGGCTGTAATGCAGAATATATAAAACTCTTTATACAGTTTAAAAAAAATTATTTCAGTACTATGTACATTATTTAGAAGAAAAAAAAACGTTAACGTTTAGATTATATTTAATGGGTCATCATCATCATTATCACGTCGTCTTATGATGTTGCCATCATAATTCTACCTGTCCGATACAGGGACCGAGGTAGCGACGATGCATAGTCTTTTTTTACAATATCATACAATCTATGGTAGGCATCCTTCTTTTCATGCCACCAATTTAATGGGTCTTGCCGCCGAGACGCCAGGGGCTCTTCGAGATATTTGTCCATCTCGATAATTCGGTCGGATTTGTATTTTTAATAATGTCGACCTGCCATATACTCTGCTGTTTATAAACGGGTGGTGCGTCATTCGAAATAGACTGAGTCATAATCTGATTTTTGAAAAAGGTGTTTCCAACAAGATTTTTTAAATTAGATCTTGCTCGGTCGCAGGATACTTACTCTGTTTTGGAATTCATGTATTTTAAATCTGGGATCCAAAATGGTGCTCTTAGCGAAAATGGGGTGATCCTCAATATTTTTAAACCGCCTTGATAATTCTTTCAATACACATTCGGACATGTTTCGTATTGATTTCGGAGTACTGGAATTCTGTACAAAATCCTAACATAGGTCCTGTAATGCGTTTGATAGTAAAATTATTTCAGAAATTGTGATATTTTTTCTGAGCTCATTTCTTCGGTTACATCTGTGGTGGCGTGAAAGGCTTGGCGTGAAAGGCTTGGGTATGTCTTCCGTGAAGATGGATAGATTATCTCTAGGGTCACCACTCCGTTTGAAGAGACGGAGATCTCTGCTGTTGCTGATGAGATGAAAGTCGCGATGGTTTTACAATATTTATTCAAATGTAGACAAAACAAAGTAACAATTATGATAATAAAGGTGTACGGTAAATGAAGAATAAAATCGCGAGAGCTTCCGCTCGATAAGTAGCTTCCCGAGAAGTGAGGCTTTGATTGGGTAGAGCTTCCGCAGTATCAGAGAGTCCCGAAGGAGTGAGATGATGTGTGTGGTGTTTCTCCTTCTTATAGTCACTTTGCCAACGGAATTGCGCGGTTTTCTTGCCTCGTGCCGCTGCACTTCCGCTGACTCCCGCGGAATACGGTCCCCTCGGTTTGCTGCGTGGTCATGATCTACTTGGTGTTGACCTGCATTGTCCGGTCCCGGCCGGGTGCCTGGATGTTGGCGCGTGTTTCTCGCGCACGTGACATCACCCCCCTGGCATGTAGGTACGTCACATGTGCCGTCTAGATTTGCGGCCATCTGTATGGTCTCTACACCTCTTTGAAATACAAGAGCAATTCACAAGCAAAAGTGAGCGTATCTACGTCTTCATTTATCAAATTAGGTTTTTCAGGATAATATATCGCTAATGTAGACATTAAACTTTTTTAATAGAACCCTCTCGAACATATCATACTGTTAAATTGGGTTTTTAGGAAGAGGGCAGGGCGTCAATACATGCGCGTGAAGTAATTCGAAGTGATGTATATTCTCTTGTAAAATAAGTCTGTGCCTACTGCCTGCCTAATTCGAAATGTCGGCCGGCGGCCTACCCCGCCGGTGCCGCGCGTCCCCACCTACCCGGCGGAGGCGCGCGCAACTCGTGTGCACGCGGGAGATTTACAATCTCGCACATACGTAGAGTTCCAACGTGTAATCACATCTTGTTTGATGTTGAGCTCTTTTACTGAAATTTTTTTGCGTGCTTCTAAGGCGCTCAGAAGCCAATGCAATTCTTCGAAATACCTCTACTGTGTTTTTTACTTTAGAAGACGAGTGTGCAGTCGTTATTTCATGCATCGCCACCTGCACAACAAGGTTCAATGTGTGTGCGAAACAAGGGACTGCAGCTTTAATGTTGTTCGCATTATCTGTTGTGACAGCTACAATTTTGTCTGAAATTTTCCTAGTATCGCATACCGTTTTCAGTTCGTGGCAAAGATTTTCTGCCGTGTGCCGATCTGAATAAACAAAACAATCCAAAAGTGACTTTAATTTTGTTTCTTCGTCTAGAAAATGGACGGTAATGGCTATATTATTTTCATTGGGTTTAGAGGTTCAACTGTCTGTAGTTAAAGGTATGTCTAAATCTTCCTCAATATTTTCCTTAACTACATTATAATATTTAGTTAGTAGCGCTTTCGATACGGTTTTACGAGACGGTACAGGATAATTTGGATTCAAATTAGCAACAAATTTTCTTATTTGAAATGAAAAATAATTTTTCGCTGTCATTTCAATAAGTGATTTATTAGTTTCTTCAATTTTTTTACTAGTCAACGGTCTTTATAAATAGGTAGTCATTTTTGCATTTGATAGTATTTTGTTTGAAACAACCGGTAATGCCGAAGAACTGGTGCTGGGAACGGAATTAATGCTTGGAAAGAAAGTTCTTGGTGGCGTAGACGGGGGGGGATGTTGAACAATCGACATTTTCCGTTACAATTACTGGTATATTTCCTGTCTCTCCTACTGCCGCAAACATCGTTGGATGCATCGATTTCGTATGGCGTATTAATTTATATGGGCCTCCACCTTTATGCGACATTACTTTGAAACAAAATGAACATTTTGCTTTAATGTTTCCCAAATCTGTAAAATATTGGCATGCAGCAGATGTTCTCTTGTTTTCAGCCATTTTAAAACTTTTAAAAATATATTAATTTAAAAGTAAGTATACCCACACCAAACAAAAAACAAATATCGCCACCACCAACGTTATTAATAAACTGCACTCTGCAGTATATAAAGTAAAATCTATTTACCTTATCAGCATAAAACATAATCAACTAGGTATGTAATCGTAAACTATTAAAATTCAATAGTAATGATGCATTTAATGCGTAATGTTTATTAAAGCATCATTAATACACAAATTCGGAAAAACACTTATACAATAATAATAATAGCACGTACCGAAAAATCAAAACAAAAATCTATCTGAAAATCGAAACTTCATGTCAACCTAGCGGGACAAATTGATAACTCAAATTAATCAATACGATTTTTGAGAATGTATTGTTTCAAAATGTCATCTCGCTTCCTCAACCTCATTTGTAGTATTTGTACCAACTAGCGGTGGATGTCCCATCTCATTTAAATACGAAGCGGGACGCGGAAGATGTCATGTCGCGGCTGAAGCGCATGCGCCTCGATTTGAAATTTGAGGAGCTCATAAAAACTCATTTTAAAGTCGTGTCCTACTCAACACTAATTCTAACGCGATTCTTTATTTTCTCCCATTTCTGTTCCAGATTCATTGAAGATGAAGCAGCTTTTTTTTCATCTTTCTGTATTTGTTTCTTTATGTCACTTCCGCCGCGTCAAAGCTCAACACTAATTCTAACGCGATTCTTTATTTTCTCCCATTTCTGTTCCAGATTCATTGAAGATGAAGCAGCTTTTTTTTCATCTTTCTGTATTTGTTTCTTTATGTCACTTCCGCCGCGTCAAAGCTCCGCTTCACCATAGAGAACCACAACTCTTGGCCCTGATGCAGTTTTTAGCACTACTACAATATGCTAGGGGGTCACCACTTTTATTAGAGTTGTGGTTTTTTTTGAATGAATGAATATTTGCTTGCTTTTTTATATAGGTGTTCTTATTCACCACCGAAGGAAAGCTCCAGGAGCAAGTGAAAGTATACAAATATTATAACACAAAAACAATAAAAGTCTATGGACGCGGAGCAGAGGTCCGCCCAATCCCGCTCCCCGCTTTGTTTTCGTTATAGCCTGCCGAATTTTCTTTGTTTCCAGGCAACAATAAGTACTCTGTGTTAGCAGTTTATTAGGGATAATAGGGAAACCGTGCATACATGTCGGCAGCTTCTATTTTTAAATGAACTTCTTCATCGAAGGAGTCGAAAACATATGTGATAACGATTAACATGAAGCCATGCACGGGCAGACCACACGTGTCGACGGCTTCTGATATTTTTAAACGATTCTTCGAATGAACTTCTTCATCAAAGAAGTCGAATACATATGCGATAACGATTTCGATATTTTCTATTCTCTCGAATCTAAAAAAAAATGCATGCTCTTTTGGCAAATATGATTTGAAGTTATGCGTGTTATGACGTGAGGTTCTGATGCTTCCATCAGAACTCCTCGTCACCACCAGTTTTGCTCAGTCGGAGAAGAATGAGACTCACCTTACTTCTACATTTCAAACTCAGGGTACTTCCGGTGTCGTGTACGCTGCACTTCAGCTGTCTCTCAACTTTAACATATTTTAAGTTGCAACAGTTCAATGACAAGGGTTATACAACGAAACATTATTTAGTTAACATGTGAATTTATTCAAATGAATTTTAAAAAGAAATTAATAGTGACACAGAAGGTGACAATTTTTCATGAAGTATTTTTGGGAATTTTGCACATTGAAATCCTTTTTTTTTTTACAATAAATTGAGGTGAAGATTTAATTTACCACGCCTCGACATCAGCGCTAGCGGCCGCGTTATACAAGGATGGAAAAGACAGTGGAACTAAATACTACTGGCGGTGACGCAGCGCGGGTGTCGGTGCGTGGTAATCACATTCTGCAGATTCAATAAACATCTGGTCAAAATTTCTATATCAGATTTAAAAACAAAGAAGCTACAATAGGCTGTGCGAATGCATTCGCTTGGTGACATCGATTTCAGATAACATGTCAATTTCTGGCACAAACACCGCTTCCGCACGTGATTAGCAATGTTCCTTTTTTTAAAACAGCTCGACCTGATGCACATGTTCTTGTATTTACGGAGTCAGATAACGCGCAGCTCGCTCCAGGCGTGATGTGAAATTGATTATTAGAAAGAATTGGAATACCAGGCATGTCGTGGTCTTCACTTTACTGGCCTTGCATCTGAAGCAGGATTGCTCCCTTATGGGTCCAGAGAACAACCCCGCCCTGAGGCTTTGGGCTGCCGATGCAGATGACTTCCGGAACATCATCTCTGCAGCTGCCCCCCAGGCGTTGCAAGGGATGCACCTTTCACTCCACGCTGCGTCACCTGGCCATGGCGCGAAACGCTGGCGTGGAAGGACCCTCTGTACGAAAGACATTATTTAAACAACCAATCATGTAATTTCACAAGTTATCTTTATGCCACTTCAAATTGCGTCTCTCGGAATGAGCTTACCTTTTAACACGAGGGTTCACAGGAAGGCTCACATCTTGCATGCCGAAGTGTCAGATTTCGAATGCGCCATTTTGTAATATCGTCCCCGCCGTTCGCGACCGCTGTGAAACTATCTGCAGTAGACCAAAGACATTTATTTTTTCCCATGAGTATTCGCGGTACCTACGCGGTTAGAAATCAATTTTGGTGCAGATATTTGGTGCGGGGATCGATAAATTCATTTCTTTAGATGTTTCGCGAAGAGGAGTGACGAACAGAGGTTGCTACGTCACAATATATAGGTGTCGCTTGTCAACCCGTTGTGAGTCCGGCTTCGTGGAATAGCTACTCCACCTGATCGTACTATAGTAGTAGGTCCTCCTTGCGGACGGGTGGTACCTTGACTGCCTTCCGGATTGTTGTTTTTGCTGCTGCCCTGGTGGCATCTCGTCGTGCACGTGGGGCGTGTTGATGGTAGTCAGCTGGTGTGATCTTGGTATGAAGCTTCTTCGCTCGTTGTTGAAGGTTGCGTTTTATTCTTGCGTCGGGAGTCACCACTTTGAGGGATGGTTGTGGTGTGAACGTTGGATGTTGAGGTTACCACCCCTTAATGTGGAGAAATTCGTTGAAAGTTGCTTGATTTGCACAGAATTTATTTTTTACTCGAAACAGTTACAATTTATGAATGATACAAAGAATGGAGTGTCGTTACTGCAGGTGTAACGATGCACTTAGCGTTCGACTAGGGCTTCCGCCTGACGGAATGCTCAATCGGCGAGTGAGATATTTACATTGGCAACTAGTCTTCTTATACCCCTTTGACACAAAGGAATTGCATGTTGTGGCTATCGTGATACGAAGTCCGTATGCTGAAACTGCAGGTTGTTTTGGCTGTGTGTACGACGTCCGCCGTTTTTAGGGGTCACGAAGGCCCGCTGGTGCGTCCTCTGCTCGGTTTCCATTGTCCGCGGCCGTCGTCCCCTTTACTTTGTCAGCAGTACGATGTACAGTACAATTTATAGTAAAATGTGCGTGTGTTATATTTTTCCCGTCTCGTGACCGCTGGCTTCGTGTCGTTGACCTGCCGGTCGTCTCGCTGCGCGTGCCCGACGGTGGCTACATCCCGCAGTTATAATGTGTGGAAGGATCTCCCCACATTGGTATCATGCTAGCGAAACCATTAACTCAATAGAGTAGCTCAATTCGAATGATCATGTTGATTGCAACTAGGATAAATGCGCTATACAATCTCATGAGATACATAGCTCCAGATCTATCATTTGATTCCGTATTCTTATCCACCAAGTCAAATAAAGATTGGCCTACAGCAATCTATAGGCCATTCTCCGTTATCATAAGTCGTAGCAAAGATCGGGATGAAATAGATGAGGATGATAGATGACATGATGTTGTCGAAGATGTAGGGTTATCTATAACATTCGTGAGACGTGGTACAGCCTAGTAGCTACCGGAATCTTCTCCCAAACACTAGAATCTGATAATCTAGATGGTTCGAAAGACCAACATTTGAAGATGGGTGGTCTGATCAAATTCGTGCCCAGTGATGTTAATTCATTAATAAAACTTATCAATGAATTAACATAACTTAAGTGTTTCATTTGCCTTCCACAGCCACGATCCCGCATTAGTAACACAAAAATGAAAATTTGTTACTTGTCACAATCCAAGACTATGGCTGGGGTATATGTAAGGTACACCGATTTCGTTGTATTGCATTTTACGATGATTAAGTAATATAAATAGCAGACTTAATTTTTTTGCTAAAAATATCCACAGCCTCAATAGATTGATCTGATTCGTTGTCTAAGCTCTTGATCAATGTTCCTCCTAAAGTTCTAAGAATCACCCTCTTCTTTTTACACCCCTTGTTTCTACAAACTACAGGCAAAACTCATTCTTGTGGCGAACTTGAAACAAATTTAATGCACTCAGAAAAAGTTATAATTTAGACTTATTTCAAATTAACCCTACTCGTGTGCAATTATATATAGTTTTATCAATATACTATATCAGGTTTCGCGAACCTTTTTGGGTCCGCGTGCCAAAAATCCTCAAATATTATTTCTCGATTGTGTGACGTGCCCAATCAGTAAAAAAAATTAAAAAATAAAAAAATGTTTTTTTTCAATTTTTATTTACAAGCTTCAAAATTACAATATAGTTTCTTAAAAATAAAGTCGTAATCAATATAAATACACATTAGTTACTTATCAAAGAGATTTTGATGTTGTAAATTCGGTGAAAAATTCTTACATAACCTTGTGGTGGTGTGAAAGGCTACCGCCTTGGGTATGTCTTCCGTGAAGATGGATAGATTGACTCTAGAGTCACCACTCCGTTCGAAGTGTCGGAGATCTCTGCTGTTGCTGATGAGATGAAAGTCGCGATGGTTTGACAGTGTTTATTCAAATGTAGGCAAAGCAAAGTACCACTTATGGTAATTGGTAGCCTAAATATTGTTATTTGACGACATACGACGAATTGCGCGGTTTTCTTGCCTCGTGCCTCTGCAATTCCGCTGACTCTCGCGGAATACGGTGCCCTCGGTTTGCTGCCTGGTCACCACGCTTTGATGCGTTAACGAATTTTCCTTGTGTTGACCTGCATTGTCCGGCCCCGGCCGGGTGCCTGGATGTTGGCGCGTGTTTCTCGGGCATGTGTCATCACTCCCCTGGCATGTAGGTACGTCGCATGTGCCGTCTAGATTTGCGGCTATCTGTATGGTGGATCTGTGATATAGGTGATATCTGATGGTTTGGCGTTCTATCCTTTCTGCCTGTACCAGCAGCTGGTTTCAATACGTTTGATTTATTTAAAAAAATACTTACGAGTTTGTAAATTTTGAAATAATTATAAAAAGTTCAAACTAAATACTTTTGGGAGTTGATGACACCGGATGCAGGCTCGAGTCCATTTCTTGGCGTCTTTTTTTATCGATGGCCGTACGTAACGTTGTGTCATGAGTTTGACAGTCGCCTTGAGTTCTGAATTTGCTCGTTGGGGGGGTACTGTGTCGAATACACTCGCGGGAATTTTGTTGTGATAAAATGTCTTGCTGCTGTCGTAGAGACGTAGCAGAATAATTCTATGTTCGTTTCTGGAATCTGTAACTATATGGACATTTTTCATTTTTATCGCTGACGTATTTATTTACTGATTCTCGTACAGAAGGCGTGGTGTTCCTTAAGGGAATGACTGTAAACAAAAAAATATGCTATATATTATTTCTCTGTAAAGAAAAAGTTTCATTGGAGAAGGTGTATGAGCGTGAATAAGATAAAAATTCTTGTTTTTAGGGAAGAATTGTAGGTTCATTGAATGAAAGTAGACATTTTCGATCAATAGATTTTATTTGCACTAAAACCTACCTCGTTATACGAGAATGATCTCATATAGAAACAGAGTTTGTAAATATTGTGAACATGATTTACAATATTGTTACAAAACGGTAAGCCGGAGGAATTGCGAACTGTCCGAATGTCTGCTCTCGAGGGTAGCAGCAGACTGGAGATGTGTGCGCTACTGGTTTACATTGACTGAACTGGTTGTTGTGGAGGGTATACTGTTTTTATTCTCTTCCGGAACAAAGGCTCCCAGTGATGACTGCGGCATGCGCGCTGACCTCTGCATTTTTTATGGACGGTCTCGCCGGTGAGATATTTTCTGATGATTATCCGCGACTTGACACGCGCCACTTCGGCGCGGGTGTACTTTGTATCGAGTATTTAATTTAATGTGCAATTCCGGCAGCGCGTGTGCGTGCGTGTCTGCCGCGCTGTAGGTTGTTTTGGCTGCGTGTACGACGTCCGCCGTTTTTAGGGGTCACGAAGGCCCGCTGGTGCGTCCTCTGCTCGGTTTCCATTGTCCGCGGCCGTCGTCCCCTTTACTTTGTCAGCAGTACGATGTACAGTACAATTTACAGTAAAATGTGCATGTGTTATATTTTTCCCGTCTCGTGACCGCTGGCTTCGTGTCGTTGACCTGCCGGTCGTCTCGCTGCGCGTGCCCGACGGTGGCTATGTAGTGGTGTGACTACATCCCGCAGTTATAATGTGTGCAAGGATCTCCCCACATTGGTATCACGCTAGCGAAACCATTAACTCAATAGAGTAGCTCAATTTGAATGATCATGTTGATTTCAACTAGGATAAATGCGCTAGACAATCTCATGAGATACATATCTCCAGATCTATCATTTGATTCCGTATTCTTATCCACCAAGCCAAAGAAAGAATGGCCTATAGCAATCTATAGGCCATTCTCCGTTATCATAAGTCTTAGCAAAGATCGGGATGAAATAGATGAGTATGATAGACGACATGATGTTGTCGAAGATGTAGGGTTATCTACAGAAGTGCTCATACACTTTCTCTCTGAGAAGGTGTATGAGCGTGAATAAGATAAAAGTACACCGATTTCGTTGTATTGCATTTTACGATGATTAAGTAATATAAATAGCAGACTTAATTTTTTTGCTAAAAATATCCACAGCCTCAATAGATTGATCTGATTCGTTGTCTAAGCTCTTGATCAATGTTCCTCCTAAAGTTCTAAGAATCACCCTCTTCTTTTTACACCCCTTGTTTCTACAAACTACAGGCAAAACTCATTCTTGTGGCGAACTTGAAACAAATTTAATGCACTCAGAAAAAGTTATAATTTAGACTTATTTCAAATTAACCCTACTCGTGTGCAATTATATATAGTTTTATCAATATACTATATCAGGTTTCGCGAACCTTTTTGGGTCCGCGTGCCAAAAATCCTCAAATATTATTTCTCGATTGTGTGACGTGCCCAATCAGTAAAAAAAATTAAAAAATAAAAAAATGTTTTTTTTCAATTTTTATTTACAAGCTTCAAAATTACAATATAGTTTCTTAAAAATAAAGTCGTAATCAATAAAAATACACATTAGTTACTTATCAAAGAGATTTTGATGTTGTAAATTCGGTGAAAAATTCTTACATAACCTTGTGGTGGTGTGAAAGGCTACCGCCTTGGGTATGTCTTCCGTGAAGATGGATAGATTGACTCTAGAGTCACCACTCCGTTCGAAGTGTCGGAGATCTCTGCTGTTGCTGATGAGATGAAAGTCGCGATGGTTTGACAGTGTTTATTCAAATGTAGGCAAAGCAAAGTACCACTTATGGTAATTGGTAGCCTAAATATTGTTATTTGACGACATACGACGAATTGCGCGGTTTTCTTGCCTCGTGCCTCTGCAATTCCGCTGACTCTCGCGGAATACGGTGCCCTCGGTTTGCTGCCTGGTCACCACGCTTTGATGCGTTAACGAATTTTCCTTGTGTTGACCTGCATTGTCCGGCCCCGGCCGGGTGCCTGGATGTTGGCGCGTGTTTCTCGGGCATGTGTCATCACTCCCCTGGCATGTAGGTACGTCGCATGTGCCGTCTAGATTTGCGGCTATCTGTATGGTGGATCTGTGATATAGGTGATATCTGATGGTTTGGCGTTCTATCCTTTCTGCCTGTACCAGCAGCTGGTTTCAATACGTTTGATTTATTTAAAAAAATACTTACGAGTTTGTAAATTTTGAAATAATTATAAAAAGTTCAAACTAAATACTTTTGGGAGTTGATGACACCGGATGCAGGCTCGAGTCCATTTCTTGGCGTCTTTTTTTATCGATGGCCGTACGTAACGTTGTGTCATGAGTTTGACAGTCGCCTTGAGTTCTGAATTTGCTCGTTGGGGGGGTACTGTGTCGAATACACTCGCGGGAATTTTGTTGTGATAAAATGTCTTGCTGCTGTCGTAGAGACGTAGCAGAATAATTCTATGTTCGTTTCTGGAATCTGTAACTATATGGACATTTTTCATTTTTATCGCTGACGTATTTATTTACTGATTCTCGTACAGAAGGCGTGGTGTTCCTTAAGGGAATGACTGTAAACAAAAAAATATGCTATATATTATTTCTCTGTAAAGAAAAAGTTTCATTGGAGAAGGTGTATGAGCGTGAATAAGATAAAAATTCTTGTTTTTAGGGAAGAATTGTAGGTTCATTGAATGAAAGTAGACATTTTCGATCAATAGATTTTATTTGCACTAAAACCTACCTCGTTATACGAGAATGATCTCATATAGAAACAGAGTTTGTAAATATTGTGAACATGATTTACAATATTGTTACAAAACGGTAAGCCGGAGGAATTGCGAACTGTCCGAATGTCTGCTCTCGAGGGTAGCAGCAGACTGGAGATGTGTGCGCTACTGGTTTACATTGACTGAACTGGTTGTTGTGGAGGGTATACTGTTTTTATTCTCTTCCGGAACAAAGGCTCCCAGTGATGACTGCGGCATGCGCGCTGACCTCTGCATTTTTTATGGACGGTCTCGCCGGTGAGATATTTTCTGATGATTATCCGCGACTTGACACGCGCCACTTCGGCGCGGGTGTACTTTGTATCGAGTATTTAATTTAATGTGCAATTCCGGCAGCGCGTGTGCGTGCGTGTCTGCCGCGCTGTAGGTTGTTTTGGCTGCGTGTACGACGTCCGCCGTTTTTAGGGGTCACGAAGGCCCGCTGGTGCGTCCTCTGCTCGGTTTCCATTGTCCGCGGCCGTCGTCCCCTTTACTTTGTCAGCAGTACGATGTACAGTACAATTTACAGTAAAATGTGCATGTGTTATATTTTTCCCGTCTCGTGACCGCTGGCTTCGTGTCGTTGACCTGCCGGTCGTCTCGCTGCGCGTGCCCGACGGTGGCTATGTAGTGGTGTGACTACATCCCGCAGTTATAATGTGTGCAAGGATCTCCCCACATTGGTATCACGCTAGCGAAACCATTAACTCAATAGAGTAGCTCAATTTGAATGATCATGTTGATTTCAACTAGGATAAATGCGCTAGACAATCTCATGAGATACATATCTCCAGATCTATCATTTGATTCCGTATTCTTATCCACCAAGCCAAAGAAAGAATGGCCTATAGCAATCTATAGGCCATTCTCCGTTATCATAAGTCTTAGCAAAGATCGGGATGAAATAGATGAGTATGATAGACGACATGATGTTGTCGAAGATGTAGGGTTATCTACAGAAGTGCTCATACACTTTCTCTCTGAGAAGGTGTATGAGCGTGAATAAGATAAAAGTACACCGATTTCGTTGTATTGCATTTTACGATGATTAAGTAATATAAATAGCAGACTTAATTTTTTTGCTAAAAATATCCACAGCCTCAATAGATTGATCTGATTCGTTGTCTAAGCTCTTGATCAATGTTCCTCCTAAAGTTCTAAGAATCACCCTCTTCTTTTTACACCCCTTGTTTCTACAAACTACAGGCAAAACTCATTCTTGTGGCGAACTTGAAACAAATTTAATGCACTCAGAAAAAGTTATAATTTAGACTTATTTCAAATTAACCCTACTCGTGTGCAATTATATATAGTTTTATCAATATACTATATCAGGTTTCGCGAACCTTTTTGGGTCCGCGTGCCAAAAATCCTCAAATATTATTTCTCGATTGTGTGACGTGCCCAATCAGTAAAAAAAATTAAAAAATAAAAAAATGTTTTTTTTCAATTTTTATTTACAAGCTTCAAAATTACAATATAGTTTCTTAAAAATAAAGTCGTAATCAATATAAATACACATTAGTTACTTATCAAAGAGATTTTGATGTTGTAAATTCGGTGAAAAATTCTTACATAACCTTGTGGTGGTGTGAAAGGCTACCGCCTTGGGTATGTCTTCCGTGAAGATGGATAGATTGACTCTAGAGTCACCACTCCGTTCGAAGTGTCGGAGATCTCTGCTGTTGCTGATGAGATGAAAGTCGCGATGGTTTGACAGTGTTTATTCAAATGTAGGCAAAGCAAAGTACCACTTATGGTAATTGGTATGCTTAATATTGTTATTTGACGACATACGACGAATTGCGCGGTTTTCTTGCCTCGTGCCGCTGCAATTCCGCTGACTCTCGCGGAATACGGTGCCCTCGGTTTGCTGCCTGGTCACCACGCTTTGATGCGTTAACGAATTTTCCTTGTGTTGACCTGCATTGTCCGGCCCCGGCCGGGTGCCTGGATGTTGGCGCGTGTTTCTCGGGCATGTGTCATCACTCCCCTGGCATGTAGGTACGTCGCATGTGCCGTCTAGATTTGCGGCTATCTGTATGGTGGATCTGTGATATAGGTGATATCTGATGGTTTGGCGTTCTATCCTTTCTGCCTGTACCAGCAGCTGGTTTCAATACGTTTGATTTATTTAAAAAAATACTTACGAGTTTGTAAATTTTGAAATAATTATAAAAAGTTCAAACTAAATACTTTTGGGAGTTGATGACACCGGATGCAGGCTCGAGTCCATTTCTTGGCGTCTTTTTTTATCGATGGCCGTACGTAACGTTGTGTCATGAGTTTGACAGTCGCCTTGAGTTCTGAATTTGCTCGTTGGGGGGGTACTGTGTCGAATACACTCGCGGGAATTTTGTTGTGATAAAATGTCTTGCTGCTGTCGTAGAGACGTAGCAGAATAATTCTATGTTCGTTTCTGGAATCTGTAACTATATGGACATTTTTCATTTTTATCGCTGACGTATTTATTTACTGATTCTCGTACAGAAGGCGTGGTGTTCCTTAAGGGAATGACTGTAAACAAAAAATATGCTATATATTATTTCTCTGTAAAGAAAAAGTTTCATTGGAGAAGGTGTATGAGCGTGAATAAGATAAAAATTCTTGTTTTTAGGGAAGAATTGTAGGTTCATTGAATGAAAGTAGACATTTTCGATCAATAGATTTTATTTGCACTAAAACCTACCTCGTTATACGAGAATGATCTCATATAGAAACAGAGTTTGTAAATATTGTGAACATGATTTACAATATTGTTACAAAACGGTAAGCCGGAGGAATTGCGAACTGTCCGAATGTCTGCTCTCGAGGGTAGCAGCAGACTGGAGATGTGTGCGCTACTGGTTTACATTGACTGAACTGGTTGTTGTGGAGGGTATACTGTTTTTATTCTCTTCCGGAACAAAGGCTCCCAGTGATGACTGCGGCATGCGCGCTGACCTCTGCATTTTTTATGGACGGTCTCGCCGGTGAGATATTTTCTGATGATTATCCGCGACTTGACACGCGCCACTTCGGCGCGGGTGTACTTTGTATCGAGTATTTAATTTAATGTGCAATTCCGGCAGCGCGTGTGCGTGCGTGTCTGCCGCGCTGTAGGTTGTTTTGGCTGCGTGTACGACGTCCGCCGTTTTTAGGGGTCACGAAGGCCCGCTGGTGCGTCCTCTGCTCGGTTTCCATTGTCCGCGGCCGTCGTCCCCTTTACTTTGTCAGCAGTACGATGTACAGTACAATTTACAGTAAAATGTGCATGTGTTATATTTTTCCCGTCTCGTGACCGCTGGCTTCGTGTCGTTGACCTGCCGGTCGTCTCGCTGCGCGTGCCCGACGGTGGCTATGTAGTGGTGTGACTACATCCCGCAGTTATAATGTGTGCAAGGATCTCCCCACATTGGTATCACGCTAGCGAAACCATTAACTCAATAGAGTAGCTCAATTTGAATGATCATGTTGATTTCAACTAGGATAAATGCGCTAGACAATCTCATGAGATACATATCTCCAGATCTATCATTTGATTCCGTATTCTTATCCACCAAGCCAAAGAAAGAATGGCCTATAGCAATCTATAGGCCATTCTCCGTTATCATAAGTCTTAGCAAAGATCGGGATGAAATAGATGAGTATGATAGACGACATGATGTTGTCGAAGATGTAGGGTTATCTACAGAAGTGCTCATACACTTTCTCTCTGAGAAGGTGTATGAGCGTGAATAAGATAAAAGTACACCGATTTCGTTGTATTGCATTTTACGATGATTAAGTAATATAAATAGCAGACTTAATTTTTTTGCTAAAAATATCCACAGCCTCAATAGATTGATCTGATTCGTTGTCTAAGCTCTTGATCAATGTTCCTCCTAAAGTTCTAAGAATCACCCTCTTCTTTTTACACCCCTTGTTTCTACAAACTACAGGCAAAACTCATTCTTGTGGCGAACTTGAAACAAATTTAATGCACTCAGAAAAAGTTATAATTTAGACTTATTTCAAATTAACCCTACTCGTGTGCAATTATATATAGTTTTATCAATATACTATATCAGGTTTCGCGAACCTTTTTGGGTCCGCGTGCCAAAAATCCTCAAATATTATTTCTGGACTGTGTGACGTGCCCAATCAGTAAAAAAAATTAAAAAATAAAAAAATGATTTTTTTCAATTTTTATTTACAAGCTTCAAAATTACAATATAGTTTCTTAAAAATAAAGTCGTAATCAATAAAAATACACATTAGTTGCTTATCAAAGAGATTTTGATGTTGTAAATTCGGTGAAAAATTCTTACATAACCTTGTGGTGGTGTGAAAGGCTACCGCCTTGGGTATGTCTTCCGTGAAGATGGATAGATTGACTCTAGAGTCACCACTCCGTTCGAAGTGTCGGAGATCTCTGCTGTTGCTGATGAGATGAAAGTCGCGATGGTTTGACAGTGTTTATTCAAATGTAGGCAAAGCAAAGTACCACTTATGGTAATTGGTAGCCTAAATATTGTTATTTGACGACATACGACGAATTGCGCGGTTTTCTTGCCTCGTGCCTCTGCAATTCCGCTGACTCTCGCGGAATACGGTGCCCTCGGTTTGCTGCCTGGTCACCACGCTTTGATGCGTTAACGAATTTTCCTTGTGTTGACCTGCATTGTCCGGCCCCGGCCGGGTGCCTGGATGTTGGCGCGTGTTTCTCGGGCATGTGTCATCACTCCCCTGGCATGTAGGTACGTCGCATGTGCCGTCTAGATTTGCGGCTATCTGTATGGTGGATCTGTGATATAGGTGATATCTGATGGTTTGGCGTTCTATCCTTTCTGCCTGTACCAGCAGCTGGTTTCAATACGTTTGATTTATTTAAAAAAATACTTACGAGTTTGTAAATTTTGAAATAATTATAAAAAGTTCAAACTAAATACTTTTGGGAGTTGATGACACCGGATGCAGGCTCGAGTCCATTTCTTGGCGTCTTTTTTTATCGATGGCCGTACGTAACGTTGTGTCATGAGTTTGACAGTCGCCTTGAGTTCTGAATTTGCTCGTTGGGGGGGTACTGTGTCGAATACACTCGCGGGAATTTTGTTGTGATAAAATGTCTTGCTGCTGTCGTAGAGACGTAGCAGAATAATTCTATGTTCGTTTCTGGAATCTGTAACTATATGGACATTTTTCATTTTTATCGCTGACGTATTTATTTACTGATTCTCGTACAGAAGGCGTGGTGTTCCTTAAGGGAATGACTGTAAACAAAAAAATATGCTATATATTATTTCTCTGTAAAGAAAAAGTTTCATTGGAGAAGGTGTATGAGCGTGAATAAGATAAAAATTCTTGTTTTTAGGGAAGAATTGTAGGTTCATTGAATGAAAGTAGACATTTTCGATCAATAGATTTTATTTGCACTAAAACCTACCTCGTTATACGAGAATGATCTCATATAGAAACAGAGTTTGTAAATATTGTGAACATGATTTACAATATTGTTACAAAACGGTAAGCCGGAGGAATTGCGAACTGTCCGAATGTCTGCTCTCGAGGGTAGCAGCAGACTGGAGATGTGTGCGCTACTGGTTTACATTGACTGAACTGGTTGTTGTGGAGGGTATACTGTTTTTATTCTCTTCCGGAACAAAGGCTCCCAGTGATGACTGCGGCATGCGCGCTGACCTCTGCATTTTTTATGGACGGTCTCGCCGGTGAGATATTTTCTGATGATTATCCGCGACTTGACACGCGCCACTTCGGCGCGGGTGTACTTTGTATCGAGTATTTAATTTAATGTGCAATTCCGGCAGCGCGTGTGCGTGCGTGTCTGCCGCGCTGTAGGTTGTTTTGGCTGCGTGTACGACGTCCGCCGTTTTTAGGGGTCACGAAGGCCCGCTGGTGCGTCCTCTGCTCGGTTTCCATTGTCCGCGGCCGTCGTCCCCTTTACTTTGTCAGCAGTACGATGTACAGTACAATTTACAGTAAAATGTGCATGTGTTATATTTTTCCCGTCTCGTGACCGCTGGCTTCGTGTCGTTGACCTGCCGGTCGTCTCGCTGCGCGTGCCCGACGGTGGCTATGTAGTGGTGTGACTACATCCCGCAGTTATAATGTGTGCAAGGATCTCCCCACATTGGTATCACGCTAGCGAAACCATTAACTCAATAGAGTAGCTCAATTTGAATGATCATGTTGATTTCAACTAGGATAAATGCGCTAGACAATCTCATGAGATACATATCTCCAGATCTATCATTTGATTCCGTATTCTTATCCACCAAGCCAAAGAAAGAATGGCCTATAGCAATCTATAGGCCATTCTCCGTTATCATAAGTCTTAGCAAAGATCGGGATGAAATAGATGAGGATGATAGACGACATGATGTTGTCGAAGATGTAGGGTTATCTACAAAATTCGTGAGACGTGGTACAGCCTAGAAGCTACAGGAATCTTCTCCCAAACACTAGAATCTGATAATCCAGAAGGTTCGAAAGACCAACATTTGAAGAACGGTGGTCTGATCAAATTCGTGTCCAGTGATATTAATTCATTAATAAAACTTTAAGTGTTTCTTTTGCCTTCCACAGCCACGATCCCGCATTATTAAAATAAAAATGAAAATTTGTTACTTGTCACAATCCAAGACTAGGGCTGGGGTGTATGCAAGGTACACCGATTTCGTTGTATTGCATTTTACGATGATTAAGTAATATAAATAGCAGACTTAATTTTTTTGCTAAAAATATCCACAGGCTCAATAGATTGATCTGATTCGTTGTCTAAGCTCTTGATCAATGTTCCTCCTAAAGTTCTAAGAATCACCCTCTTCTTTTTACACCCCTTGTTTCTACAAACTACAGGCAAAACTCATTCTTGTGGCGAACTTGAAACAAATTTAATGCACTCAGAAAAAGTTATAATTTAGACTTATTTCAAATTAACCCTACTCGTGTGCAATTATATATAGTTTTATCAATATACTATATCAGGTTTCGCGAACCTTTTTGGGTCCGCGTGCCAAAAATCCTCAAATATTATTTCTGGACTGTGTGACGTGCCCAATCAGTAAAAAAAATTAAAAAATAAAAAAATGATTTTTTTCAATTTTTATTTACAAGCTTCAAAATTACAATATAGTTTCTTAAAAATAAAGTCGTAATCAATAAAAATACACATTAGTTGCTTATCAAAGAGATTTTGATGTTGTAAATTCGGTGAAAAATTCTTACATAACCTTGTGGTGGTGTGAAAGGCTACCGCCTTGGGTATGTCTTCCGTGAAGATGGATAGATTGACTCTAGAGTCACCACTCCGTTCGAAGTGTCGGAGATCTCTGCTGTTGCTGATGAGATGAAAGTCGCGATGGTTTGACAGTGTTTATTCAAATGTAGGCAAAGCAAAGTACCACTTATGGTAATTGGTAGCCTAAATATTGTTATTTGACGACATACGACGAATTGCGCGGTTTTCTTGCCTCGTGCCTCTGCAATTCCGCTGACTCTCGCGGAATACGGTGCCCTCGGTTTGCTGCCTGGTCACCACGCTTTGATGCGTTAACGAATTTTCCTTGTGTTGACCTGCATTGTCCGGCCCCGGCCGGGTGCCTGGATGTTGGCGCGTGTTTCTCGGGCATGTGTCATCACTCCCCTGGCATGTAGGTACGTCGCATGTGCCGTCTAGATTTGCGGCTATCTGTATGGTGGATCTGTGATATAGGTGATATCTGATGGTTTGTTGGACATCTTGTTGACACAGGATGTTGATATCTTGTCCATTAAGCCAAAGAATGATTTTATCTCTAGTAATGCACTGACACTTGTCTTAGAGCTTCTTCTTTGCATCCCTGCTATATAAGTTCCCATAGTTAAGGCCATGTATATAGCCTTACCCAACATTTCCTGCACTTTTGTCAAACTGTGAGCCCTAATGAGAGCATCCACCTTCTTATAAACGACATCAACATCGAACCCAGTGAATCTGACAGAGTTTATAAAATCTGCCGAAACCTCAGCTGCTATATGCGCACACTGGGTAACATCCTTAGCGATCAGTCTAGCACCGATTTTATGATTTTGGAAATTTCAAGCTTTCTAACCTCACAAAAAATCTCTTTAAACTCGTTATCACTTAAAACAACCGGTCTTGGCAAACACTTGCCTGATTTTTGTTGGAATGCGAAAGTTATCGGCTTGTGATCCGTAACGATGGTAAACGTTTGGGCTTCTATCATGTGTCTGAAGTACTTCACGACTATTTTCAGAATGGGAGGAGCCTAACACGAAGTTCTTTGTAACTGTTGTCACGTCCTTTGGAAATTTTAGGAGCATAGGAAATAGAGTCTTCAGGGCTCTATCCGCTGCAGAGTCATCGGTGGCCAACCTCGGGTTGCAATCGGAGGTGCCGGGACTGGGAGTCCTAAGTCGTGACCGCGGTGCTTCTTCATCATCTTCAGAAGAGAACTCCTCCTCGGAAGATACAGGTTTTATCGGGAGCGTGATAGAGCCGTGAACAGCGGAGTACTCTGTTTCTAAGTCTGCCCAATGTCAGGTCAAGTCAACCACCATGGACCTTGACTTGACCTCTCCTTAGGAGAGGTCAAGTCAAGGTCCATGGTGGTTTGAGAATTCAGTATGTTTGGGGGGGAGGGGGGCAGTGAATGGTTTTGAATGGCCGTGCCACTTCGCAACGGTTTATCCGACCTTTGCGCCGCAGCATGGTCCTATTTGTTAGTTGAAAAAATGTCAACCTGGAGACCATAACAAAGGCCGGTTTAAGTCTGTCGATGCTGACTGATGTTTCTTTTCCTTTGTTGTTTATCGTAAATGTTCTTCCGTGACGCTTTAACACTTGGTGTGGGCCACTGTAATGTTTTGATGGCATTTGATAGCCGCTTTTAACTGGCGGTGTAATATCTCTACCATGCCGTTTGCTACGGGATGATACGGCGTCGTATGAATCTGTGTCGCTCCCGTTAATTCGCTGAGTTGTTTGACTAGCCTGGCCTTGATCCGTGGTGACTCTTAGTGGAGTTCCAAATCGCGTGATCCACCCTTGATAGAATGCTCGGGCCACGGTATCTACTTCCTGGTCCTTAATCGGGAATGCTTCAGGCCACCGTGTGAATCTGTCTACGCATGTTAAACAGTATCGGCATTCCTGTGACAATATCGATGTGGACATCCTCGAATCTCGCTGTTGGTTTCGGGAATGTACCCACGGGTGGTGAGACATGCCTTGTTACTTTGTTTTTCTGACACTGGATACATGACTGTCCAATTTTTCCAGTTTTTCCAGTTTTTCTGACACTGGATACATGACTGTGTCCAATTTTTTATCGACAGCCATATGTTGCGTCGAGTCATCAATTTTACCGTCGCTTTGCTGCCCGGGTGTGCCGGCTGGTGAACCGTATTGAAAATGCATTGTCGGAATTTTTGCGTAATGAACGGTCTCGCTGTCGTAGTAGAAACATCGCAGAGTAGTTCAATGTTCGTTACTGGTTTCGGCACCTTTTTTAAATGTAGGCCGGATGGCCCGTGCTGTAATTTTTCTAATTCCTCGTCTTTTTTCTAGTCTGCTGCTAAGTCGGCGTAATTTATCGGTGCGTCGATCGCTTCGATTCTTGAGAGTGCGTCCGCCATCGTGTTGTCTTTTCCGGCCACGTGTCGTATGTGGGTTGTAAATTGACCGATGTAGCACTTATCCGGAATGCGAACGTTATCGGTTTATGGTCTGTAAATATTGTGAACGTTCTATCATGTGTCTGAAGTACTTCACGGCCAGATATATCGCTAATAGCTCTCTCCGTACTTTCGCTGTGCTGGGCTGAATTTCTTAGAGAAGAATGCGAGCGGTTCCCGGTTTCCGTTAACTTGTTGATGAAGTGCCGCGCCTGCGGTGCCTTCCGATGCGTCACTGATGGTTGAAAGGGGTGCCTCGCACTCCGGGTGCGTCAGTAACGTTGCTTGCGCCAACCCTTCCTCACAGGCTTCGAAGTCTTTCTTAGATTCGGGTGTCCATTGTATCAGCTGTTTGCCCTTTTTGTTGCCTTGAACGTGGTTGTGAAGTGGCGCTTGGTTTACTGTCGCTCTCGGTAGGAATCGTCTGTAGAAGTAGAAGATCTTTGATCGTTTCCGGTCTGTTGTACTTCCGGATGGCCTCTACTTTCTCCGAAAGTGGCGTCGAGACTTGGTATCCGAGGAATTTCACCTCCGTTGCTCCGATCATTTTGCAGCGTTTATGACCACCCCGTATTCCTGCAATCGCTGGAAAATTATTTAAGGTGAGTCATGTAATCTTCGGGTGTAGATTACACAATCAAGATATCGTCAATGTTGGCGTGACAAAAATTGAGTCCTCATGTTACATCGTCGGTGGAGCACTGAAAACTTTGTGCACTGTTGCGCATTCCAAATCCCATCCACGGAAATTCGAATAATCCGAATGGTGTCGATATTGCTGTTTTTGGAATGTCTTCGGGCGCTACGGGAATTTGATTGTATGCCTGTACTGAATCGGTGGTGGAAAATATTCTACAGCCGTTTAGCGCTTGTGCGAAATGTTGTATGTGTCGCACTGGATATCGGAATGGTTCTTGCGTTTAGACATCGGTAATCGCCGCATGGTCGCCAGTTGTTATCCCTTTTGGGAACCATATGAAGTGGTGATGTCCAACTGCTTTCGGACGGCTGTGCTATTCCTAGTCACACCATGGTTTCGAACTCCTTAGCTCGCTTGAGCTTATCTGGAGCGAGTCGTCGTGGTCGTTATGCAACTGGAGGTCCTGGGGTCGTCCTGATACGGTGGACGGTGTTGTGACGAACTTCTTTCCTGGCGCTAAAACAGAACGGCATGCTATACCACGTTCCACACTGACGACACACAGTTCCACACACACGATCTTTACCCATCCAACCGCTGTCGGAATATAATATAAGCGCAAGATTCAGCCATGCGCGCCAATACATCAATATGCTGCACATTTCCAGCCGCACGATCTGCCTCGTCAGAAAACATTCCACGGACATCGTTTGAAGAAATCATCCTATTGGTTGTCGCGTTCCTTATATCTTGAACCGGCAAACAATAACAATACACGATGTCCTCAACAACCAAAAGCTATACTGCATGCCCTTCCCAAGAACAAGCCGCACCGAAGCCACACAATGAATCGATATAAGCGGCGCTCCGTGCTCCCGTGGCGGTTAGATTTGTCGCCGTATCTCGTAATTTCCGGTTCCGTATGTTGACCAGGAGTCCGTATTTTGCCAGGAAATCTACCCCTGTGATGGGTTTGGATACGTCTGCGACGACGAAGGTCTAAGTGAAGTCCCGTCTGAGTCCTAGGTTGAGTACGAGCGTCAGGTTTCCGTACGTGGTGATATGCGTTCCATTCGCTGCTGCAAATTCGTAGGTGGTTTTGTGTGGGCGTCCGCGTACTAGATGTCGTGGGTACACACATAGATCCGCTCCCGTATCTATGAGGAAATGTAAGCGCATTGTCCGATCCATGACGAATAGGCGACTTATGTTATACTCGCTGTGGGTGCTGGTCGCCATCAGTTGGAGCCCGTGGCGTTTCCCTGGTGAAACTCGCACGGCTCCTGACATTTTCTCGCTTTTCCGTCGTGTCACATGTTGGCCGGGCGTTGACCGCGGTTCCTGCAGCTGGAGCGTCCTCTGTTGCGGCTGGTTCCTCGGTGTCGGCTGTTGTCTCAAGACCGGTTGGCTCCTCGGTGTGGATTGTTGAATCTGGCTTGATTGTTCTGCTAGATGTTTAGCTCGGCTATGTCCATTCCCTGGTTCAACGACTGGTTCATCGCCTGCATCTTGGTGTCCAGGTCCTGCTTTATGTCCTCCCGTGAGACCTCGTTGATGGCTGGTCTCGCGGCGTCTACGAGGCCCGCACGTTTCTCGAGTGTGCTGTCCTGCTGCGTGGCTAGGACCATTTGCATGCTTCGTGGAAGTACCTCGTCTGGTATGGCGTTTCCTGCAAGCGTCCGCAGGCGTTTGAGGAATTGTGATGGTTTGCGGTCTCCGCGTCTTTTGTTCCTGTGTGGAGCTCAGGTGTCGCGTTAGTTCCGCTTTCAGGTATGCGTAGGCCTCTTCTTCCGGTGGTTTTACGATGGTGTCGCGGACTTCTGGGGCGTATGCTGGATCCAGGGCTCCTAGTATGTAGCCGAATTTCGTCGCGTCTACTGTAATGCCTGTGGACTCGAAGCTCCTTTCTACCATGGCGAACCACATCTCGGGGTCGCTGGGGCACAATGGTGGTATCCGCACTGCCTCTCTGTGCGCTTCCCGTGGCGCGTACTGTAGGCACATGATGAATGCGTTGATCTCACTACTGAAGCTGGCTCTGAAGGCTGCCGAAGATGCGTGAAGGCTGAAGGCTGCGCGTGTCTTCTAACGCCGGGGTTACCAGATGTGGGGGTTGGTGTGATTGAATCGACCCTTTGTGTAAGGTCGAGAAGCTACCCCCTACTATGCTGCTTCTTATTGTTTCGTAGATCACCACTCCGTATGTTATAGAGTCCGGAGTTCTCTTTTGCTGCTGATATTGATGATAAAAGTCGCGATGTGTTTTACAGAATTTATTGTAGATGAAAAAGGTTATAAGTTACAGAATACAGAAGGGTATAAATACACAGTTATGAATCTAGTCGGAGAGGGCTTCCGGGGAGACCAATTGGAAAGTAAGATAATGTGGATTCTGAATCAGCCTTCTTATACTGTTTTCACAGAAAAGAAATTAGTATTTTATGGTAGTATGAATACACATTGCAACGATTCGGCAATTGCGTACAGGCTGGAAATCATCCGAGATCGGGTTCAGTATAGTCTGAGTAGTCTGCACCAAGTTTTTGTCGCCTCCGAGGTCTTTCCCTCCGAGTTTGCTGGGTAAATCAGCACAGTAGGTTTTGGAGGACCAACTGTGTGTTGCATCCAATGGGATGAATCAGCTGATCAGGATCATCAGGAATCAGGATTCATTAATCCTGATGGTGTCAGCTGTTGTTTAGTTTTAAAGATAGTTTTTTCGGCCCCTCAGTTCCAGCTAATCCCGGCATTATCAAAATCGAGGCCTTTATCTCCTTGATTTTATTACTGCTGCTTAAAGGCTCTCTTGTTATCCTTTTCCTGACTTGTCTCTCGATTTGAAGAGCTGTCACTACCTCCATTATTTCTACCAAACAGTTGGACACTCTTCCACGTTATTGAGAGTTCAATTTTGACCTTTCACCGGAGGTCACTGACTCAATTTTTGCAATAAGGTCCCTGACTCGCATTATAGAATCCTGGTTGATTGGTAGTGTAATTGGATCTTCTGACGACGCCATCGAGTCTATTGGAATATTTTGGTGGTTTATGTATATTTTTAAATAATAAAGAAGTGAAATTTTGGATAGCAGCCGTGCGGCCCAATTTTGCTTTACAGTGCTGGGTTGCACGGCTGCCTTTAGCATTAAGGGGTTACATGTAGTCAGAGGCGCAAAAAATAGACATTTTCAAAAAATTTTTTTGAACGGTTGTTTAATGTTATGATTCAATACATAATACCAACGTTTTACACTATATTTTAAGTAACTATACCGAAAATTTCAAATAAAATTATTAATACTGGACCACGATAGAATCTCAATTCTTGACCCCTGTTTGCAAGTAAGTAGTGCCTCACGGTGTCCATCAGTGCTTCTTAGTGGTTTATCTAAATTTAATGAAACAAAAAGAAATTAGTAGTTCAATAGTTTATCTTGTGCTTAATCGAAGCTTTTTTATTTTTTTCAAATTTAGCAAAGTGGCGGTCTTTGAAAGCTTCATTATGAATTTTGAGGGAAAAAATCACTCATTTATTATTTATTAAAAAAAAAGTTTAAGTCACAAAAAAAAATCCTTCGATTAAGCACAAGTTTTTAATGTCTAAATTTCATTTAAATCTGTCGAGTACTTTTTAAGATATCGTGGACACCATTTTTGAAAACGTTATTTTGAGAAAAACGTGTTTAAAGTTTTATGCATAAATAATTAATACAAATACAATTTTAAAAATTACTTACGTAGAGTAGTCTATTTTTGGTACATATAATACATCTTCTGCCGATGTGTAAGCCTCCAAGATGTCGATTTTTTTTTTATCTACGTCTCATTTTGCCTTCCCAAGTGACCTGATTTGCACTTTGGTCAGCAATCTTTATGCGCTCTATATCGAGTTTTTAGGTCCATAATTTAATCCTATGCATTGACAATCATTAATATTCCTTGCATACCTCCATGAAGTCTCATTATAAATTTTTGAAAATGATTATAATACACGCACAACTACCTATCGACTGCTGGGTTTCACTGCCACTGAAATACTAACACTAAATCAAATATCAGTTAGCCTAATGGGTCTTATGTCTAAAGGTAGAAGTATAAAAGAAATTTCATACATTATTCTTAGAATTAATCAGGTAAAAACCGCGTTCCGTAACAGTCGTCCCGTTTGTCAGCCCGGCCGGCTCTAGTACCGTCCGCGTGTTAGTAGTGGCAGCAGAGGGTCCTACAGTTATCGTTGGATATCTTTAAAACTAATAACCGGATTGAGTTGATATTTTCACACAATATTTTTGAAACATTTTTCTTTAAGAAAATCCAACAAAAAAAAATCGATTTTTTAAAAATCCTGACTACACGTAACCCCTGAAAGAATGCCAACCTGGCGGCAAATGAGTAGGACCGATATAGGAGCTTTTGCTTATAAAACGGTCCTGGGTAAGCGGTGGGTCTGCCCTCATTGATCTCTCGAAGGTGCTGATGAAGGTGTGTGGAGAATGTCACTCGCTCGTTGCTGAAGGTTGCGTCCGTTTTCCTGCGTCAGAAGATTGCTGCGTTCATCTCACGTCGGAATTCACCACTTTGGGGGTTGATGGTTTGGTGGTATAGTGGATAATTCTGTCGCCTCGGGTCACCACTCCTTGTTGGAGACGTCTGTTGAAAGTCGCTTGATGTTTTGCAACTTTTAATAATCAAAAAAAAGTTACAATTAATTTACAGAATTAATCACGGATAAAAAATGTTGAGTGCTACGTAGGATGTTGAACAGGGCCTCCGGCCGTTCCTGGAGGTAGTCACGGAGAGAAGAGATGCCGCTATGGGGGTGGCTTGGTTTATATACTGTCCCCAGACAAAGACGTTGATATGGGGAATATCAAATGGGCACAGTGAGAAGACGGTTTGTGGAGAATATAAATTGTTTATTAAAAAAAAATTGGTAAAAAATGTTCACAAAATAGTACAAGAATAAACATCAGTGTCAGTATCACAATTAGCACGTGTCCGTATCACAGGTAATCACAAAAAATGTGACAACCAAAGGGTGACATTCCAAACGCAAAGGTTCGGGGGAATCGCTGGATTCACTGTCCAGGATCGACTCCGCGTCCAATAGGTAGGTCTTTACCCTGCCGGCGGCCCCGTCTATTTGTCTGATTCGGCGCGTGCAGCCCCTTTTACAGGTGAAATAACGGGACATCGCTTCTACTCCGCCAGGCAGCGGAGTGCGGGGATGGCCGAGCCCATACGTGGAGTGGGAAGGGCGTTACGTATACGTGGGGGGCGGAGCTACCTTAGCGGCGTTTCGTCACATCAATTCCGCATGCATCAACATGTTGACATCCGCGCCCGGGGGCTGCTAACCTCTCATTTTTTCGGCCGTTGTTGTGCCCTCTGCCCGCTTTCGATATCCGCTGCTGTGTTCGGTCATTCCCCTACACCATTCTGTTTTGTCTGGTATGCATTTTCATTGTTGGTGTACGTGTGTTGGCTCCGTACCCGTTTCGATGTATGCGTGCTCCGGTTTGCCTTTTGCCACCAGGGTCGACGCTCCTTGTCGCTCTTTGGTGACTGTAAATGTAGGTGTATATGTATCCGTACTCTTGAGTACGAAGTCATAGTAAAAAAGTTGTGCTTCATTACAAAAATATGTTTTTACTTGAAAAGACTCGGTTTGGAAGGAAATTTAAAAAATTAAAAAACGTCCATCAACAGAGATTTATAATTACTTAAACTGCAATATAAATGCAACTTAAATATACACGAGGGGGACATACTTCCACTGTGACCCAATCCCCTCGCCTGAAGAAGGTAATACATCATACTCTTATGATTCGTAATTATATTATTTCGGTGAGAGTCAAACGTCTATGCTTCGTCCTTCTTAGTCCCATTTAGTTGGGGCCAACCATCTTTGTCCACTTTCTTCATTGAGTACGATCTTGTGCTGTGTTGTCGTCGAGTTTTTCTTTTAGATCTTTTTCGACCCTCGTCAACCAAGTGGCCGGCGGGCGGTGGTTCATGTTTAAGTTTCGTCGTCGGCAGGTTTAGGGGAAACTTCACCATGTGCTCTTCTGGGTCTTAGAAAATACCTGTAAAACGGCTGTGTACGTCGCTCAAATCTTGTGCGGGACAAAACTAACAAATAGTAAAAAAATATAATATTATAAAATCAATCGGTGTCGGGTCTCCTCGCGGCCGCGGGATAGGGCAGCGCCAGCCCGCGGGGGCCGTGGTACCGGCAAACAACTTTCAATTTTAAATGTTGTGAAAAACATCCTCGAGGTGAAACTTTTATGAAAATGGCGCTACTTAAATTATTTTGACTACCTGTAATATTTTGAACAGTTAACATTTTTTTAATTAGATGGTATTTTACCGCTGTGTTTTTTATATAATAATATATCGCACATTTTCGCGTATTTCTGAAATAACACATATACTAAGTAAGAAACAACAAAATAAAAACTAAAGTCAGATGTCAGAAAATGCATACAAAATTTACCTGAACATTAATTTTCTACTGAAATTTACTGAATTCACTTAGACATAAAATTCTAATGACTTTGTATTTTCTGAGGCTGACCTAATGACTTGCTCTTTTGTAACAAATGACTTATTTTACAAAGTAGTACATACATTTATTTAAAAAAAATACTTCAATAATCATTATTTTCTGAGGCTTCAGTGTCCGGTGTAATGACTTCTGTAAAAATAAGAGTAGGTACTCATTTTACACACATTTTTTGAACTACTTCCTACTTTCAGTTCAAGTAAAATAATGTTTGATCTCTGTTTACGCCGTGAATTATTAAACTTCGATAGCTGCCTATGCTGGTTTGGTCTTCTCTTATTGATTTAAAATTTAGTTCGATCCAAATAGAAAATCTATGACTTACCTTTATTCAACTGGTGGACCGCCTGTCTGTGTAATAAATTCGCCGTCCGCCGTACTCCTTGCCTTTTTGTCATTCAATATCGATGTTACCGAGATAAGAAGTCAACAGTTTTCGAGCGAAATGCGAGTCCGCCGCTCCAACTTGACATCTGTAGTTTCGCGCACCGTCGTCAGGGACGCCATAGATCTCTATCAGTTCAAACATCTCAAACCAATAAAAACTAAATGTGTATATATATGTAACGTTTTGTATATACGTGAACTAAACGCCAAAACAATCCCCATTTGAAATAATTATTATAATTGTCTCGTTCTTACATAAAAAGTCTGATACACCTATAATTTTCAATAAATTTAGCCTGTGCCCGTGTTATTATAATTTTCTTTATCTGCAATATTTTGATTACTTATTAATTGCAGTTAACTATTTAGCACGACTCTCTTTAAAACTCAGTCATTTTATGCCCTGAAATAAAATATTACAGAAAATTCTTAGTTTTAAATAATAAAGTGGTAGTATTAAACTGCTAAATGGTTAAGTCTCCGTGTAAAAAGGCCATAACCCATAATATGACAGTAAATCAATCATTCGTTAATTAAAAGTACAAAGATTGAAATGTAAAAAACAGTTGTAAGCTATGTATGTCTGTTTTCCGTAATCCGCGTAAACTAAAATCTAGAAATCAATAACAAAAAAGTGACACAATAATGAATGACTATTTTCTATGCAGTGTAAGAAATATACAAACACGAAGTTGAGTAAAATAACATCATAACTTTTTTAGATTGACATTTTAATATTTTTTAAATTGTGTGTAAAAAAAGTTGTATAATGATATCGACCGTTTCTCACTCTTAAATCTACAATATGTAAATGCAAAAAGACGTAAAATAAATTCCTAGACAGTTTATGACAATTTTTATGAACACTAATATTTTTTTGCACGTTTTTGCTCTGTAAAAAACTGACACATGCGCCTTCTTTTGACAATTATTCGCACTACAGTTATGACGGTTTCATTGATCGAAAGAGAATCAAATCCTTAATTAAATTGTATTTTTTATCTCAATATACCCATTTTTTGTGATGTCACTATTTTTTAGAGGATGTGCGACATGTTCATTTCGCTGGTAAGACAGTGTCGTATCGAACTTAACACAGAGAAAAATGTTGAGTTGCCATGTTGGAGAGGAATGTTTCCGACAGTTATTACCCATCCCAGATTGTTGGGCTCGTGACGATGATGATATTGTGTTAACTTGCGCGTCCATGTATGTTGTGATAAGTAATCATTTCATTGTAGTACTTACCCAGGTAAAATATATGATAAACCGTGTTAATAACATTTTGTAAGGTATTTGCAGATGAACTGTAATGTACAGGTATCTCATACTAGCAGCAAAAACTTTTGAGGTCTTTTTCACTATATTGAATGTCAACAGTTGAAGAGACAAAGCTCGCATTTTTTTTCAATATTTCTTATTTATCTCTTGTAAAACGTTGGAGAATCGTGAAAGTAACTCACATTGAATATTCAAAATTCATTTGCTTCGATACAACGCAAATAAAATTCATTTTCAAAGTGTAAAATTCATTTTCAAAGACTCTCCCGAAATTTTTGCTACTACCTACGAAAAAAAAAACCTGTGTGAAAATGTTTATGGATTTAGTATCTTTGTCAAATAAATAAATATGTATTATATGTAAATTAAGAAATATTTTCGCTAAACAAAAGAACATCATGTTAATTCGAAATAATATTCAGACAATGAAAAATATATTCTTTGCACGGGTGCTATATTTATACATGTAATGTATTTTTTTCTGCTAAGATTTTAAATGTAAATAAACGTGTACAAAATAACTTTCTTTTATAGTAATAGTTGTCATCCATCAGTATTGATATCTGTACATCCTTATACTTTGTAATCATTTATAAAAATGATTTCAGGCAATAAAGATTCCTCTGAATATAATAAATAAATTAAAAATATCCAATTTACTAGTCGAGGTTAGGTTGTCTGCTTTTAACACATTCTCTGCAAACTCAGTTTCACCGGTTTGTTCTCAAACACCACTCGTACAAGAGACGCGAGATATCTCACGCTGCACGAAGTTTAATTTACAAAATTTTATATACCAAAGAATTAGACGGTTTACTTAAAGGCACTGCCGTTTGGAATATTCGTGGCTAGCATTTCATCATTGAATGCTGATTACTTGATGTCTCGTTGTAACGGAGAACGTGTCAAGACATTTGTAAATAAACGTAAGCTGGAAGAAGGCTACTTACTTTTACTGTAAATACAGTTTTATTTATTTTGGATATAACGTATATTTAAATTTAAAAAAAGACAAAAGCATATTATAATATTGTAATATATTTTTATTAAATAATATTTATTGTTTAATTACAGATCATTGGTTCGAATTATCTTAAATATATTTTATACATGTAAAAAGTAATAAATATATAAGTAATGCAGTATTCTCAATTGACCGCTGAACTTTTCAGTAATGTTTATAGTAAAAATTATAATATACAGGCACTGTGTGTAATACTTTGTATATAATTAAATATATTAAATATGTTTAAAAGAAATCTCAAAACTTGTTTCATTTGTATATTTTGGTGTGTATTTTTTGTTATTTAAAAATTATAAATACACTCACAAGGTGGTCGTATGCAAATTGATGCAATATTTTTCTACATTGTTTATGGCTCACGTAACAATCAGGCGTGTACAGTGGGAACATTGAAGCACGGATTTTTTTAAACGTATATTTTGAGAGAAAAAATAGAAATCAACTATTTATGCTACAGATTTTTAAGATATATCAAAATATGAATGCTATGATAACAATTGTGATAGAATTACGAAATATATGTTGTTTTCCGATTTTTTTTCCAAATAATTGTTTACGTAAAAGTCATGCTGCGATTTTCCCACGCATGCCCCTGGTAACAATAATTGGCCGAAGAATTGGATGAAGATGAAAGATTCTGGAACTTGGGGAATGGTACACCGCCGAAACTAGAGGCCACACAGTGGGTGGGATATGTTGTTTCGTAACGTGAGCAAAACCCTCATATGTACGATGTACATTATGATTTATGTAAGCCACCAATGTAGGGGAGCGCCCAGGAGAGTGGACAACAAAGGCAAGGGATGGGATAGTTAGTTATGGACTATTGGTAATAAAATTGAATTCTAACGTTAATTATTTTCAAGGAAAGCGTCATTTTATTGTGTTAATGTTGAATCGTTTTAAAAAGCATTTTTCAATCTCCATTTTGGTAATACTGACTTTGATTTTACTATAAATTTTGCTTCAAATTGGGCTATTGATTAACAATGGAAAAGAAGCAAATAAAAGAAATTTCTCGTACGAAACGGATGGTAAAGCGAAAACTGCTCATCAACTAAACAGTGCTTTTGGTGTGGGTACCATACCAAAAGATAGTTCCAAAAATCATGAGCTAGAGATGAGAGCCTTTTATATGAAGAAGTTCATGGACTTCAGATAAAGACCAACGACAAGGCATTATTATATAAATCAGAACCACGCAACAAATAGACGATAGTTAATTAACAGCTGGGGAAATGAAAAAAATATATAAAAGGGTGCTGCACAGACTGAATTAAAATAAAAAATTACCATTACAATATTTGTTCTACGCTGTGGGTGCTTTTTGTTCATCCACCATATTCGCCAGATATCTCGCCAACAAAGATAAAAATAATCACTTGCCTGAGCATATTGACTTCTTACAAGGTAAGGTCTTTATCGACTCTAAAAATCAAGAAAATTACACCACTGGAAAAGATAAACTTGTAATTAATTGGCCAACAATATTTCAATACTAATGGTGCTTATTTTAATCAAAAAAGTTAATTATTTAATGAAAAATGTACATAAATTTGAGTCATGAACCATAATAATTTCTTTGTCGACTTGATATCATATCTTTGTTAATAATACAAAATTATATATTATAAAAATGATTTAAACAAAGCACAGTAGAACCTCGTTAATTTGAAATACAAGGGACCCAAAAAAAATTGAATTATACTGAACCCCGCGCCAAATTAGAAAAAAAAAATCACAACACAAATACAGTTATTAGAAAAAATAATAAACTAAATAAAAAACAAAAAAAGTGAAAAACACTTTTAAACGCTTCAAGTATGAGAAAATAACGCAAATTAAATCGAAATGTCAGCCAGAGAGGTCACATATACATGGCAGAATATCCCAGACAACAACAACCCAGAAAACAACAACAGAGAAGATTCTGAATGGACCGTGAAAACCTGAGAACATTTATATTGAATAATACATATTTAGAAATATATTTTTTTTATTTCAATATATGTGTGAATTCGTTATTCCTTTTTTATATTTTTGGTCTCTTGGAATTCACAATAAATGGAATTTTACTATAGTAGATGGGCCAGTAGGCCAGCAATAGGTCAATTGCTGAGAGGTTTGGTATGATAATCTCATTCTATTATCATCCGTCTTCTTCTTTTACACGGAGCCAATGGTAGTGCAAATGAGAGAGAAATATAATATTAAAACTTATTTTTCCATGAGCCCTACAAAAGCTCTCGGCGGTTGACCTATACGGCAAGTTGCCGTTAACCGTGTTGTCATTATTTGAGACACGGCCATCCGTAACTAAAAAAGCTTCTTCTCCTTATTTTAAATGTATCATTTAAAAAAAATGATACATTTAGAATAATTAAAAATGCTATTTGTTTTACAAAACAAGATTGAGACTCTTGAACCATCCTGTACATAAAATAAAAATATTTAAAAACTTACTTTTATATAAAAATATATATGCTCTTAGATTTAGACAATTTACATAAATATAACATATAAATTTTACACTAGGCTACTTATTTATTATCAATAATAAATTCTTGAATCATCTAAAATATAATTTATAAAGCTCGTTTTATAAAAACCCTCGAAAAATACACGTCTTTATGAAGGCACGTGAGTTTATAATTATTATCGTACAAAAGTATATTATTTTACAAATCGTTTATTCAATAATTTTATCTAACTTTTTCGAATAAGTAAAAAAAAATTCAACAAATAGTAATACTTAAAAACAAATTTAATCAAAGTATGTATATGTTACAGTGAATCTGATTTTCTAGTGAGTCCATCATTCACTGGCATTTTAGAGAAAGTATATTCAAGGTCATTCTTATCATATTCAAAGAGTTTTTCACCAATAGAAATGAATACAATATTTTAACTTGCACTTACTAGTGAATTTATTGGTTTCCGAACTGTCAAAAATTAAATTTGACAAGTCTAAAATCCGTTTCTGTAAAAATCTATGCTTTTAAACGAACTTTTATTTATCCAAATTGAAACAACCGGGCCTTGAATAACAATTTAATAAGTCATTGCGTGAACAAGGTTCTTACTGCATTATTAATTTCTTCTGTGCAAATCAACATTATGTAGGTAACGGATATTATTAAAATAGTCATTTTGAAGTGTTGAAAGTTTCGTCTGCACCAATTCTTCATTATATGATTTTATAACAAGATTCTAATGGCACATGGACCTTGTTTTTCAAAATTTATTTTGCGTTTTGTGTCTCATTCTACACTAGTCTAGTCCAAAGTCATCATAAAGCGACAGTATTTCTAATTTTTATCCTTTGAGCGATAGCATATTCTCTATTCTGTGGCGATAGTTCTGTTTCTCGAACTGTCACACTTCTGGACTGGTCTTTGATATTCAATGATTAGTTTAGGTAGGTAACTAAAACGTAATATATTTTTAAAATTTTAATCGCGAACACTTACGAAATTCTGATCATCTTATAATTCAAAAGACAGTCGATTAAACTCATAAAAATGATACGGTGCGAGCAAGCTTCACGTCTGTCACCGACGTCGAGCCGAGTAATTTTGCGAACTTAAAAACCGCGCACTTTATGTTGTACGTCTACCACCCGTGCTTACACGTGCGCAAACAAGAAACGCAAACGACATTAGACACATTTTTGATAAAAAGATAGAAAATTGGAAATGCGGAAGAATCTGAATGAATTCAAACGTAAATGATGACTTAGAATCTCTTTGATTTTTGTATTTTTCGCATCGAGTGTTTGTTACTTGACGCACTTTTAAAGGTTCATTTAAAATTAATAATACCGGGTGTATGTTTATTTATGTTTCTATATTTGTAAGAAATAAACTTTTTTTTTTATGTTTCTTTATGTTTCTATATTTGTAAGAAATAAACTTTTGTTGTATTGTTATAAAAAAAAACATATTTAATAAACTTAATTGACAAAATACATATTCATTAATAAAAATTTTCCCTTAACCCCCCAATATTTACATGGTGACATAACCTCGTTTTGTTCCGGCAGTCGTCAGATATCATAAAAAACCCGAGTGCGCGATCTTTCAGCCGACACCTTACTTCGCGATTCGTATTCGTTTTGCGGTGCCGCTGTCCTATTTTAATTTAGGAGTTAAAATAGGACCGCAAAATGAATAAAAATCGTCTAGTGTAGTGCCGCCTTTATACTTTCTACGCTTTAAGAATTACGTGTACAAATTGATGGTTTCACCGATATATTGTCTATGCTTTGAGTAATGTATTTTCACGGATTATGTGTAGTGAATCTGAGAATTCGTTGATTAGATGTTTTCACTGCCCCCACTCTGCCCGACCGGGAAAAGTACATTTTTACTAGTGAAAGTATAGTCTCACTAAAAATGCAAATTCGCTGTAACATATACATCTTTTAATTTCTTCCTTTTGCATTCTAAAGGTTCTGATGATACTTTTTAATATACAAGTATGTGATTGTTGTATTATGATTTAATAAAAATTTGAGTTTCTTTGAGAGATTAGCCATTTTTGTATGACAAAATTTCGATATTTAAAATAATGTTAGGTTGGGTTAGATTACTATGTCATGTAAGGTTAGGTTACGGCAAGATAAGATTGATCGCTAACATCGAATCTTTTGATGGGGTTAATAAATTGGGTTAATTATAGTTAGGTTCGGTTATAGTCGTGTGGTCAATGCGGCGAAGGATGTATGGTGAGGGTGACGCTGTATCCGCTGTGCTTAATCAGCGTGACGATGTCGCCGTGCGACAAGTGGCGTATCGGCGTGTGGTTGATGGCGAGGATGGTGTCGCCCACGTGGAGCACACCGCATCGGGCAGCTGGCGAGCCCGCTATCAGTTGCCCTGTGAATCAAGAGGTAAAGTTTGCATCAATGAAATTTATTTTCAAACATAACCATTACAATGTTGTCACGATGCTTATATTATTTTATTAATTTAAAACAATATCAAATGCATATTAGATATACATACTCAAAATAAGGATGTTTTTTTAAATTACAAAATAATTTTTTGACCTAAGTAAAATTTTTTTTAAATACATCGATAGATGCTTCCTCCAACGTTCTAGCAAGTATTTGATTCCTCGTGTGTCAAAAGCCTACGGAATGGAAAATTTCCTTGATTGAACTTGAAGCGAAAAATAAAAAACTCAGAAACTGGATGATCATATGTAATTGTAATTTACTTTCAAACTAAAAATTACATTGTTTTACCAATATTTTAGAAAAACAGCACAGAATCAACTGGATGCTTTAAAATAAAAAATAGAATACTCTTTTTCACAGATCTCAACACAAGCTTTCTCTTGTTTAAAATGTTACATTTTTTAAATTTCAAATAAAATGAAAATAATACAATGTAGGTAGTTTACCTACTGTTAAATGTTATATTTTAAAACATAAATCTAGATATAGAAGGTAAGGCATCATATGTTGGCTCCTGTCTAGGAGCCTATGTTTATAAATAGCTTTTGCTCTTATGATATTTTATAAATATGATTTAACACCTTGTTGTTTATAAAAGGTTTGGGACAAAATTCTCTATTAGAGTTGTTTTTATTATGCTATAATTTTTTTTCATATGAATAATGATGTATAGATCTAATTACGTGATAATTAGTTGATGATAGATCATATAAGAACCAACATCTTTAATTTTAGTACGTTAACATAACCTTGTTATTTTTGTTTGTACATGTACCGATTTCTTCCTTAGCTTAATTTATGTGGTATTCACTTCTTGTTTCCAAACCTTCCGTTTTTTTAAATGAATCTTTGAACACCGGATTATGTCAGGATGGATATGTAATTTTTGAATTGACATCTCCGGATTGACCTCAATTTCTGCAGCAATTTGATCTTTAATGACAATTTCAGGTGTTCCACTTCGAGTCATACTAAATCTCCAGATAAAAATTTCTGAATTCAGACTATTTTTGGCATTGACAAACATGTTTCTGGTGGCTAATCGCCGAATTTAACAAAAAATTGCAACAAAGTTTTTTGTAAAAAAAATCCCTAGTCAATCAAAATTTTAAATCAATGCACAATATTATAACACAGTTGTATTCTTATATGACAATTTTATTACAACATGCTCAAACAGTGAGATAGCCAAAATGGTAGAGCGCTCTACGATAGAGGCACCACAATTAATAAATTGAATTTTTTTTAAATTATTTAATTATCTGCGGAAAGCATCCTTAATAATTTTTACACATAGGAGCCACGCTGTCAAAGTATTGTTAAATAAAAAATAAATATATATTTTTTAAAACTAACCGATGGTGCTGGTTGCCTTGTTGGTGGAGGATATGATAACGAAACCAAACCCTTCATTTTCACTTCTCTGGACCACCACGTCGTACGGAGCGCTGCCCATGTGGATGTTGCTGTACTGGCCTGCGGAAACAATATAGAGAAAGATAATTATTATTAAAACCAATGTATCTTCTGGTGTTTCTCTGCTTAAAAAACATTTGTGGTTATGTTGGCGATCTTTATTCTATCTGCAGGTTTCCGGAGGCACTGCCTCGGATTCTTTCACCAGTTATGTTCTTAATTATTTATAGCTTCCTTTGCTGATAATTTTGCATTACCCCATTATAGCCCACCGTACACGCTTGTGTTCACCGGAAGCGTGATTTGGTGTTTTCTTTCTACCTACCTATGAAATTTCCGTTTTCTAATATTGGCTAGTTTGAAGTTCGATATCTTACATTCAACTTAGAATTCCAAATTCAAATGAAAGCCATATTAAAGCTACGACATTCCTTTTTCAAAATTATTTATTCATTTGTTTTCGCGGCGTTTGTTTTTTCCTTGAATTGCTGTCTGCGACTACAAAAAAAAATTAATTCACATTTTTTCCTTAGAACTGACACTAACGCTGCATAGATGACACGCAATATAAACTAGGTGTATGGACCAGGTATTTCAAATGAACACACTGTGAGTTTTTGGTTTGATTGCTTCCGCTCTGGAAATTTCAACTTCAACAACTAGCCCCGTGGACGACCGGAGAATATAGTTCATACTGACGGATTGAAAGCTATAGTAGAAGCTGATTCATCTCAAACCATGACAGATTTAGCTACAGCCGTCAATGTCAGTGACAAAACGATAATGATTCATTTTCGTCAAATTGAGAAAATAAAAAAGTATTAGCTACATTCGACTTGTAGCGTCACTCCCTAGCTCGGCCCCTTTGTTCCAGTATGGTTACGGCGTCGTGATTTTATAATGTTAACGTAAACAAACTGCGATGTTGTGGGTCTTGTTATAACAATTATAGCCTACCTCCATTGCCTACGTCATTATAGGTGACCGTCTTGATGTAGCTGGGCTGTGGCAACCGGTAGCCGGATCCGTTCTGTCCGTAGTAAGCGGGGTACGGTGAGCCGTCCGAAGTATCGTAGTTGAGGGTGTGGGTTGAAGGTATTCTGAAAAAACAGCATGTTAATTCATTTTAAATGATGTCACCATAAGTTTTATTTATTCACTTTGCACATAATCGAGGATTTTACAGCACTCTACATTACTCAGTGTAAATTGGAAATTACTAGAAAGGTCTGGGATAATCTACTAGATTCAGGAAACATCACGAACATCAAGTCTTATAAATATGCAACGGACAGTACACCTTGTGGTTTTGACAAGCGAGGTGATGTCATAGAAACTAGCACGATTGACCATAAACATGCGATAGACAAGAGTAAAGCGAAATAGAAAAGTATATACGAGTGGCAATTAGTATGAATGAAGAATAGTGGTCTGATTAAATGTGTCCAGAGATTAAAACTTTAATTAATTTCAAGTGTTTCATTTGCCTTCACAGCCACGGTTTATTACCAGTTGGCAATTTCTTCCGACCAACCCCACAATTCAGTGGAACAATCGAAATAGATTTCCGGTATACAATGTTACAATGACGAAACAAGTAGGACAGGTTTTGGAAAAGGTAAAATTGCATTAGTTTGCTTTTGAGTATAATAATTGTGATCTGCGCATAGTTGACTGCACTTGGATGAAGAGCTGAAGAATTTAGTACTGTGAATAGGAATGGATAGTGAAGTTCTGTCAACTGAACAAAGTGGATGGCCATGATCAGATAGAAAGTAGAATTTAGATTTCAGGTACTGAGGGGAGTGACAATTGAAAGGGGTGTTATAAAGAAGAGATAAAACGTGAATGTTACAGCATTGTGGGATCAGTTTTTCCTATGAGTGATCGCAATAAAATTCCTAAATGTTCAAAAATATGTTTAATAAGATAATACAAAATTTTGGTTGGAAAATGATTAATGATTACCGTTCGTGTTCTGGAAGTGCTCCATTGAGTGCGTAGTTGTTCTCTTGGTAATAGTTGTAGTAAGAGTTACTGGAGTTGGTTTGTCTGGAATATTCAAGCATTTTACAATATTAATCATTACTCGTGGAACCTCGTTGATATGAAATTCAATGGGACAAAAAGAAATTTCGAAAAACGCAAATTTCAATTATTCAATAATATGCAAAGAGGTGAAAGAATCATCCAATGCTACAAAGTTGAGGGTAGGTAAACTGATTTTCAAAAAGTTTTTTTTTGCTTTATTTTATAGTTTGAAGTTCTAAAAATAATTTGAGTCATCACTCGTTCGAAAAATATTGTATTGCAAGTTGGTACGTAAATTTTTAAACAAATTTAATTATTCAAAGCAATAGGGCTATTTTACACATTGTTATCTTTTTGAATTTTTGCTCGAAATTTTCACCAGATATTCTTAAGAGTTTCGAGCTTTAAGAAAATGCAAAAATTTAAAAATTGATTTTTTCAAAATGTCTATGAAGGTATTCCCCCTTAATTAAAAAATAAAATACTTTAAAAACCACAATGTGTGTTTTGTAATTTACAAAATAAACCATAAAACATCTCACAGATAGTGTCTGGGCGTGGATCCTATGGGCATCTCCCCTCCCATGTGACCGTTGTCGACCAAGATGTGATTCTGCTGGACGGGCGCCGTGTACTGCTGCTGGAGCGCTCTCATCGGCATCACGTTCCCGCGCAGCACTCCCACGTTGTTGTTGGCATTCTTCTTTATGCCCAAGGTCACCTAAGACAACGATACATTCATCTCAGATATCGTCATAATCATATGTGATTTTTCTCAAGTTTGCAGGAGAGCGGTTTGAAGTTTTATTTACATAAAGATACTTTATGTCTTAGCTCGATAACTACAAAAGATTTTCTTTTGAAACTTGTAACACTTTTTATATACCATTAGATGGCTTCTTTTTTTTTCACTTTTTAATGATCCAAAAGTCAATATGGAATTTTTGCACATCTGTCATTATTCTACGATCATGATGATGATTCATTTCATTTATGTGAACTTTCGCAATAAAGTAAAAGATATTTTATTTATTTTATAAAGGCAATTTAAACATCATTACCTTAGCAGTATTTTATCCTCCAAAAAGAGTTTTCACTTGGGCTTTGGATATAAAAATAACTCAAGCAATCATGATCTAATATCGATAGATCAAAGATTGCATTTTAACAATATTTCTGATTTAATTTTTTGCAAAAAGTTGAACTATCATTACAATAACTTATACCAATTATGAAAAATTCATTTGCTTCAATAAAATTCAAATAAAATTATATAAATCTCCATAAATATTGATATTAGATAATGCTTGCTTGAACATTTTCGACTCACTATCAAGGCAGGAATCTGTCAAGTTTTTGCTACTGGCTATGAGGCACCCTGTATATCACATCTTGAGAGCAAGACTATCATCACCTTTTTAAAATATGCATTCTAAATAATGTGGTTTATTGTTTGTTTTCGTAACTCAAATGGTAGACCTCTACCATTTAAGAAAGACAATCGAATTAGTATGTGTAAGCCATGCGTACGACGCACATTGTTTCATCATGTTGGTGTTTATACCTGTAAACGAAACAGCGTGCCAGTAGCACGGCTTACACATACTATCTTGATTGTCTTTTTTAAATGGAGAGAGTCTTCTATAAGCTTTACGAGTAGTTCTTTTTTATGTATAAATAAATACTTATTCCTTAGGAATAACTGTTTATTTATTTGGTCATTTTTGACGGTTACAGCTATTTATTTTCACATTTCTTATAACAAAACAATCACACTTTAAAAGAGATATTCTTGCACTCAATTTAACTTGATGAGGGCCGTAAATTTTCGGAATTTTTTGTGATTTTTCTTTTTACGAAAAAACCATGAAATCATGCGTATATTAAAAAAAAAACACACACATTCATATTATTTTATCGTAAGTGTCGAAATGCAATGATTTTTTTATCATTTAAGTAAAAAAAATAATCTTTTTTTGAATTTCCATAATGTTGCCAGCGCAACATTTTCTGAAAAATAATAATAATTTTTTATTTGTTTATTAGAGACAACACTACTATTAATAATAATAATCTTCTTCTGTGTGATATATTTTGTTGCACGGCACGGCACACGACGGGACATCGCACTCATAACACATAAATATGATACACTTTCACACACACACATATTTCAAATAAACGCAACAAAATTGCGTGTATTTTTGTTAATAAATCACTATTAGTATTCAATTGAATCATAAACCAACAAAAACTGACAAATATCGCAAAACATATCGTATATATTTGTATATACGTGTACAAATAAATCGAAAATCGAAAAAAATAAATCGTATTTCCCGCGCACATTGCGCGTGACCTTGACGATGGAATATTTGAATTTCGATTGCACAACACGCGATCGGGGCGCCATCTATGACAATTCTATACGATTTTGACGGCAGAAAAACTTCTGTTTTGATTGTTGATTTAAAATATAATCCGTGATGTTTTTGAGTTGAAAATGGAACGACAGGTCACAACAGGATTTCTCTATTGGGAAAAAATTACGTTTTTCAAATTCGATACGCGGCCGTCGATAAATAATTTATTTTGTGCCTGTCGCATATATGCGACGCGGCCCAGGGGGGGTTAAAGAAAAATGCATCACTTTTCATTGTAAAACAATGATGGAAAGTCACACAAGGATGATCTTGTTTGTACCTGCCCATTAGCCGCGGCCCGGCACACGCTGGCCACAGCGGAGCGGTGGGAGGCGCCCAGCGTACTCAATCCGTCCACAGAGGTCAGCAGGTCTCCGGGACTGATACGACCATCCATGTCACACGCTCCACCTACACATTAATAAAACATTGTAGTACCCACTACATATTTAAAATAATATATTAGGCTGTATAATATATGACAGATATGTTTGCATTAAACACTAATGTGGGCCTTCGAGGACATCACCTGAAGTTGAACAAGTCTCGGTTCTCGTGTAACCCAAGAGAGCATGCATTAAGCAATAGAGTGGTCAATATGTGGAACAGTTTGCCTGAGGGTGTTGTGTCTGCAGCCAGTGTCAACCAGTTTAAGAATAGGCTGGATGTTCAAATGAGAGATATGGACCTATCAGATTAAGCTGCCTTCCCATTATCAATAATAATAATAAGTATCCTAGTGCATATGTTTATAATTTAGAAGAATGTCACATTAATATAAAAAGAATATTACTTCAAATTCTGGTCAAAAAATAAATATCTCATTACCAAAGGTGACATCTGTGCTGGTTCATGGGAATGAAAAATTTCAATGAAATATAGCATAAGCAGTCACATGTGGAACGAGGTGTACAAAGGTAACGTATATACAACTTCCAAAAATTTGATAAACGTGGTAATCAATCATGGAATTGATGAACTTTACATTGTGTAAAGTGATCACTCAAGCCAGCCGTACGATAGGTCGTAAGCCCTATAAACACCCAAAAGTCTTCCATACCCATTTTCCCTTATTGTAATACTCTTGTTTCGGGATGAGGAAGCTCCAAGTAAAGACTTTGTTCTCGTAAGTATTTATTCGGTGACAATAACGGTTTAGACAAACGTTTGTACAGTAAGATGAAGCCTGAATAACAATGGTAGTAAAAGAGAGAGCGACTCGACATTCACGCGCCTTTTTATACCTTCTCTCTCTCTGTCATGCAGTCTCTTTCTGGCGTCGCGACATACGTTCCTCAGATCTATTACACTTATAAATAACTTTGTCTCTGTGAGACATCTATAATATATCTTGATTAATGATGATCCCTCTGAGGATAAAATCCAGTATGGTGTTCTTGAATTTTTTTAACATACTCTAAATAAATCTGCAGCATAAATCATAAATCTAATTAAATAGCATAAATCTGTGGGCGAAAGGAACAACCGAATGAGTCAATAAATGCAGGTTTTTAGGAGAGCCAAAACAAAATATGGGAATTTTGTTTGTTTGCGAAATATTTCTTGAAGCCTTTGTTTTTTCATCTAATTTTTGCACCAGTGGTTTTGTTTTATGCACAAGAACGTTGAACCAAGTTGACTAATGTCGTTATTTTTAGCAAATTTTTCAAAATAATTAAAAATAAGTCACATTTTTTTTTGACTTATCTAATTTTTCCTTGCTAGATACATATGTATCCAAAGAACAACTCTGCACACTTAACTCAAAACTTGATTTATTGACTCATTCTATTGTTCCTTTCGCCCACAGATATATCTGTAATTTTTTTTTTTGATTTTTTTTTTTTAATTCGATGTTGTGATGAATCACCTGTTTCTATAGATTTTTTTTAATTATTTTTATTTTTAATTCTAAGATGATTTAAATGCTACGCGGGGAAAATTGAGCTAAACCCACCTGGCGGATTGGAGCTAAAAAATTTGGGAATGATGAAACGCTAGTATTGGGAGGAAGTTGGTAGCGATTGATCGGGTATAGGCTACGGGCAGTCACTATTTAATTCTTATAAATCATATTAATCTTGTGGTGAAGGCTAGAATTATAGGTAAAACCGTGTTTGGTACAATTGGTTGACGATCGGTGACATCCGAGCGGTCCACATGTGTTCCCCATAAAATATATCGAACATGGTTTTCAGGGATTTGGGTCGCGGATATGGCTTTTTGAGCCATTAAAAAAACGATTAACGTCTACTCCAAGGTGACGATGATATTGACATTTCCACGAGGTTTCTGAATTATGGGCTTTTTTACTGGGTTTTTGAAACCGTTTAAATGACATAAATCGTCTTCTCAAATGGATTCCCACGCAACAGGGATAGAGGATATATGCAAAAAACAAGGAAGGCAGGCACTAATTAGTGAGACCGCGAGAGGAAGCGCCCCATAAATAATTTAAAGAAATTGGCCGCGAAGCACAGATTAAACGTATACGATGTACCAGGAGGGGTGACCTTAACTGAGCGAGAAGCGAATAATGATTCATTTTCGTGGGTTAGCGAGAGTCGGGTAACGTAGGCAGATAGGAACATTAACTATAATTCTATTATATTTTTCTGTAGACTAACGCTCTTCAGGCTTTTACAACAGATAGGTAATTGCGCAATGACGGCATATATAGTTAGGGAAGGGAAAGCGATAACGTGTAAGCATATTAATGGCACAACAAGAAAAGAAAATACTCAAATATAGATACAATATATTAACTATGTAATCACTACAAACCTGTCCGACATTAGCGTAGTCTCGTCAGAACGGATAACGTGTATACGATTGACTATTCTAGCTCAGACTTCACCGGGTTTGGTAGTAATAACCCACAAAACATAATTGGAACAAGTGTATCTAGGTAAAAATATTGTAAATAAAATAATATGAATTTGCGGCCCATATACACACGAAATAAAAGGATAAAGCGTATGGGGATCTTATGGATGGATGGATAAATGAAACAAATATATATGGGAGTAAATGTAATACAACGCGAAAAAGCAAGTATATAAATACCAAAAACATAGGAGAACATAGTGTGATAGAAATTCAAAGACGGAAGGAACAATAATGTGAAGTGGAACGGATATAGCAAGAGCATGTAATAATGATATACGTACAAATACAACTACTTGAGACCGATTCGACAGATACTAGCAATCTTTCAACAGACCTCTAAGAACATGGTGAGTAGTATATAGTTATCAGCGGAGGCGTCCAGTACCTTGGCAATAAATAAGCACTGAATTCATCCGACGCTTTGCCTGCTGCACTGGAGGTTTATTGTATTATAGCGAATAGTGCCCTTCCAGTATTGTGTATTGTTCAAGAATATTCACTGTTTATGTAACATAGTAACATTTTGTGGATCAATCTTACTGCCAATAAAAATAAGTAATAGTGATGGTTAAATGGTTACAAATTAATATATAGACGACATGGCTAGAATGTACAGGCTATTTTGATTACGTCTCCATCCCTCAGAACAAGGTTGGGTAGTGCCGCGGAGACACCGTTGGTCAGTTATTGCACGTTTCACCTAAACCAGCCGTACGACCGGACGTGAGCCCTGGGTACAACCGGAGAATTTCAATGTTTAATTTCCGCAACAATTCGGAGGAGACCAGTACGTCCCTGTGCAGTGCAGCGCGGAACGCGGGGAGTGGGACAACACGGTTACGGATTTGGGTGCGTGGTTGTAAAATTGCCTGAATTTTATTAAAATCAATTATATTGCCTTTCGTTTTATTTGTCGTATTTAATTATGCGATGGATACATGGTGTTTAAATGAATTGATTTCACGCTGTAGCGCTTGAAAGTCGAAATTCGAGTTTGTGGGATATAATACATAGATACAGTACTTATGTTTAGAGCACGGCTATCAGCTGTGAGTTATATTCGGCTATGGACGGCACTGCGAGTGTGCGTGTGTCTAGTCTCATGCGTAAATAAATTGATTCGCTACGGGAACCATACCACACTATCAACTATGATTAAAAGAATGTTTGATAACTCGCGTTGAAGTTATAGATGGGCGATTTTGTAGTATGTATGTGGATAGTGATTAAATTTAAGATCGTAACTATTTCCCTTACAGGCCATGTTTGCTAAATGATTACATGTATAAGTAGCGTATCATCCATTTACGAGCAATAACCATTATTACGAATATTTATTAGGGCTGCGGTTAAGTCGAAAATTACCCTACACTACGCGTGTGCGCAGACTGTATGTAAAAACGCGGTCCTGCTCTCCTGAAAAATTGCAGCCCATCTTATTTTCAATATATGGCAGTCATGTACCGTGGTGTATGTACATATGTGTAATATTGTCATCTACGTCTAGGCTAATTTTATTATGAATCACGTTTGAAACTTTAGGCCACGATGCAGTTTTACCCATACTATCGTGGATAAATTATGTTAATGATTGGTGAATAATAAACAATAATTTAATTAAACATTCAACGGATGAAGTATACACGAGGGTGCCAGTACGTCCCCGACCGGGCAGGCTGAACGCCGCGAGATAAGACAGGGATAGATGTTCGACTGACAGGTCTAAGAGAGGATGGGTTTTTTTTTTTGCCAAACTGAATCTAAGGAACAAAGATTGGGGTATCAAAGAAAGTAGGATATTGAAAATCCTAGAAACACACGACTTAGGACCTTTAGCTGCTGGGAGGGGTATTAGAGGCAACGCGGAAGCAGAATTGAGGCAGTCGGTGTGGACGTCTACGGAGGTGCGAGATCCACGTCGGTATTTTTTTTTGGGGTGATAGTTACCGTCGACTCAGAGTGTTTCCGTGTTTGAAAATTATAGTTAGCTTCAAGTGAAAGTTGTGCACGGGTAATTATACTCTTCGACATTACTGATTGCTCACGATAATAAGTGGAGTAAGGGTTTAATTGTATTTTGTAAGGACAGTTAATTCGGCATATTACTAGATATACAGAAATATTTTTGCAGTTTCGGAAATCACTACGTTTTTTAAAGTTAATTATTTTTATTGTCTTACTACGTTCACAGAATAATAATTGCAGAATTTTGGAAGTCTCTACGTTTCATAAATTTATTTATATTATCGTCTTTCTAGTTTCACAGAATAATACTCGCAGAATTTCAGAAACCGCAAGGGTTCAAATTTAGTTAATTTTTCGTCTTACTTTGTAGATATTTGAATCCGAGGTGATAATAAATTTATATTAAGAATAAAACCTAAATCGGCGGACCCCAAAAGTAATATGTATTGACCTTATCAAGGTGTAGACTAGTGGGGTTTTATTATAGAAACAATTAATTTTTCTGCTGAGCCTACTTAACCGCGGTATCCCCGATAAATGATAAAAACAAGTGGACAAGTGGTCGCTTCATGGGTTTGTTAAAACTTATAAATGCATGGAATCCTAGATTCAAAGCTTAATCCCGGTATTTCGGATAAATATAAGAATATGTAAAACCGGAAAATAACGGGTAACGGTTTTATGAAAAATATGGGTACGTATAATCATTAGAGTATAATCATTAGAATTAGAGTTTAGTTTCGGTGACTCGGGTAAGTACGGACGCGTAAGACGGAAATAAGGACTATGTTACAGTATTATTAAGATATATGAATACTTACAATTGTCAAGCTAGAGTCTAATTCCGGTATCTCGAGGAATATAAATTTAAATAAATGAAAATAATGTCTAGTTTCGGTTTGATTAAAGTATATACACCGTATAGTTGCAGAGGCTGGATACTAAGCCCCAGCTACGGAAACTTATAAACGCGTAATGGCAGGATCAAAGGTTAGGTCGTGAACTATAGTTAATTAGAGGCCTGTGAATCGTATGCGCGCGCGAGGCACGTGTTCGCAACCCTTTAGGTATAAAGTGAAGTACATAAAGTGAACTACGATGCACTGGAAAGGATATAATCGAGCAGCTGGGTAAGTCATGTCATCCTCTTTCCGTTTTGAGATTATAACGATATATAAAGGTGGCGCACGTTTAAGAAGAATGGTCTCGGGTTCGACACCCCAGACATAGACGGAAGAAGCGCCGACAGTGAAAGCTAACCCCTGTACCGTAAACCTGCCATATATGTTTGTCCACAGGAGCTTGCATGTTGAACCTTTTGACCATAATAGGGGCGAATTAATTTGCCAAATTAACCCTTCTCTGCATGTGTGTGAACTTCCAGGGAGCGAGCGGCTCGTGTACTTGACGCCGAATTTATTCATTTTATTTATTTACTTATGTATTCGTTTATTTATTATTTAATTTATTTATTTATTTATTTGTTTATTTATTTTATTATTTATTAATCTATATTTATTTATTTATTTTATTTATTTATTTATCTATTTATTTATCCATTTATTTATTAATTTATCTATTTATTTATTTATTTAATTGATTGATTAATTAATAATTAATTAATTAATTATATATTTATTTGTTTATTTATTTAATTATTCATTCATTCATTCATTCGTTCATTCACTCAGTTATCAGCATTGTCACCGTCATCATCACCGAATGCCCTGTCCCAACTATATACAACGCGCCAAATTACATCACCGTCGTTGAACGCCGCGTTCCGATTACACACTACCCGCTATGTTACGTCATCGCCACCGACCGCCGCGTTCCAGTTATGCATTGCCAGGAGGCGTTTAGGTAGTGTCGGTACCATCATCATCGAGTTAGGCGGTTCCAATTATACTTCGTCAGGGAGGAGCTTAGCTTAGCATGATCACCACCAGCAATGGCAATGTCCCAGTTACGCTTCAATTGGAGATAGTTAGATTAACATAAATTTCTTCCAACAGACTCATAGAAATAAAGTGTGAAAGGGGTGATATACTAGTCAGTTTTGACGTCATATCCCTCTTCACTAATGTGCCTGTGGACGACGCTATGAGTCTGTTGGAAGAAATTTATGATGAAGACATCTGCGCACTGTTTGAGCACTGCCTGACGAGTGGATACTTTTCTTTCCAAGGTGAGCTCTTCCAACAAGTGGAAGGCGTAGCGATGGGTAATCCACTTTCTCCGGTGATTGCTAACTTTTTTATGGAGAAATTCGAAGAAACAGCACTGGACACAGCATCCTTTACTCCGAAGGTCTGGTGGAGATACGTCGATGACGTGTTTGCAATCTGGCCGCATGGTGAAGACAAAATAGGTAATTTTTTGGGACACCTTAATTCACTACATAAGAACCTGAAGTTCACCATGGAGATAGAGAAAGACAACGTGCTGCCTTTTCTTGATGTTGAAATAAAAAAGAAAGCCGATGGGAGTTTCGGACACAGAGTTTATAGGAAGCCTACACATACCAACCGTTATCTACATGCGAACTCCCACCATCATCCTGCTCAAAAAAGAGGTCTCATCAACACTTTGGCCACGAGGGCCAAAAGGATATGCCAAGATGAATATCTACAGGAGGAAATGATAACACTCAGCGACGCACTGGAAGGCAATGGTTACCAGAAGCGACAGATACAACGCGTCATAAGTACGAGGTCTGTTCGCCCTGAAAAACATACAGAACCTGAGTGCAAAGGCATCGCCTTTCTGCCTTTTGTCCAAAGCGTTACAGACAGAATTGCCAGAGCTCTCAAGAAAAGAGATATTACGACAGTTTTTGGTACCAACTTCAAAATTAAGGATATGTTGAGATCAGCGAAGGATCGAGATCGCTTAGAAACAGACGGTGTATATAGACTCGATTGTCAAGACTGCGATAAAGTATACGTGGGGCAAACGGCGCGTACCATTTCCAAAAGGGTCAACGAGCACAAACGGGCATGCAAACTCGGTCATCCAGAAAAATCAGCATTGGCTGAGCATTTTCTGGATACCGGCCATCATTTTGCATTCGAACCGAAAATCCTTGGAAAGCCTAAGAGTCACCATGCGCGTCTTATCAAGGAAGCACTAGAAATCTACAAGCATCCGATAAACATTAATAGAGATGATGGTCTCAAATTAAAAACATCTTGGTATCCGGCGCTTCAAAGTCATTCTCGTCGCAGACTCCGCAGAGATAGTGATCAGACAACAGATGAATCATACATACAACACAATACAAACACATCATGACTTCGGCATGGTATTGCAAGCCGATACTTAACCACAACACCAACATTCAAGACAACACATCAGCCCTGATGATGGACCCTGCAATGGGATCCGAAACGTCGGCCCGAAAGGTTGTAACAACACGGCATAATACCCCAGTAAACACAAACTTGACGATTTCATCGGGATTTTACTCTATACGGTTGACCAAAATCATGACATTTAGGATCTCTGACCAGCACATAGAATAAATGAGTCCATATTCGAGATTTATATACTGAAATCGTACTTTCCATCAAAAAGTGTGCAAAATTTTTGAACAATATTTTTGAACAAATTTTTGAATATATGTAACAGTAAAACAATAGGTGCATAAATTCAATAAGCTAATGAATACCAGGCGAATAAATTAAAAAAGGAAAATGAGGGGAGAGGAGAGAAGATGGTATGTAACTGATATTCTTAAAATATATGCATCCATGGAATCAAAAAAAAGATTTTACTTAAGAAAAACTAACCCTTAAAAACCAAGTTTTTACAATACTTCCTTTCGCTTTGAATAGGTTTCGTGTCTATCTATACACGCGTCGGACTAATTACTCATACAGAATGATTCCAATTTGATAATTAACCACTAAAAATCCCAAATTATACTATAATTATTAATTTTTTTCAGCTCGATTTGATCACGGAAAAAGGGTTAAAAATCGATCCAAGATTTTTTCGTCAGACAAGCAAGCAAGCAGACGCTACAAGTTAAAAGAAAGGGAGTAAAAATGAGATATGTCTATACAGCGGACAGTCGGCAGCCAATCAGACGTCTTATTTAACGCGGAAGGGGGTGTCTGAGGCGGTTAATCTTTAAGTATGTATTTAATGAAATTTGCTCAGAGCAATGTGTGTTTTAATTTTGATCTCGTTCGATGGGGTTTTTTTATCATCGCAATAATAAACTCATTGCCCGGCTCGATCACAGTGATTAAGACGGCGGCAGTAATCCGCGAATTATTACAGTGATCGCCAGCCATTGAACCCACTTAAACCTGTATCCGCTGGATCCGTAATCGGCCCGGGAGGGGCGCTCACGGCCGCGCAGATTACAGGCTCCGCTAATGGTCCAGCAGCCCTCTGCAGAGCCACGACCCGCTAAACACGGTGAGCGCAGTCCGCCGGCCGCCGCTTGCCGAGGTTGCGGCCAGGTCTTTCGGCGCTGGTCTGAATGCCTGGGTCACCGGTAGGGAATGCAATCCCGATCCCGCGAGATCTCGAGGCAATCCTGAACCGAAAAATCGGACGAGATTTTCGGGATTGATCAGCATTTTTTATGTTTTGTATGTTTTATTGTGTATGTCTGTAACAATATATATATATATATATATATTACTATATATATATAATAGAGATTATATATATAGATATATGATATAGAGAAGATATTATATATATATATGTAACAAAAGGAACTTCTGGACTCCCTCGCGTTTTCTGTAAATGGTCTCCGTGAGAAGACCAAGGCCGACGTTTCGACACGGTATCACGTGCCATTATCAAGGTGGGAGACTTTCATGTCCGTAGCTTTTGAGGCCTTTTTAGCCTTGATAATGGCACGTGATACCGTGTCGAAACGTCGGCCTTGGTCTTCTCACGGAGACTATTTACAGAAAACGCGAGGGAGTCCAGAAGTTCCTTTTGTTACATACAATAACGCTCGCGGAAACCTCAAGCAAAACATATATATATGTATATATATATAAATGTATTGTGTAGTAAGTACTTAAAACATATGTAAATGTCACATTCTAATAATGAAAATTGAATATTTGCTGTATTTTAACAACCTAACTTAGTAATAAAAAGATTTTACTCTACTACATTGACTGATTGATGCTTGGAAAAATGCCTACAAAAACTTTAATGCAATGATTAATAATGAACATTTTATTAAAATTGCTGATATAAAAATGCAAGGCATTGTCGTTAATTGCTATTCAGCTCTATAAACGAAAAAAAACCAAAAGTATTCGGGATCCCGATCCGTAGGGATCCCGCGGGATTGGAAATTCTAATCTCGAGGGATCCCGAAAGGGCAATCCCGACTCGGGATTGCATTCCCTAGTCACCGGTTTCGAAATCAAAGGCATCATCGACTTTTAAGCTAACCTAACCTAACATTATGAGAACTCTATAATTTTCAAATTTCCAATAGATACTCGAGTCATTATTCGATCTGGAATGTATGAAACCTACATCTTAATTACAATTGCCACCTCAGTTTTCCTTTTATATACGCGTGTATATAAATATTTAATTTTTATATAAATTTTATATACCAAATAGTGGACACTGCTGCTTTTTCTATTTACACAATTGGACATTGCTGTCTTTGCTTTGATTTTTCAGTCTAAAATCGACATCAATTCACACTTTGGTATGGATATTATATATAAATAGATCACTTGTCTAAGACCACTAATGAGTTTAAGACTACACGACTAGTTTCGACAACTACCGATGTTGTCATCAACGGACGACGATATAAACTGAAGCATAAGAGTAAAATTAATTATCTAAGGAATCTATCTATAGAGAGAAGAGATTGAAATATTTCAAAATTCTTCACCGCTTCTTACTTTATTCCCGTTAACTCAAACCCCACCCCCAGCTAACCCCCTCCCCAAACATAACTCCACCTACCTCTATTAGTACCTTGGATAATTAATTTTACTCTTATGCTCAACATCGGTAGTTGTCGAAACTAGTCGTGCAGTCTTAAACTCATTAGTGGTCTTAGACAAGTGATCAATTTATATATAATTATAATGTTATTCCACAAAGTTAACGCAAATTCAATAAATAATATTGGTATGGATAGATTGGTTGAAAAGGACATCGCTGCCTTTGATTTTAATATTAATTTGGAATTATGATTTTTGAAGGGATAAAGCTGTATTTCCTATAAAATGTCGAATTCAGTACATTCCAAATTAAAAATCTTCGGTGACAGCATTCAATACATTTTTTTATATTTGGTTTTATACCTTTAGTTTTATACCCTTTATATATAGAGTGAGTGTTGACGGTTCCAAAAATAGATACTAAATTTCTCGCAATCGCCAATCATCTCTGACTCGTACCAGATACTGAAATAGTATGGGGCTCCATCTTTTCTGTAGACCCCAAACGAGCTTTTAGCTGGCGTAATGGCACTAGCTCTTTATGTACTCTATTAGAAAATACATTATTCTTATAAATAAACGTTTAGCCTGCAAATAATTTAGTCATGTATAACAATGGCGATTGAGCACATGGAATAAGCATGTGGACAAATCGATAAATTACCAAACTGACTGGCATAACGACATGTGCAAAATAGGGTATTATACAATTTGATAAAAAATTAATGTACTTTGAATCCGACTCAAATCGCCAGGATCAGGCAGGGATGAGGAGAGAAGGGTAAATGGAAACGATAATGCGCGGATTGTATATGATATGGAGGAACTGGAAGCTCCACTTATCAGACGCAATTTTCTTTTTCCCCCAGATGAGACGACATGAATTCAAAGTCAACAAGTTGGTGATACTATTTCAACACCCTTTTCACGACACTTTCACAGAACCGATCTCTCGATTAAAAGATAAATATGTTACGAAGTAAAATAGATATTGCTTCAGACTAAACACGTATATTAACACTGCCAGAGAGATTCAAAATATATGTAAGAATGTTGCAACATTGGTCGAGTTATGCAGGAGACAGGGAACTGTGGAAAACACATTGGGATATGCATCTGCATTTAATATATCATCTACTGGTGTTGTTTGTCTTCTTTGCTCTCCTTTACTTTATAATCGTACGGTATCCTATCATTTATGAATTACGAAACACCCTGTAATTACCAATGATTTGGCCAATACCAATCCAACGTCACCAGATGGCAGATTTTGACGAAATGAAAGTAATGTGGACGTAATTGCCACAATCATCGTTACTTAATGATACTATTACTAACTAAACTAAATACGATAGAATTATTGAAGTAACGTTACTATTTGTGTCTCTTTTGAATTTAACCGTACGGTATTTAGCGGTCATTTTTAAATCGCGTGTTACAACTACGAATTTAAAAAACGGGACAGCTGGGCGTCGTGAACATCGTCAGAGGGGGTTTATCGAAGCGATGATCCGGCGGGGTTCGCGAACGCGCCCCTTCGGGTAAGTACGTGCATACGTCACACATCCGTCAGCGCGGCTGTAATGTATGCGAGGTCTGCAACACACTTGTTAATAAGAAGGACTTGACGCGTATCAGGCCTCGGTGCGAAGTCCCAGCCTGCAGCCACTCGGGTATTAATAACACATTTCGCGGCGTTATCGAATATATTAGCCGGGCGCAATAAGCATATCGAGGCAGAAAAACTGGCGCCCGCGGCCCGTGGTCTAGGCAGCCCGTTACCCCAAATTATGCAATGAATTAAATATATTATTTACGAACCGTATTATTTATCACGGCTAAGGAAAGCTCCATTTTTAATAACACTCATTTTGGTGTTGCAACATATTATAATGTAGCGATACACGCGCAAATTTATACAATAGGTGTAACGAGGGACTCGGAACACAACGCAACGCCTGACGCAACAATTGAATCGTGCAGTTTCAACACCCCTATCTAATATATCGAGAATATTAATAGTTAAGGTTAATATAAAACATTCAATAATGGTGTATTTTGTGGCGTGTAATCGACCACTGTGAAAATTATTTATTAGATTATTTTCACTGTAATTAACAATGAATAAATGCGGTAACAGGAACCAGTAAATGACAAATCACCGCGGACCTAAGCTCGTTTGCTAAAACTTCCATACCGGTCCTACTAATTTGCCTTTTTAACCGTGCCATGCCGCAAAGTAGCGTTGTAGCAGTGGAACAAGGCGTGGTTTCCAGAAAAATACATTCGCTATCCATATAGTGCACAAATATTGCATTAAATATACAAAAAAATAGGAACATACAAAGGATACAACATAAATTTCCTAATAATACATATAAAATACAGTACAACATAAAATATCAATACACAAAATAATTGGACAGACACCATAGGTAATAGAATTGTGTACAAGAGCAGTGAAACATGAAAACATAAAGGAACTTGGCACTGAAAGGGGAAACCTTTGAAAAACTGGATGAAACAAAGGAACTTCACAGGAACGTACAATAGAAAAATTAGCGGGAACGTTGCTTCTGAGTAAATAATTTATTAAAAACTACAGCCGCCATTATCTAATTTTAGAGAAGCGCGAGCTTTGACTTGATTTAACGATGATAGGAGCTTTAAAAAGTCTAAATTCAAATCGAATATTTGTCCCTTCGGATCGGCATTCTTTTTCACATGATGTGCAGTTTGAGGGTGCCCATTTATTTCATAATATGTGGGGTATAAAAGGCATCAATATCCAAAAAATTAATAAAAATATTTTGAAGGCAGTCACCGAGGATAACTTATTTAAAATGTACTGAATTCTAGATCTTGTATATCTATCCCTTCCAAAATCATGTTTCCTATGAAATCCATAATTCAGTAGGTACATTATAGATTGGTAATCTTCGATGACTGCAATCAATTTTTTCTTGGGTATTGCTGCCTTTGCTTTTATACCTCACATATATTTAAAATAGTATTTTACTTTTCTCCGAGAAAATCTTGCAGCTAAATATCTTTAACGAGAAGTGTTACCTTACAAATTAAATGCAATTATCATAAAAGGATAAATAAATTAGCAAAATATAAATCAATCTTTATCATATACACCTTTCAAAATATAGATAGGATAGTTGTTTTTAAAAATATAATCGTTACAAGCAATGCAGATTAGGTGTTCTTAGAGATATGTACGTCGATTTCCGATAAATTCACTCTACCTTCATATGAATTCGTTGTTCAATTCAAGCATCAATAATGCGGAAAATATACTAGCTTGGAATAAACGGAATGGCGCAACCTCAACTACCTTACGGAAGGCAGGTTAATTGAAGGAGACAAGTAGGCCACTTATCCCGTGCCCGAGGTGAATGGAGAAATAATGTTATTAGACCTGCCCAAACAATGAGTCCTGTCAGCGACACCCTACGGATTGAAGGCTGCGCTGCGCAAGGTTGTCTGCCAACTTGTTTGCTACAATTACGCCTTTGCAGGGGCTGGCAGTACAGCCTCCAATCCGAATATTCGAATATTCTAAACTCGAATATATTCGCCTGTTTTTAAGTATTCGTTATTCCAATACTTTAAAAAGTATTCGTAAAGTATTCGCTCTTATTTATATTATAAGATTTTTAATATTTTTCTAAACGAAACAAAGGTTTACGGACCCTGGAAGTCAGTATGCAAGCATTTATTCATTCACTAAAACGTAGACGCCTTTGTCGGACATCTTCTGCTTATCTTTATGGCTGTGTGACAAGTTTTATTACATTAGTCAACTTGTATTTAGTTTTCATAAATACTTAAGCCGACAAACAAGAAGTTATATACAAAATAATGAAAAAAAAAAAACTTGCACGTAGGGTGTGAGATAAACGTATCAATTCAACATTATTTTTCAATATGTTTTTTGTTGTTTTTTTATAACATATATTTTTAAAAATTGAAATAATTAAATTCTCTAAAATTATTGTGTTCTTATTTTACATATATATGTAGAATGTATTTATTTATCTGTGTTTATCATCCAAAGTAAATTATTCCTTTCTTAACAATATTACGAATATATTCGAATATATTATCATTAACTATTGGATATTCGAATAGTTGGAATCACGAATATTTGTATAGGCAGAGAAAATAAAACGCTACGCTTTTCATCACACCTCATTCACCTTCGTATGTACCTACTTGATAGGTTTTGTTTTGCACAATCGTTGATGTCGATCTGATTGTTCCAGATAATTGCAGATGTATCCACTCTTCTTTGTGCGAGTGAAAATTAGCTTTTCTTATATTCCCTCCTGGGGTTCATATAATCGGTTCTAACCCCACTCCGCTTTTATAATCTGAACTTATTCACCTGGTTATACTCGTCCTTATTGTCACCGATAGGTTTTCATGTTTTATTTACATTTCAACAAATTGCTTGATAATAATCAACATCTGAACAATTAAACCTCTTTTTCCGTTTTTTACATCAATATATAATCGTTCGTATACTGTAGGTATGTATTAACAAGTAAATATAGAGTGTAGTGAAAAATGTAGATTATAAAATGTAAAATATTAGTTATTATACCATATGTAATCTGTACTCATAGGTATATAAATAGGTAAAGTTCTATGTTTGGATATCTCCAAAACTACTCATCCAATTTCAAAAATTATTTCACTAATATTTAGAATTGACTTTCAGGGTGGACATAGGTTATATATTATCCCGTTAAAATAAAGAGCTTTTCGTGGTAACCTATTTGACAACAAAAGTCGACAAAAAAATGGTCGAGCGATGCGTTTTGTACGAACGATGCCTTAACGGTAAGAGATATTAAAATACTTTCTATAAAGAAGTTACAGAACTCAAAAAATTCCATAAAAAAAGTCCGCAACGACATACATATATCGTTATGTTAAGTTAAATAAACAAATTGATAAAATATGATTAAAAGTTACTAAAAATGAGCTGAACCTATAGATCCATTAAATCAATTATTTATTAGATACTAATCGCACTACATTCAATCACTAAATATACAATACATGTTACTAGAGCCTGCCGAAGACACTCGTAGTTGGCATAATGGGCATGCTCTTCATTTATAATGTTTAATTATTAGAGTATCATGTACCTATTATCCTGTTAGTGTCTCTAATAAATATATTCAAAAAAAGAAATGAAATAAAATACGTAGTTTAATTTTTTTTTGCAAAACTCATGTAAAGGATTATCGAGTCTGAGAAGCAAACGCAAACACACCCACTTTAAAAAGTAAATATAACTCATTAGGATTTAATGTTTAAAAATTGCATGTCTTTGAAGACTGTAAAATAAAGTGCAGAGTGAAACAGCATCATATTAGAAGAATTCGTGCAAAGAATACGTATAATAAGATCATGTAGATATCTTTGCTCGTTGACTCAATTCTGTTAAAATCTATAGGTAGACCGCATTCAAAAGAATGTGCGCAAAAAATATGTGTATTGTGACAATGCAAAAAATGAACACAAAATAAGTTTTTCTAGTAATTAAGTAACCTTTTTAAACTAAAAAATATACATTTATTTAGAATATCATATTGAGGCTTGTAATAAGGGCTTGCCAGGCAATTTTTCTCCGCTTTCCTCTTACCGGACAAAGGTAGGGAATGGTCTTTTGATTGTGGTCGATCTATAGTTGTATTGATTTCAAGAATATTGACCTCCAGTTTTAGGAGAACCTTGGCGTCGAGTGGTTCTGCCAGATCTCTGCAGCACTTTAGCTCTGAAGCCACGTATTCACTAGGGGACAAATCGCGAAACATTCCGCTCGGCATGTCGCATCAACATCTACGCTCATGTTTCGGGGACAATGACGCGGTCATTTGACGTGTACACACCGGGACTCGCATATCTTGTCGCGGAAATGTCAGCCGATGAGGTTATGATGACAGCTGCGGTATCTCATTTGGCGAAAACGGGGTTCCGCGCAATTCGAAATGTTTTTTTGGGTCGCAATTTCAAATTAACGAGGTTTTACTGTAGTAAATTGAATATTATTAAAAACAAGGTCCTTTTTGCAAATAATTATTGTTTTCCAGACGTCGCGGAATGTCGCCCTATATTTTGACTTCAAATTCGTATTCTGTTTATGTTACTGAGTTATGTTAATCGAATAGTAAGAGGAGAAAAAAGAGGAGAATGCGAAATCTTTTACTGGCACAGGAGAAAGAAGGACGGAGATTCTAGGTCATGTGTATGCATTTTTCTTTCATCGATACAGCTCGATGAGTTCAAGAACAATTTCGTTTCCCCACACTGTCATCTTGACAGATACAGCGCATGCGTATTCACTTGTAAACATACCACGTGGTACTGACGCTCCGCGTAATGTTGCAGTGAGCTCGCTCGGGTACCGTGCGCATGGCAACGTTGCCACGGCACGTAGAAATGCCGCGCTATGTTGTGCGCGCCGTCGCGGAACAGTGCACGACGTTGCAACGTCACGTAGACTCTGTGCCGCGCGTGCTGTTGAGGGACAATTTGTCCTCTAGTGAATACATGGCTTGAGGATAGCAGAAGTAGAAGTAGCAGCAGAAAGCAGTCAGCAGTCCAGCGCCAACAGAAAGCAGCCTAGCCGAGCAGAATGGCCTCAGCAAACATTTGCTCGCCGCCATTTTAATGACACGCCATTATTCCCGTAAATTATTCAAATTAAATTATGTAAAGTGACGCGGCCGACGGATCAAACGCCGGCCCGCCGCTCCGGGCGCAGGGCCGCACTCGCCTCTTGCTCAAATATTACTAACCAGCTGTAACCGTCAAAGTGACGGTACTTTTAAATGTCGGTTCTTAAAGAATAAGTATTTACTTATTTTTATGTAAAATAAGAAAAAATGATAAAAGAAAAGAAAAGAAAAATAAAGAAAAAAAATTATATATTTTTTTACTATAAAGACGTTACACGAAGTTGCGACAGACGAACGGACGGCAAAGAAATTATTATTATTGGGATTAATTTTAATTTATCAAAAATTGACATCAATATTTAGAAAGAATTTTGTGTTTTCGATGTTTAGCACCGCTCTATTAGTTATTGATTAAATTAAATTAAATAAAATTAGGTCATCAATAGTTCACACTTAAAAATTTGTAATTTTAGAATTTTTTTTCCTTGATAATTAAAAAAATGTTATGGTTGATGAACCACTAAGAAATTTACATAGAAACAATCTAAAATAGAATGCATATTTTTGGTTTTTGTCAAACATTTTAATTGAAAAATGATCTCCTTACGGGCAAAAAATGATTTCTCACTAACATAAATAGATGGAATCTGATGATATCGTATAGTGTTACTGTAGCTTAATTGATTAACGCTCTCTACCGGTAATAGAAAATTCGAGGCCCAGCGGTAAATGTAATTTCTCCATGACTACATACTTTCTGTATATCTTTAAATTGGTTCATTTAATTTATTTTTTTCTTCTTCCTCCTCGTATGTTCCTTTCCCATCTACAAGTTCTCTGTTCAGTTTGTACGCAATCCCAAGACGCTCTGCCCTGGACGGTCTCCAGAATTATGCGGGAGTTGTTCGTTTCCTTTTTGATGTTAGCTCATCAGATTCCTTGAAGTCTTCCTGTTTTTTTAAGTTTCCGAACTCAGTCCGGTCTTGTCACTGCTCCAGCGCATCAGAGTTCATTAGCGTTATTTTCTTAATCGTTTCTCATTCTCGGACGTACATGCGTCTTGTATACTCGACTCTTGGTTTTTACCGGGATTTTCGGATCGCAAAGCACATCATTGGGAATTTTCGGATCCTAAAGCATATCATTTGGTTAAAATACCACGCTTGCCAGCCAGTTGGTGAGCTTTGAAATCAGCCGCCCTTAACATAGGGAACAGGCGCTGTCTGTAGCCGCCCATTATGGGTTAAATGCTACTGCCTGTTAGTCTGCGAGAGATATTTTATTTCCCTTCTACCCTTTATATCTAGCGAGCTTTCCCCTATCCGCCACCCGGAGACGCATTTTCTAGTGGTTACAGGCTCCGCCAAAGAGCAACTAGCAAATAATAAGGAAGGATGGAAGATTAGGGAAGAGGTCTATATCCAGCAGTGGAGAGATGAAGAAAGAAAGAAAGAAAAAATATATTATACAGCAAGAGCAATCCATCTGCTCCCTGCCCATTTTTCTAGATGACAATCCGTATCGAGTTGGGCAGAAAATTTCTGGGTTTTTATTTCCCTCCCACTCTCCATATCTGGCGAGCTTTCTTGTATTCGCCACCTGGGGGAGCATCTCCTAGCGGTTATATCAGTAATTGAAATCTGCGTTTGCCATAATTAGTTTTAATTCAAGGAATTTCTATACTTTTACAAACGACCTTTTAAAAAATACGAATAATCCCAGAGAATTATTTAGCGGGCAGCGAGGCGGCCCTGCGCGAGTGGTAATATTCAATAATGTTTGTGGCTTTGCGGCAGTGTTTTCGGCACTCGGATTGTGAAATGAAAGATCGGTCCCTATTAGATTAAACGCGGTACGTCCCGGCCGGTACCCACGTAATTTTATGAACGATAATTCGGACGGCTTCGTGTCGGCCGGCCAGCGCCTGTTTGATCTTCGGGCTGTACAAGTTTTCTCATTGAATTAATTTGATGACATTGTATCGTGTTCGCTTGATTTGTAGTGATTACTCGCTGCTTTATATTCACATTCACGTGCCCGTTTATAGACAGCGTAAATAACAGATTCGCGTTATAAAACATTGTAACATAACACTCCATTTTGACTTTATTACTGATTATGTGTCAAACATAACGGGTTTGTTAATCAATAAGCTTTCGATGTTTATATAATTTGTTGTCTTTATTCCGTCTTTACTCTTTGCCCTTTGTTCAGTGCTTTTCGATTGTCTTAAAGATATATCAAATCAAACGCTTTGTCTCTTATAATCGTGTTAGTAAAATATTTATATGTTTAAATAAACAGCGTGGACTTAATGGTCTTCCCTGTTGTACACCTGTGGTCCGCCCTAAACAGAACAATCACAAATCGTTACTAAATCATAAAAAACAATCATAATTTTATTATTTTAATATTATTAGGCATTTTCTATTATGTTTATTAATAAAAACACGCAGAAGAGAATTTTTTTTTATTAATTATGAGTAGTTACATAGGAATCATAAAAACAAATAATTTAGCTTGAGTTGTTTTCCAACCTACTAATATCATTACGCTTTCTTATAATATTTTATGATCAGATTACAAAAAGTATCAACATACAAAAAATCCCCAAATATAATAATTTTGAATGTCCATCCGTAACGTTAACTATATAGAATACAATATCTGATCTCCGTTTTCACAATTAGTTTGTAGTTAATCTCAATCATTTTCATTATTAAAATAAAATGAAAACATTATTCCGTTTTCAAAATTAGTACGATTTCAAATACTACACATGAAAGTTTACATTTCGGATTGACTTCCCAAGACACTTTTTTGTTTTGACTAATTAATATATACATACAACTAATAATTTATAGTAAGGTATTTAATGTAAAGTTGAAATTCAAAAATTAAAAGTCCGTCATTGTTGACGGGTTATGGCTAGTAGGTATATAATATAATTCTTCTTCTCTTTCTTATGCTCTATACGTTGACTATTAGGTTTTAGGTTTTTAAGTCATGATGTTCTCCTTCTTCCAGGGTTCCGACTTCCGGCAATCTTTCTCTGCATCATGCAAGAACTTATACCTACTTCTCTGGATGTCTCATCACATGTCCGAGATATTGAAGTTTTCATACTAATTCGATCGTCTTTCTATACTAAAGACCTATACCTACTAGTGGAATCACCATTACCTATTTATTTCGCATTACCATTACCTATTCATTACCCTTATTTTGTAATACTTACAGCAGACAAGTAATATAAGTTTAGTCATTTTGGTCTAGTTTATCAAGAAGGAAAGCTGGTAGTTGTAAGACCTTAATGAATGCTCAAAACTTAAAACAAGAGGGAAAAAACATTTATATCAGACGCAAACGTTCGCAGAAACCAACACAATTCTGAAGCGATTTTTTATTTTTTATTATTAATTTCTTTACTTGAATTGTTCATAATGGTATTAATTACGAGTACATATCATATATTTGAAAAACAATGAAAACATTAACGCTTAACCACTTTTAATGGAGAATTTGATTCTCGTGTTTAAAAGTAGGGGGCATTGTCATATATGTATATATATTGTTAATGTAACCATTAGTAGCATTATATATAATGTAAGTCACAAGATTAAGTAATTTAGACAAGGAAATATTAGTTTAAGTTATAAAAATTAAGAAGGTATTTTAATAATATTTAAAAGTATATATTGATTGTTTTTCATCAATTTTTTTTTCATTGCGTTATTGTGATTGATTTTTGTAGAAGATTTTTCAACTTAGTTTTGAAATTTCTATAATTTTTTTCTGTCTTCATTTCATTGAGAAGAGCATTTAAAGAATGATACTCCTTGATAGGTAAAATGGTGTTGGACTGTGCTAGTATTAGGTATCAAAATATTTCCAGAGGATCTCGGTCTATTACTAAAACATCCAAATGTATTATTATTGAAGTACATTTTATGAATTAGAAGTATCGCAAATTTTTTATACATTTGATTAATATATAGGACGTTAAAAATGTTCCTTTGTTGGGAATATTGGGGGTTTCCTCAAAATCACTTTGATAACTTCTCTCTGAACTATTTCCAGTGGTAAAATATTATACTTAAAGGTCTCACCCCAGCCAACTATACCATAATGCGGGCTGGACAAATTTACTATCACTAAAACATCCAAATGTATTATTATTGAAGTACATTTTATGAATTAGAAGTATCGCAAATTTTTTATACATTTGATTAATATATAGGACGTTAAAAATGTTCCTTTGTTGAGGATATTGAGGGTTTCCTCAAAATCACTTTGATTATTAGACTTAAAGGTCCCACCCCAGCCAACTATACCATACCGTAAAGTGGGCTGAGCAAACGCAAAGTATACCACCCTCAACATGTTTATTGATAGGTAAAATATTTCGAAGCCTTATGAATAGGTAGGTATATGAGTTTTCTCATCCTAGTGACTGTGGAATATATTTGCTCTTTTTCTATTTTAAATTGCTGTCAATTATGACACCCAAGTACTTGATACTGCTCTTACCAGACAATTTTCGTTGTTATAATTTTTGTTGTCGTCACTGATTGGAGTGGATCTTTTATTAATATTTATGTCATGGATACCAGAGGTGTGCAGTCCAAACCACAACCCAAGCCGGATAGTACTATTTATTATTCGACAGTAAGTAAATATAAACTCCCAATGCATATGTTATGCATTATGAGATGAGTTAAGGACACAGTGGAACGCCTGGTACATCTATACACATATTCATCTTAGAAGAGATCAGTGGTTTAAAAGAGCTCGACTCCAGCGCCAAAGTAGAAGATGTAGAAAAATATGAAAGGGGTTGAAAACTTAGGGTAGAAAGGTCCGTTCCCAGCAGCGGAAGAAAATAAGTCACCCCGACACTGCGGGCGCGGAATAACGAATGCTAACTTAGGCAAATGACCAGGAACCAATCAGGCAAGTGAGTAAGCCTAGCTCCCAGGCCGTCAAGCGCTTAATCGGATTCCTTTTTCTGATCGTAAACACGAGAATCGACCATTAAAGTCATCTAATATACGTCGACACATAAAGAAGTTAACGCGCGTAAAGCGCCCCGTCCGCCGATGGTACTCTAGAATTCCAATAAACTTTTGTCAATATTGAATATTTCAATTAGCTACCGCCGACATTCCCGGGATTAGCTTTTTCAATCATATTTATTGGAAGTTAATTATAAAGTTTAGGGGGCGGGGAGCGCGGGAACTAATGGGATATGACATTTTATTGCGCGCGGTCGGTAAAGCGGCGAGTACACTTTTATGGCTACCGAGAAGACCGCTTTTTAATTGCGGTCTCGGTTACCAGAGCTAGAGCGGTGTTCCCACTGGTCCACTGCTTTGTGAGGAAGATCAATCTGCGGCAGTGGCGTATCTTCACTCAGATTCGGATTTTGCACCTCCTCTTCTTCGCTCGATATAATTCGCTCCAGGTATTTTTTATTACTTACTTTACTTAAAGAAAATATGCTATACTCGAGCCATCTTAAGATAGCACTTTTGACAGATCGTAATAGTGTTGTGACACACTTAAAATCATTAACGAAATAATTCAGTCGAAAAAAAAATTCGTCGCACGGTGAGAGTTGAGAAAGTCTTTGTACATAAAAAAGGTTATAGAAGAATAATTAAACACATTTTTCTTAGATAAAAATATTTACTTGAATGTTTCAATCTGATTCATCTCCATTACTATCACTCTCCATTGAACTATCGTCGCTGCTATCATTTCCTAAATTAATTATAATATCATTATCTAAAATATTATCGATTCTAATATCTCTTTCGTAATCTTCCTTTATTCGTCGCACGGTTCTATTCACTACATTAGCCCAGTCTGTTTGAGTTGACAAGCTTCTTCTAATAATTTTAACATTTTTGATGTCGTAAATGGAGGTTCTGTATTATGCCTTGCTGCATATCCCTTGATTTGAGCCCATATCAATTCAATTGCGTTGTATTCGCAATGGTAAGGCGGTAATCGTATTACTTGGTGCCCATATTCCGATGCGAGTTCATCAATGACGTACCGTGATTTTGCCGGCTTGTTTTGTTTTAATAATTGAAGTAACTCCGCTTTCAACATGTCCATATTTGCATCTATGCCATAGAAAAAGATCATATTTAGAGGGCACAATCGATTTGTCAGATTTGTTGTGTTATTTTGGATACTTATTCTGAGTATTCTACGCATATTATACAGGCAATCAATATCCTATAACATTTTGAATCATTTCGTTCATTCCATATTTAATGTTGATGGACATCACTACTCTGGCGTTCGCGCAATAAAGTATGGCATTTGTCCTCCAATGTTTAGCTGTCGTTAATTACGAAACTTCATGTAAGTCTAAACGTCAAAAGTGCCATCATACAGTGGCCGTACTGTAATATAGCACTCGCATTTATGGTTTTGTTCATTTTATAAATGAATGCAAAATGTGATATTTTTGAATACTTGAACAGAAGCATATAAAAACCGGAGCAGTAATGCCAAAACGAGTTTTTGACTCAAACTATCAAAACTATCTTCAAATTACAAATAAAAGAATTAATCCAAGTTTGTAGTGAAACCTGGATGATAAACCGAAAAGAGATAAATGATTTGGACGCATTCGAGATGTGATGCTGGACGAGTATATAATAATTAGTTAGACCGCTACAATATGCAAAGAGAAGATCCTGTATTTATAAAGTAATTATTATTTAATAAGGTAATTATTAAAAAAGAGTCGAGGCTGGTAAAACTTAATAAAACACATACATACATATGTCAAGAGAACCTTAGTATATATTTTTTTGTATTTCTTAAAATACAAAAAAAAATATACACTCTCTCTTCAATTCTGCAAGTGAAGACAGTAGGTGATAAGGAGCGAAAGCATACGTTTAGTACCCTGGCTGCTTACTCTCAGAGAGAGCCTCGATGTAAACCTCAGCCATCAATGAAAGACAAGACTTTAACTCCTGTGTGTCGGTGATGTAACGTAGGTCTACCTGTCATACAAAATATGAAATATCTACCTTATTTACGAAAACTAAAACGTCACATTTTTTGTAATCATCGAATAGACATTTTCACACCAAAATTACTAAATTAAACTGTTAGGAATGTACGGATTTTTTAATTAAAAAATATTTATTCATTACTCTCGTATTTTCGGCCAGTGTGCAAGAGAGAGCAGTATATTGTGCATCGCAGTTAAATCGAGCAAGAAAGAGCACGACAATACCATACATTTCATGTAGGACAGAGATGGCGGTTGCTTGGGTTTCGGCAAAAGCAAAACCAATATAGAAAGAGTACGATAGAGTTGGGTAACACATGCTAGACAAAGACGAAGTGCAAGCGAGCAGGCGACCGCGTCGTTGTATTCAGTTGCTATTGAAACGTCGGCGGGAGCGTGCGCAAATTCGATTTGATATGATTTTATAATAATTTACTAAAATAATGCAAATATGTATATTTACCTTACATAATTATATAAAGGGACCTTTAAAAAGTCTTATCTGTATTGTATATATGTATATTTTATCACATATTAAAAACTATGCCGATTTTTAATCAGGTAACGCTGTGTTACTCCACCGTCCCCAAAGTTTTTTTTTAGCACAGTCTTTTAAGAGTTAAGAACATATTATAACATTTGATCTCTATAACACAAGTTGCCAGTGCTAAGATAAAACACACTAAAAACCCATTGAACAACTTATTGCAGCGTTCCTTATGATATGGATCCTTTGCTACTCCCTTTATATTAACTCGTGGCGTCTGCTTGCTTGCCGTCAACGTGGATCGATTTTTGACCCTTTTCCCGTGATCCAATCGAGCTGAAACTTGGCAAGTAGACTCATGGTGACGATCAAGTAGATCTATCAAATTTTCGTTAAAAATATTAATAATTATAGTATTATTTCGGATTTTTAGAAATTTTATTGTTTTATTCAAATTGGAATCATTAGAAAAGTTTGATTACGGCGGCCCGATAACGTCGCAGAATATTTTCTAAATTTGAATTACTCCGTCGGTATGCATAATAGGTACTTCAGTACGAATGTCGAAAATCTAAATTGACTGACAAATATTTTTAGAATTTAATCTTCAAAGCGTGAAGTGTCTTATCGTAGCTCAAAACATCTGACATTTTAGAAACATATTAAATTACTGTAAGTTGAGTGTTATGTTATATGTTTGAATTCGTCTTTAATTGTTGTTATATTTTACAATGAAAGGGAGTATAGTAAAAACTTGATTTTTATGGGTTATTTTTATTTATTAATTCACTCAATATTAGTATCGTCACTTGAAAAGATTATGTATACTTGTTTTTATTTATTTTTTAAACTTCAAACATAAATATCTTCTCCGGGGATTCATTACCTACCTGTTATTTATTTATCAATTTGTTTAATTATTGTTAAACCAAATGAATAAAAGATGAGTGACTTTAACCAAAAGTTTGTCAAAGGAAATTATTAATTTACTAGGTGTTCGTACCCGGCGTTGCACGGGTTAAGGATTAAGTAAAAATAAGTTTGGGAGGGGAAACAAAGATTTCATATTTTTGCAAAGCTTCTGAAAAAAAAATGTTTCCATTTAATCTAGGGTGGAGTGGGTGGGATGTCCAGAGGAGGGGGGGGGGGGGGGAATGTGAACTATGCCTACCGTCAGGTCCTAAAAAATGTATATGGGTATGCGAAATTCGGTAGAACAGTACAGATTTGCATTGAAATTATATATTTATTTAAAATGTTTAAATTATTGTTCACTTCTCGTGAATGTGTTTTGTTTCTTTTAATTTTTGGTTTATTTTATTTTTAAACATATTTTATGTTTACGTCAAAATTCTTGTAATTTTATACTTATATTTTGTCAATGCTCACCAAGGCGTTTATAATTAAATAAAAAAAAATAAAAAAATATTATTTAATGTATTTTAAATTAGAGAATGGAAATCATAGAAGTCTTTTCTGAAAATAATGCTGTTACGGATGTGATTATTATCAAAATCTTAATAATAGACTGCGAAGAGCTTTACGTCCGTGTGTTGTTTTTGGTGTGTAACATCTTTCCTCTCGCTTTCGGGAGACGGAAAAAAGGACGGAAATGCGTAACAGGAAATGAGACGCGTGCAATTTCATTTAACCAATGAGCGCGATGGAAAAAATCATCGTTTGTAAACAAATCAACGTCCAGCAAGTGCCATCACAGCGAAGACGCACACTACCAGCCAATGCTTCTGATTTTATATATATGTTGCGAGGCTGGTGTCAAGCGTGTGGATGTTGTAACTTTGATATTTTTTGGCTTATATCTTCGAAAATATCCAATACATACTTTATTTTGTTTACATTAATGTAAACAATAACTACCCTTAATGATTTACATTCTCAAATTTTATGTAATTTATGTGATTATTTTTAAATATTTATTCAAATTTTTTATACAATATGTATGGCAACAAATTACCGCCATTATGAAAACAAATAAAAACATATAATTGACTAAACACATTTCTAAACAAAATGCGTATGTAGATATACGGTACCGACCTAGTGCGGCAAAATTCAATAATAAATAAATCTTCTTCTTCTCCTTCCTCAGCCTTTTTCCCTCCACTGCTGGATGTAGGCCTCTTCCATTTTTTTCCACTCGTCTCTGTTTCTCCCCATTCGCATCCAGGTTCTTCCTGCTTGCTGGACTATGTCTTCGGACCACCTTTTGGGAGGTCTTCCGACGCTTCTATTTTTTGTCCAGGGCCTCCACTGTAGGATTCTGGGTGCCCATCTAGTGTCCTCCTGTAGAGCCATATGTCCAGCCCACTGCCATTTTAGTTATATATAATAAAATATATAAATGCACATACATTTTCATTACTTGTATTTACTAATTAATAAATATATACGTAGGTACATATTACCTGTTTTAAATTTTGAAGTTCATTTCTGTTGTTGCTCAATTGATATTTCTAATTGTGAGATGTCAAATGTTACACAGCGAATGCGACTACTGTAAGGCTAGCTCGTTTTTATTATTTGAAAACATAAAATTTGAAAGGTGTTATTTATAGGAATTTATAGAATTAAAATTGAGCGAATGAATGAGGAAAGAATGGAAAGAAAGATATATAATGCAAGTGCTGATGGCGCCAGAAAGAGAGAGCGACCGCGGAGGACGAGGCATGACCAGAAAAACCAGATACTGGAAGATGGTTCCGTTGGAAGCCTCAACAACCGGCGAGCTTGCATGCGAAGATGTATAAATGTGGATGAGGCGAGAGTTGTATGTCAGGACAGAAGAGTGCGGCGCTCTATCCTCTCTGCCTACCCCCACGTGGAAACGGCATGATGGTAAGTAAGTAAGTAAATTTGAAAGGAATATCAAGTCGTGAAACGTAATACATACGTAGAGTGTAGCGGCGAAGCTGTTGCAGATGTAAAGCTACTGATACACATGCTTATTAGTGGCACGTGAGCATGCGCAGTATCGACCTTCTTTAGACCTTGCTTATTAGTGGCATTTGTGTACGCACATTGTTAGTAATGAGCATGCCACTGTCATTCACCATGAGAAGCCATAGTCTCGCGTATTTTTCTTCTAAAGTGAAACTCTGGCTGCATGAAAAGGGAAGGAAGCATGCCCAAAACCTATTAAAAGCCATCATATAAACTAAATTTAAAATATACTATTCCTACAAGAACATTTACTGTCACTTACTGTCTTACTGTTACTGTCATATTTTTAAATACTTTTAATTGTTTTATTTTATTTTATTTTATTAATATCCTATTCAGATCATTTTTTTCACTTACTGTCTTACTGTTACTGTCATCTTTTTAAATACTTTTAATTGTTTTATTTTATTTTATTTTATTAATATCCTATTCAGATCATTTTTTTCAATTACTGTCTTAATGTTACTGTCATCTTTTTAAATACTTTTAATTGTTTTATTTTATTTTATTTTATTAATATCCTATTCAGATCATTTTTTTCACTTACTGTCTTACTGTTACTGTCATCTTTTTAAATACTTTTAATTGTTTTATTTTATTTTATTTTATTAATATCCTATTCAGATCTTTTTTTTCACTTACTGTCTTACTGTTACTGTCATCTTTTTAAATACTTTTAATTGTTTTGTTTTATTTTATTTTATTAATATCCTATTCAGATCATTTTTTTTCCTTTGTCTATAATATAATTAATTAACACCATTATTAAATTGTAAACATTTAATTATTACTATTACTTAATTTTAATTGGCAATAAGATTTATTCACAAATGTTATATAAATAATAATTATTCTTGAACATTATACTACTGGAAGAGCACTGTCTGCTATAATACAGTAAATTACTAGTGTAGCAGGCAGGGCGTCAAATCAATTTAGTGTTTACTTGCTGCCAAGACACTCAACAACAATGAAAAAAGCTTCATTAAATTTTGTAAACACTGTAAACATCTGTAACATTGAACATTGAATAAACATTTGAATTTGAATTTGAATTTGAATTTGAAGGGGTATCTTTGCAGCATGTGTGAACAAGCTTGCTTTTTATGAGCATGCTTATGTCATTCGCGGGCTTCGCGGCTAGTATTATCCATGCGATCTTCTCAGTCCGCGACAGATGAAACAAATATGGCGCGTTGGGGAGATGATAAAACATTACTTTTCGTGACTTATTATAGGAATCACGAATGTCTGTGGAATACTCGGTCACCGTTGTGTAAAAATAATATAGCGAGAAATAATGTTGTTAATGGCATGAATGACTCAAATCTTACAATAAAAATTATAAAAACTAAATTCAAAAATGTGCGGATGGAAACTGTTTTGATTTATTGGTTCACTTGAATTTTCTATTTCAGTTTGCATTTTGAACATTTTGAACAAGAGCGTCTCTATTCTATGACAAGAGCATGCTAGTTATAAGCATGCGTGTTTGATTGTTAGCTTTGAGCATGCTTATTTACGACCATGCCACTAATAAGCATGCAAGCAATGAGCAAGTGTGTACAGTTGTTAGGGCATGCTTATTAGTGGCATGCTCATTAGCACCCGACGTTGGTTGTAGTTCTCTCCATCCCTTGTGTCTTCTCTTCCCTTGTGTGCACGATTCGAGGAAGATCTCATTCCATCCCTCGCGCACCACCTCAAGCCCCCGCGAGGTATTTTGCACCGACTCCAGGGCCTACGCAGCCCTTCTCACTGATTTTCCTGGCCCCTCCCCCGAGCCCGAGTTCGTTCGCTTCAATAGCACCTCTCCGAAGTAATATAATTGGACATGGCGGAACACGACCGCGGCGAAGCTGATATTGTTGGGCATATTTATGGCTTAACTGCCGCCATATAGCTGTGATGCAGCCCGGCTGTTTGTACTGCGGCGCGGGTTTATTGGTCATTACAAGGGGATCGTTCTTGCTTTGCACCTCGCCAGGACCCGCAGGTGGACTGCTCACCGGATGAATGGGGCGTCATGTCCCCATTGAGATAAAATGATCAATGAATATTTTGAGTCTGTTCAAATCTTTCAGAACAGTACTGGATTTCATGTCACAGAGACATTATTAATCAATTAATGTATATTACAGATGTCTCACCGAGACGAAACTGTAGTTTTTTATGGAAAAGTAGGTATAGAAGTCTTTTTGGTGTACATAGGACTTACGACCTATGGTATGGTTGGCTTAAGTGATCACTTTACACAATGTAACATTCGCCATTTCCACCCATAATAGAATATACCATGCCTACTAATTTTTGGAAGTTGAATTATGTAATTGTGTAATAATGAATTAAGTAATAATTATTGAAAATTAATAGGCATGGTATACATTATCATGGGTGGAAATGGCGAACGTTACATTGTGTAAAGTGATCACTTAAGCCAACCATACGATAGGTCATAAGTCATAAGTCCTATGTACACCCAAAAGACTTCTATACCTACTTTACCATAAAAAAATACAGTTTCGTCTCTGTGAGACATCTATAAAATACATTAATTGATCAATGAATTTCAAATATTATTCTTCTAAGTATGACGTCATATTGTTTGAATACAATATGAATGTTAAGGATATCTTGGACTGACATGACTAGTAATATTGAAGTTTTGCGTAGAGCAAATACAAACAGACAGTTACTCAACACAGCAAAGCTCCGTAAAATTTCATACTTTGGCCATATAATGAGAAGCGAAAAGTACTCCATTCTTCAGCTCGTCATGAAGGGGAAGATTGAGGGTCGCAGAGGGGTCGGAAGGAGGCGGCATTCCTGGCTTGGAAACATCCGAGAGTGGACCGGGATAAGAAGCGTGGAAGAGCTGTTCCGCACTGCCCTGGACAGGGAAACTTTCTCCCAGGTGATCGCCGAGGTCGGGGGGACCCGACAAGGTACATGAAGAAGAAGAAGATTTGAATACGAACTAAGATTAAGATATATTATATATATCTCATAGAGACGAAGCTATTTATAAGGGAAAGTGGGTATGTCAACCTTTTTGGGTGTTTATAGGGCTTACGACCCTTGGATGACTGGCTTAAGTGATCTTTTTATACAATGTAACGTTCACCAATTCCAATCATGATTGACCTCTACATCGTTAATCAAGATATATAGTAGATGTCTCATAGAGACGAGGCCACATTTTTGTATGAGAAAGTGGGTATGGAAGTTTTTTATTTTTTGGGTACTCATAGGGCTTACGACCTATCGTACGGCTGGCTTAAGTGATCACTTTACACAATGTAACGTTCACCATTCAACCCATGATAGACTACCACATCTATTATTTTTTTATTTTTTTATCATGATTTCATGTCCTCCAGGGATAAAATCCAGTATTGTTGTTCATGAAAAATTTGGTCATATTCAAAATGTTCTGACTTCTACATGTATCCTTGGAATTGTTATGTTACCTTTATATATATCGTTACACGTGTGACTTTACTAACGCCATCTGTGATTGAAATTGTTCATTTTCGTAATCGGTCTATTCTTCGACTAGAGTTTGAAACTATATTATTTTCATTGTGTTATAGCGATATTTTTTATTTTAATTAATATAATATGGAAATAAATAAGCATTGAAATTTGACAACGCAAACTCAGTTCATGAAATTTGACGACGCAAACTATAAAAAAAAAATTAAAACTTATAAAATTAATTTATTATGCCGTTGCATTAGTAGGTTCAATTATTTAATAAGCCAATATTTTGTTTGCAAATCTAAAGATACCGACACATTTTATTTCTTCTCCTTCATCTTATTAAGGAATGTGTTCACTATCTTTATGGTACTTTTTTTATCCATTCCACTTTTCTGTTAGGTTATCTCTACAGCTTCAACATCCAGCCTATTGAAATGGAATCTGATGCATCAGTTGGTAGGTAAAGAAACTTCATTCGGTTTGTCTTTTCCTTCTAACCTTTCTCTCATTAGTTGAGAGTTCAAGAAAGTTTTTAGCAGAATTTATCTTTTCTTCACATCTTTTTAAAAATGTTTTATTCTATTCTTCGTCATTCTTAACCAGCACACAATTTCAAACATATCCTAAACAATCGAATTATTTATGCGCAATATTTTTTAAATTTATTATTTAAATCTGAAAATGCAGTTTGATTTCTGCTGCATTGTCAGTAATTCTTTGTAAAAATAGCTACCTACCCAGAAAACAATGTTTTTTTTATAATATAAAAGTAAATTACAATAAAGCTTTTGTTTTTGGTAGCTGTCTACCAATTTCTACAAAAGTGGTTTGGAATATTAATTGCATTTTGATAAAAAAAAAAACACATGTCTTAAATAACCTACAAAATTGATTAATATGCGAATAGCTTTTGTGCGACTTTGGTATACAATTTATTCAATTTACTCAATCATAAAATGGGAAAAATATCAATCAGTTACGGTAATTGATTTAGGGTTTCGCCTCTTTTATGTTTTACGTGAAAATACTAGAGATCTTATCCAACTGAAACAATTAAATTGAGATAGATTTCGCATCAAAAAAGAGTTCGCTCACTATTATTCATCCGCATTCTAATTACAATATCCATCAGGGTGCACATCTAAATATTTGATACAATTAAAATCACAAGCGCAAAATAGAATATTTATTGCTAGTGTGGTACCTTATAATAGGTGTAACGGTTGATGGTGTTTGAAGCTGTTAATATTCTTCTTCTTTACCGGCAGCATGAGTCTTTGAAGTCATGGGACCATGAGCGCCAGCCATCCCTTAACATTACCGATTTGGTCCAAACCACTCACCTACTTCTTGCAGATCTGTCTTGATATCGTCACGGATTGGCCGCGGTGGTGATGCAAATAAAACATTTGTAAACAATTAAAACTTCTATTAAAAGCAAAACAAAGGACACGAACTTTGGCTGGTTACTGTAATTCACACTAATTCGGTTGCTAATGTGGTTTGTCTGTCTCCACCGCTTGTCAATATAAACTGAACACGCCCGAGCCATCACTACACAATTTATAAGGTTAAAAATATTGATTGTATTATTTGTATAAATCTACTTATATTATTTGATTAATTACACCTACATGTTTCGAAGTACGTTTCCATCGTCAGGGTGTTATATGTATGCATAATACCCCGACGATTGAAAGGTATTTCCGAAACAAGTAGGTGTAATTAATCAAATAATATAAGTAGATTTTTATAAATAATACAATCAATATTTTTAAAAATGTCAATCTACAATGTTGCTGAATCAATTGAAAAAATTTATAAGGTTTTCGATTTGCGTTTTTATATCGTTCTAGAAACGTCCAGAGCGTTCGGAAAACCTTCGATTATGTGCAGTTCTATCTTCTAAGACTATCTTCGTGTTAGTTTTTCCTTCGCTACACATCACAATCACTGCAGCCTTCATGCTTTCACTCTTCTTAGTATACATAGAGCGTCCAAGCTTTATCGAAATTCCAAGTTCGTTAACCTATTATATTCTACGACTTGGTTATCATGTATTGGGCCATGAAAGCCGCGCAAGATTTCATTTACGAAAACATGCAATGAGAGAGCAAACATTACATTAGATTATTGTCACAGATTTCCATATAACACTGATAAAGCAATTTCTGTAAAGCAAAGCTACGATTTCATGCTGCTGTTTATTTTTTTCACACTGATTCGTTGTCACATTTTTGTTCTCAGGCATTTAAACTATGATTCACAACGGTGGTGGCGTCTGTCTTCTGCTAATTTTCAAGCGTTTTGTTTTGGCAGCGCTCTACGCGTCTATTTATTTTAAAGGTTTAAAATATATTTAGAAATTTTCAATATTTTTTTTCATTGTATAGTTTTATTCATTACTGAGGATCGTAGTTCCCGGGTTGTTCGACCATTCTCGATTGATAACGACGATATGGGATTTTTTCATGTGCCTAAGTATATTGTCACCGTGTGATGGACTGGGAGGACGTATAGATAATAAGTACATTTCAATTGAATTCTTACAAGAAAGCTAACAACATTTCAAAATGAATAAATATATGTCAAACTATCGTGAAATATATGTCTGTTAATTCAAAGTTAATGGGTAAATTTTCAACCCACAAATCACAAAATATATAGACATGAATTAACGTAAATTCCTTGGTTTTACTCGTAAAAAATTACTTCGAGCTTGTAAATTTTTAAATAATTATAATAATAAATTAAGTCGCGATTTATTACAAAAAAACGTTTTTACTTAAAAAGATATGAAAGAATAAATACTACTAATAACTGCGTAATAAATGTGTATTTAACATACGCGAGGGTGGACATTCTTCTGCTGTCACCCAATCGCCTTGCCTGAAGAAGGGGTTCAGTTCATCTTAGTACAATTTCATACCCCTCGGTTGTACCCAATAGTTCTTACATTTTTATATTGAAATATATCTTTTAAACAAATTCAATGGATTTTGTTTTCATCTATTTGCTAAAAAACCTACCAGTGTATTCAAAAATACTTTGTTGATTAGATAGTAAAAATAAATACACTAATTACATTTTTGGTGTGGTTTTTTATTTTTGTTTCTATCCTTAACGGCTCTACCTTAACTCTTGTCATGTTTTAAGACCGTTTACAAAATATCTTCCTTAGGTTACATTACAAACTTGCATATTTACAAACGATCTTCCTTAGGTTACATTACAAACTTGCATATTTACAAACGATAGGCAAATTCGTATGTGTGTGCGTATTGTGGGTGAGATTGTTTTGAAAAAAAATACGCGTTTTACATACATCGGAATAAATCAACGTCAGCATTGAAGATGGGTATCTCTGTCCGAAAATAATCATAAAATCGTGTAATAATCATATCCCACGTAATTAAGCATGCCCGCAATTATACAAATTTGTTTTCGGACGACCCAGGCGGGAAATTGTTTCTAGTCGAAGAAAATTGGAGTTATTAAATATGTAAAATGGTCTTTGTTTCTCGCCTCAAATATTAATCAAGCTTCGGACACATCCAGCTCATGTAAATCATTCCGTAACGTCAATTATGACGGTCGATGGCGGGTGGAGACGAGGCCTGATAAGCCCAGACATCGCCTAGCTTTCAGGCTAAACAATCTCTTCTTGCATCTTGTAGGGATGCGCTATTCGCTGTTCTTAATCCACCTTTCTCACGTTATCTCAGACGAATAGGTTCTTTACGATGTCAATCTACATCTAAAGTCTATGAAAGTAATCGAAGTTCGACTCAACAAACCCCTGAAATAAATCTGAACGCAGATAGAAAACCATTTTTTTATTTTAGATGTGTAACATCTTTCCTCTCGCTTACACTTAATCAATGAGCGCGCGCGAAGCAAGTGCGATGGAAAAAAAATCATCGTTTATAAACAAATCAACGTCCAGCAAGTGCCATCACAGCGAAGACGCACACTACCAACCAATGCTTCTGATTTTGTATAAATGTTGCGAGGCTGGTGTCAAACGTGTGGATGTTGTAAGTTTGATATTTTTTGGCTTATATCTTCGAAACTATCCAATAAATACATTATTTTTTTACATTAATGTAAACAATAACTACCCTTAATGATAAACATTCTCGAATTTTATGTAATTTATGTGATTATTTTAAATATTAATTCAAAGTTTTCATACAATATGTATGGCGGCCCACGACCGCCATCTATGAAAATAAATAAAAACATATATTTGACCAAACACATTTCTGAACAAAATGCGTAAGTAGATATACGGTACCTAATTAGTCCGGCAAAATTCAATAACAAATAAACGCACATACATTTATTTACTAATTATAAATATATAGGTATTAGGTTTTTTAAATTTTGATGTTAATTTCTATTGCTGCTCAATTGATATTTTTAATTGTGAGATGTCAAATGTTCCACATCATATGCGACTAATGTTTAAGGCTCGCTCTTTTTTTATTTATCTTAATCATTTAGTTCCACACATAATGTTTTGTGGGCTAATACATGATTTCATTAAAACATATTGCAAATAAATAAAAACACTTTACATTGTATTAAACCACGATTTAAATCGTGGTTTTTATACCTACTATATGCAGATGACATGGAAATTTTCAGAAGAATCATGAATGACCAAGACTTAGAAATTCTTCAGCACGATCTCAATGAACTCCACAGGTGGTGTACTAAAAACAAACTAATGTTAAATATCGGTAAACGCTCAGTAATGTCATTCTCTAGATCACGAAATCAATATCAGGCTAATTATCTCATTGATGGACATCATCTCCCGATAGTCACCTCGGCAAAGGACCTTGGCGTAATTGTGGACCATAAACTGAATTTCTCAAGCCACGTGGAGAAAGTTACGTCACAAGCTTTCAAGACTCTTGGTTACATCATTAGAGCTGGGAAGGACTTCAGCAATGTCTACACGCTGGTACGACTATTCGACAGTCTTGTGAGACCGATTTTAGAATACTGTTCTGTCATTTGGTCGCCGTATACCAATAAACTAATCAATCAGCTCGAAAGAATACAACGCAAACTATGTAAATGCATCGCCTATCGTACACGATCACCAGGAGATATTGAGACCGTATATAACAGATTTAGAATCAGCAAACTAATCACTCGAAGACAATTGTCTGATCTGACCTTCTTCTACAAATCTGTCAACGGACAGATAGACTCGCCCGAGATCCTGGAACAATTTGGCATTATCACTGCTAGGCCGGATCTAAGAGTGCGTAGATTGTTAGAAACCACTAAATCCACAAAAAGTTACGTGTACAATGGCCCAAGAAATAGGATTGCCAATCTGGTGAATAGCCACTGTGTTGATATCAACTTCTTCGATGAATCATACGTCTCATTCTCATCAGCGGCAAAAAGATTGTTATCACAGTATTAAAATTACCCTCAACCCTATATGATTATACCATGTTGTTACTATGCTAGTATTGTTTTTTTATGTATGTGCAATTTTCCTAATCCATTCATTTAAGTCTATTATTTTTGTAAAATCAATGTATATAGCCGATTGGCGTATGAATAAATAAATAAATAAATAAATAAAGTAAAGTGTTTTTATTTATTTTAATATGTCAAACCACAAAGTTATTGCTTTCTACCAAAGTAAAACATATTGCATTCCATCTAGTCATTTAAAAGTTTTTATAATAAAATTTTTGCACTCCTGTTTAAACCTCCTTATATTCACCGTGTTTTGAATTTCTTTTGGCAGACTGTCGAAGATTTTTACACCTTTGTACGTAAGACAATTTTGATAGGTGTATGTCTTTTCTTCTGAAGTCTTATGTTCTCGCCTCCTCTCGCATTGTAAGAATGAAAATCCCTATTGAGCTTCATAATATTATCAAAGTATTTGGGTAATAATCCGTATCTAAACTTAAATATTTGCCCCAATACATTATACTTTATTCATTGATTTACTGTTTCTAGTCCTAGTCTAGAATGTAAAAATTGAACGTCCTGTAATAAACTCTTCTAAGCCACATCCTGTGTTCTTAATACCACGAAAGTTGTGTAGGTGCTTTAAAGAAGTGTATCACAGTCTTGAAGCTATTCTTTCAGTTGTTGGGCCTTAAGGGGGGGGTAAGGTTTTTAACTTTTTTTTTCTGCATTTTATTTTAATTTTTTAAATGAATGTATAACATCGTAAGAATATTGTGTCAAAATTTCAAGTCAATCGGAGCAAAATTGACGAAATTATGGACATTTGAGCGATACTCAGACTGATTTTCTATACCTGCTCGGGCAGCTAAGAGACGCGCTCACCTGAGGACTACCGGACGTCCTATTGTATTAGAAGAGTTTTGCGTAGACAAGGACAAACAGATGCTGATGATGAAAGCTCTTTGCCGTGTGAACATGGCATCGACGATTATGTGTAAGTATAAAATATGTGTTGAGTTTTATTTTGAATTTTGCAGTGTGCAAAACGTTAAATCGTTTTCCCCACATCTCACGTTTTCAAAGTCGGTGTCCATCATAACTTCAAAACTAATGCACCGATCCTTTTGAAATTTTGAACACTATTTCTGTACATAATTACGTACGTAATTAATACACGTGCTCAGTGTATTCATTCCATGTTCTCCTCAGTATCTGAAACAACTCTACGGGTTTGCGATCTATTATATCCACTTATGAATCATTTCTGCACTATTGGATTGATTGACAATGATTAGTAACAGGGATTTGGAGGTTCGTTTTCTAATATATCGGATTGATATGATTCCTCAACGAATAAGTTTCACTGTGACGCCGTCGTCAGTAAATCCCACTTTGCGTTATTTTCAATATTCATCAGTTCGTGATTATTTGTTACATTTCTTTAATTTTGGATGACTTACAGTTATCAAACATAATAATTTCGTTGTATGTCATTGTATTTCTCTGTCTGTCTCTCTTTCCGTAACTTCGTGGGGCTTGAACCCCGGGCCAGCAAACCCGAAACGGCCGCGTAACGCATGTTGCCATACTATAAATATATACTAGGTCTTATGTTCCGTCATTTTTTACGGATTATAGCTTGTTTGATAATATATTTGATGATGTTCATTTACAATTAAATGGTTGTCACTAACTCCGACCATGTAAAACTATAACTCCCGTATATAAATGTACATCATAATTGACTTACAATTGATACCTGAACATAATGTCTGGTCTCTATGAGTTTGATTGACTTTTTAGAAATACCACCCCACAAAATTAAAGTAAATATCTACTCTTTTGAATTAATTAACTAATGCTATCATAGTTCCAATGCAGAAATATTCCCATCACAATATTTGGATTTAAAAAATGTCTTAAAATATTTTCATTATTGTAATACAGTGCCTGTGAAAAGTCATAAGATATATTGTAGATTTGATTTATGTTACCATTATACAATAATTTTAAATCCTTGCTAGTTTTTGTAAAATTTTGTACAGGGATAATGGTTTCAAATATTTAAATATTTCATTAAATGAACGCACCTATTTCATTATCAAAAAAAAACATTAATGTTTGTTGAATAATTTAGTCCAAGCGAAGTTCCTTGTGGAACACCGTAAGATATTGTTTGAGCTCCAAGAGTTTTATTGATTTTCACAAATTGGTTTTCTACAACGGAGGTAATTTTAATGTAAGATTAAGCTCTGTAGTAATATTACATAGATTTAAAATTATTGCCATCTTAATTATTGTTATTAAGATTGTTGGATCTTCTTCGTATCTGATGGCCGCGGCCCCGCACCAGAATTCGATCTGAGAACGGGACGGCTCGGGTTTAATTGTCCGTGGATATTTTGTTAATAACATTTGCATAATATAGAAACAATGTTCTTCATACAATACCCGGCGTAATGGCTGCAATTAAATTAAATACACTATGAGTGATTTACCTGTCCCAGGTGATTAATGACACGAGGTGAGAGTACTGCCTTATAATACAGAGATACTACGGGGCAAGGGACCAAATGCAGATCGATATGGATGAGAAAATAACTTTAATCCTGGTGTCGCCCTGCCTTCTTTTAAAAATATCACTGCCGCCTCCTAACTGGTTTAATTACTGAAGCTGGTGTACGACGGATATTTGACGATCTTGGTGTACTGCAACCATTTATTACATAGAGTTAACCTACATCGCGAAAATTTTCCTACGAGAGCAATATTAAATAGGTTAAGGCTGGACATTCATTCTACAAGTGTCAAATTCGAGCTATTGCGAGATTGATCGTTCTCTTTCAAGGCGGGTCCGAGACACTTCATCTTAATCTTGTATCGTGTAAACATTCTGGTTCGTTAAATTTGACGTATTTTTTGCTAGAGTGAAAGTTATGATAGAAAGATACAATGATATAATTATTGATTATTGTGATTCTCATATGAATATGTCAAAAAAAATCACATAAAGTTTTATAAGTTTTGAGGGATTCGTGTATGTGTACGTCGTATGCCTTTAATCTTCCTCCGTTAATCTTCTTGTAAGGAATAGAGTTTGTAGAGAGAAAGAGCAAAACGATAAAGACTGTCGTCTCTTTGACTAGTAATATTTTTAAAATTTGACTTATAATTAAAATGCAGATTATACGTTATACATTTATATAATTTTCAGTGGTATTATTGTGAAGTCATCACTAGCACTATGAATGATCTACACTATACCTACTAAAGGTTTATTAATAATATAGTATAGTCAATTTAGTATAGTTACTCAACTTCACGAGTTGATAGAATCCATTTTCAATAACTGGCTGTGCTGCCTGGACCAGCAATAGTCTCAAGACGTGTTTATTGACGTATTAATGGCTTAATAAAATTAAAATATTTATTAAAGGCAATTGAGCTTTTTACACGCGATGTTAACAAATCTTAAAATAAAATAAAATAATAAAATATTGTTCACAGGATAAAAGAATTAATAAAAATATAAGTTCGATGTAATAAATAGGCATATGGTATCAACGTAGTTGTTAATATATTTAACCAAGTACAAATAATATCAAAAGACTATTACACAAATAACAAAATCACTCACTGATTTTACCACAGACGTGTAATATATTATAATTCAGCTCGGAGCAAGAGTTTCTAACTCTGCGCAATTAGTTTCAAATTCCTCCATTCGATTAGTATTGCGATATTTTTATTTAAACAATAAATATAAATCATTATTTTCTAGGAAGGCGTACAGTGGGATCTGTTCCGGGAGTCAGAAGTAAAGTTACGCCACTGATTGTGTAAATGTTTGTGCTGAAATAAATGGCGATATTATTTCATTAAAACAAATTCCTTTTAAATACAGCGATCCTATCTTCTGCAGTCGGTGTAAGTAAAAGTTGTTTTACAATTCATATTACATTTTCTTTCCACTCTATTTTAATAGGCACTACCTCTCTTTCGACTCATATACAATTACGTATGAAAGGCAAAGAAATTACTACATTTTTATGGGAGATTCGTGGCTCAGCGTAGAATAATCTCTTCTTATGCATTGCAATCCTGGGTAGGATTGGCCTCCTCCATAACTGTTCGCTTCACAAGAAGTCGATAAAAGTGAGAACATGCTGCTTACCTCCAAGGAAATAAAATTGGACCATCGTGTCAGGAGGGAAAGTAAGTACAACAATCTGCAACCCATCACCGCCCAGCAAGAAAGGGAACTTCTGAGTAAAAAGTAGCCGTGGCAGTACACACCTCCTGGCTAATTTAGCATTAAAAACAAAGATCACCATCATGACCGAAATTGAAACAAGCGCAGAAGTGCAGATGAAGATTATCTCTCAGTACAATATTAGATTTTGAATAGTTTTGTAAATAATGTAGCTATATATGAATGGTACATCATCAATGGAGCTATATATGAATGGTACAGAATCAATTTTTATGTAGGTACATAAAAATTGTACTATTGATTAACTCTTAAAAGACTGTGCTAAAAAAAAAACTTTGGGGACGGTGGAGTAACACAGCGTTACCTGATTAAAAATCGGCATAGTTTTTAATATGTGATAAAATATACATATACACAATACAGATAAGACTTTTTAAAGGTCCCTTTATATAATTATGTAAGGTATATATACATATTTGTATTATTTTAGTAAATTATTATAAAATCATGGTAAATCGATTTTGCGTGCGCTTCCGCCGACGTTTCAATAGCAACTGAATACAACGACGCGGTCGCCTGCTCGCTTCAGTCGCATGCACTCCGTCTTTGTCTAGCACGTGTTACCCGACTCTATCGTACTCTTTCTATATTGTTTTTTCTTTCGCCGAAACCCAAGCAACCGCCATCTCTGTTCTACATGAAATGTATGGTATTGTCGTGCTCTTTCTTGCTCGATTTAACTGCGATGCACAATATACTGCTCTCTCTTACACACTGGCCGAAAATCCGAGAGTAATGAATAAATATTTTTTAATTAAAAAATCCGTACATTCCTAACAGTTTAATTTAGTAATTTTGGTGTGAAAATGTCTATTCGATGATTACAAAAAATGTGAGGTTTTAGTTTTCGTAAATAAGGTAGATATTTCATATTTTGTAAGACAGGTAGACCTACGTTACATCACCGACACACAGGAGTTAAACTAAATAAAAATAAAGTATTAACATCAAGGCACTATTGGGTATAATGGAAGATGCTTTTTGATACTGTAACGAAATGGCAAAAGAGATTAAGCACAGAATCAGATAATGACGATAATAACATCGAAGCCTCAGGGACCTTCCACTGCATTCTGGAATACACTATCGCATTCTGGAATTAGCTGCATCATTCTAGTAAAATATAGGGGGTTCAGTTTTTGGATATAAATAGCGTGGATCTAGGCCGCCACCAGAGTTGTCGTGTTTGATTGGTCGGTGCAAAGTCGGCCGTGAGCTGCGAGACGACGCCCAGTGTGGCCAGTCATGAATTGCGAAACGATAAATAAAGCGAATAATCGAGCGAAGTACCTAATTGGCGAAATAAATTAGAGCGATTAATAAGACCGTCAATTGGATGGAACGTTCTAGTGAATGTTAAATAAGTGTTACCCAGCGATAATAAAATGTTCATTTGCGAATGATATACTGCGAAATAGTGCGACTTAGAGAATAGAGTTAAGCTTAATTCGTTTTAAGTGACTTTGTACATTGAATAGTTAATTAATCATTTATTATTAATTTCCAATGTTTTCATTAATTCATCCCTAGCTACATACGAGACGTGACAGTATGTTATTTTCACGAATTTCTTTAGTTTTTTTCAATAATATTATGAAAATAACTAAAGAAAAATATGTATGATTATTCTTTGAAAAAAAGATATTGGTACGTGATTCTTCAATTCTTCTTAACCATTTGAAATAAGTAATTTTCTTAAACATGGCGGGCGACACTGATTTTCCGGTGAGATTAAAACTTTTTTTAGAGATTTTGCATAAACCTTTTCGGCAAATATTTCACTTTACCGCACCTGGGATTTGGCAAACGCCACGACGAGGCGCGCCTCCAGTAATAGGACAATAAATATTCCGAATTGAAGTCATAAATTGTCACATTTCAGGGAGCAATGAGATGCTGGGAGGGGGGAGAAGAACGAGGGAGACGGAGGGAGCACTCCGCGCAATAATGTAGTGTGGCGAATTGAATTGTTATGACGTGTGTAGAGGGCGCCGCTCCCTGCGGTACCTCCCGGGGGCTGGATATCCTGGAAATGTCTCGTTTCTGGAACAGATCTTTATCCCTTTCACGCTAGCACTTGACACGACTGACATACGGCCCGATTCTGAAAATAACAATGTCTGGATCTTTAAGATCTTTATCCCAACACTTAATAGACGATAATGAAAATTAAAAATGTCCAGAGCGGATTTTGTAATTCTACAGCTCAAATACACTGTATTAAAAGATGTTATAAGAAAGATTGTTTCTTACAAATGTATTAATTTCTTCATCCACGGTATCCAGATGAAATATCATAGCTAAACTTGTCATGACCGCGTGCGGCGTTACCGCGTATTCAAATCTTCCCATCTTGATATTTTTTGACAGATATGTCTGGATCTTTAAGATCTTTATTCCAACACTTAATAGTCGATAATAAAAATTAAAAATAAACGAGACATAGCTTTATGTCAGTGTTTGTTTCTGTAAGTTTCTATATGAGATAGATATAGAGGGAGGGAGAAAAATGTAAAGTGTTATCTGTCAAATGTCAAGATGGGAAGATTTGAATACGCGGTAAAGCCGAACGCGGTCATGACAAGTTTAGCCGTGATATTTCATCTGGACGCTGTGGATGAAGAAATTAATACATTTGTAAGAAACAATCTTTCTTATATCATATTTTAATACAGTGTATTTGAGCCGTAGAATTACAAAATCCGCTCTGGACATTTTAAATTTTTATTATCGTCTATTAAGTGTTGGGATAAAGATCTTAAAGATCCAGACATTGTTATTTTCAGAATACGGATGTTAGAATCAGTGTTTCGTCAAGGCTGAAGAAATATTCAATTAATTGAAATTTTATTGACTCAATTATATATCTAGGCCAAATTACAAGAACCTCAATTAAAAAATATACATCTATTTATTTATTGATATTTTTTACTGACCAAATAAATAAAAACATATAACGAGGTCTAGTGGTGAAACACTCAACTAGTGACTTCTAAGTTAATTCTTTTTTCATAGTATAAGGGCCTTTCTTAATTTGATACTTGAAAATATATACGTAGGTAAAACAAATTTCAATTTAGCAGCACCGAAAATATAAAAATTCTCACACATAACACAACATCCCTATTACGTGAATATTACTAAAATATTATCTAGTTGCTATAATTTTTTTTAGTACATAATCAGCCGTATTCCTGTATCTTGACAGTTATGTATAATATTGTAATGCCGCCAATTTTAACGTTTTAAGTTTGACAGGTTTAAAATTAATGAATTCAATCAATCAGAAAGCTCTAAAACGTAAACAGACAACTATGAATAATGAGCTTTCTAATTGATTGAAGTCATTTATTTCAAACCTGTTAAACTAAAAACTTTGAAATTGACGGCATTACAATGTTATATAACTGTCAAGATAGAGAAGTAGTAATATTGCTTAGTTCTGAATACGGCCATTATTAAATGTATTATGTAACAATATTTGTAATGAGGTAATTAAACGAAATATTTGAAAGTTTTCCAAAATTTATGATATCATTTGATTGTTTTTTGAAAGAAAATGCCTTACTTGGTAGTAAAAAAACAATATTTGTTTGAAACAATACCTCTCCATATATACATACTGGTATTAATAATTCTATAACCTAAGTACATTATGTAAGTAACCTATGTAAATTTGGTTATTTTTTTTAAATTTTCGGTATTTTTTTTAGTATAAAATTATTATAAATAAATAAATAAATTTCTGAAAAATCTTCTTGCCGAAAAAACTGTTGCCAGTGCCCGTCATTTGCATTTTCTTAGTAACGTATGATCATCATCACTCTTGGCTCTACAACCCCTGGTGGGTCTTGGCCTCCTCAAGAGTCTTCCTCCACTCATCTCGGTCTAGTGCCAGCTCTCTCCAGTTCAGAAGCTCCAAGGCAGAAATGTCTTTGAGGACTTATGTAGTAACGTATACTTTGGTTTAATCATCAAGGGACGATATATTCTGAATTAAAGCTATTTCAAAGTAAACATAATAAATATCATTATAATTTATAGAAATTAACTTTGTATACACCACTTTTTTATTGAAAAAATTTCAACATGTTTCAAAGCCAATGGCTTCTTCATCCGGATAAAAGTACAAAATTAAATTTAAAAATCGAAGTATAGATAATCAAAATATTAAAAAGTTATATATGGAAAATGAATAATAATAAAGTACCTACTTAACATGAAAATAAATTTAAAAGATAACTATTTGTAAAAAGGACCTGGTTATTTATAATATTCAATTTACTATTAAAACTTTTTCTTATTTCCAATATTTCTAATTTATTAAACTGTGATTCTGTACAATTTGTATGTAAAATTTGTAAACCCTTATTAATATCAAAAGAATGATCCATAGCCAAAAAATGGTTAAAAAATTCAGAATAATTATTACTATTTAAACACCTTTATCCTGATGAAGAAGCCATTGGCTTTGAAACATGTTGATTTTTTTTCAATAAAAAAGTGGTGTATACAAAGTTAATTTCTATAAATTATAATTATGATGTCACCACAAAATAATTTTGCTGTGTTTGAAGAAGAAGATAATATCATTAATTTTAATTATAGTTGTATGATTATTATTTTAAAATATCTGCATGAAATAAATAAACGTTTCATTAAAAGGCTAACAAAATGATCTTGTTAGTTTTGATTAATCGCCAGATTAACCGCGAGGGTCACCCCGATTAAAGCAGACACAAATAAGTTCGTGTCGCGCCCCCAACAGATTCCGCACATCATTTCCCAATACAATATCTGTTTGATGCGACAATAAAAATCCCTTAAGAGGCGACCGCTCCTCCCCTAAGCTAGGGGTGAACAATAGCTTTATGATTGCATTGTTACTCCATTACGCAATAAATATGATCACAGCTAAGGGATGAGGACGAGAGCGGACTAGGGTAGGTATTTCCTGTCATTTAATTAAACTACCCACGAATATTTTATAATCACAGTTAAAGAAAGATTTAAATATTCTGATTTTGTTGGTAGATATTTGTTTAGTAGGTATTGTCTTCGAAGTATTTATATGATTTTATATTGTTATTCCGAAAAATACTACTGATTTTTACGTTTAAATTCAATTAATCAGTACTTTCGAGAAAATCAACTTTTTAAAAAATGTTTTCAGGTTTTCACGGCCGTTCAGAATCTTCTGTGTATAGTTTTCTGGGACATTCTGCCGTGTATATGTGACCTCTCTGGCCGACGTTTCTGATCCCATTGCAGGGTTCATCATCATCAGGGCTGATGACACATATACACAGCAGAATATCCCAGAAAACTATACGCAGAAGATCAACTTTTTTAAATAAAATTAAGAGTAATCCAGTCCACAAATTTTAAGTTTGTTTAAGTCTGTTAAAATTTTTTTTTTCTGATGCTATTCTATTCTTGAATTTTTCGTCTAAAATCGTTATTGTGGTGCTCGAAAATGTGAAAGTTTAATTGAAAAATGATGGGTCCTCCTCATTTAAAGAGTGCTGGTTGTTAGTCGTGTTTTTTCTAAACCTAAAGCTTTCGATTCATCCCTTTTAACAGCATCAGGACGTTTTCGACTCTTTTTATCTCCGTTCCTTAACTTTTCGAACCAACACGGCACTGTTCAGAAGTGGTTTGTGTTAACATTGCGTGTAGTTAAGTGAGTTGCGCAGCGCCAAACTTTAAATTTCTGAAGGATTAAATAATGCAAATTAAATGTTCGATTTAATAAATAAATATAACAGTATCTTAACTATTGAATGAAAAAAAGATCAAATATAACTATTTATATAATATTACGTGCAACGATATGCCACAGTATGTCGCCGTATATGCGTTAGAGTTTGTCACATTTACAACAAAACATAGATTAAACGTCAAAAATATAATTTGTCACAGACAACATAAAATTGACGTAAGAAAATAAAAAAATCTATGTATCTCTCCTTAAAGTGACACAAATGTTAAATAATTTATAGATATAATATTTCTACACGTTAAATAATATGTAAATGTATTTTAAAATAATCTGTAGGTACTTTTTGAATCTAGCAATGGAAAAAAATGCATTTCTCGATGCGTATTTAGCGCAATCATAATATAAATTATACTATATGAATCCGTACACAACTTTTTAGAAAAAATATTATTAAATATTGTTGAACAAGACTGCCTGTGAATAAATGTGTTTTGCGGTTACCACTCCTGTTTGGATTCAGACCTTGCGAAATATAAAAAGGAAATGCATTGCCATGATATTCCGTATACATGAGAACTTGATCGAACGATTTCGAAAAATATTGATTTGCTAAAAAATTCATTTTTACGGTAAAAAAGAAATCTTTGTTTTTGAATTAAAAAATATATATATAAAAACCTTCATCATGTACAATTTTTTTAATGTAAAATTAAGAATTCTGACTGGGCACGATCCCTTGACTCTGAGCACTTTTGAGATATTTTTATCCGTGAACACCCAGAAGTCCACGTCAAACAAGGAACGTTTTTTAAAATAAGGTTTTGTAAATTAAGTAATATTTTCGGAACGCTGGACAATTAACACTTAACTAAAGGGATATTTCTAATCTATACATATTTGCAATAAACTTTTTTAATAAATCCAGAGTAACATCTAATAATGTTGGTAAAATTGAATAATGCCCCTGTCCGGCCCTGTGCACAGCAGCCGCACTTGACTCCAGCTCCAGGATGACAAAACATTTTGGCGGGGGATGAAATGTGGCCGCAATGTTCCACGGTACACTGAATTTACAAAAAATATTACACCGCTTTGTACTGATACCCTTACGTGTTTAATTCCATTATAAATATAGTCTCTGTCAAAATTTAATTTAATTATAAATGGATATCTACACAATGCATTATTCCTCTGATGATCATAGGAAGTACCTTAAATGTTTATAAATACATTTTTTTCTTTTACTTTTTATATTTACTATCTTAACCTTATAGTCGGAGATAATTATAAATTTAAAAATACTTTAATTTGTGATTTATACACATTTTGTTAGTTATTTGAAATTAACAGTTTTTTTCAATGAGTAAGAATACATCGGTACTCAGCCAAATTACAATAATTCGGCTAATTCAATACAATACAAATATTTTTCCATACCATTCATATGATATCAAAGAAGTATTGAAATTAAAATTGCAAGTAATAAATGTAGGGAATATAAGGAAAGGCAGCAATATTAAAAAAAAATTGTTGCAGTCATCGAGGACTTACATAAAAGGGACTTACATACAATGCATTGAGTTCGAGTTTTTATAGGAAATATAAGCCTATAAATTTAAAGGAAACATGAAATTTCTGTCTTTGCTTGTACACCCGCCAATTGATATAATACAAGAATTGACTTAATCGCGTGCTCTCTATTTACTAGGCGTGTGCAGTGAGTACCTACATGAAGCATGACTATTACGTAAACGTATATTTGGAAAAAAAAACAAAACGAAGTATTTATGAACAAAAAAAACATGGTTATAATTGTGGGAGGAATATTGCGAGATACATATTTCATTTATATTTTCTTTTTCAAAATATACGTTTACATAGTTATGCTTCAATGTATTCACTGCGTGCCCCTGCCTACTCAAAAAAACTGAATATCTATAATTTCTGCGAAATAAATCTGAAATACACATTCATTGGATATCTTCTTCTTCTTCGTTTTAGTATCAATGAGAGTGATCGTGAACTATATTATATACAAAGAAATGAAATGTAGAGAAATAATATAATATACAAAGCCGTGTATAAATTTTGTAGTCTTTCAATGTATTACAAAATGTTTTCAACCGCATTGTGCAAATTTGCATTTTAAGTGAATTCTTAATAAAATCCTTCTCTTAATAAAATTAAGAGTTTAAATATAATATATTATACGAATATTCCATACTTTATACGGCATGCTTCTGCTTCTGAACATAGCATCTTAATGGTAAAGTCCTTTGTTCTTCTACAGCCTCGATATTAGCAGCATAACCTAAGCCCATGGCACAGGGACTAGAGCACGCCACTGCAGAATACATATCATAGATTTATTTATGTGGCAGGAGGCAGTTGTGGGAGGGAGTGCGAGATAGTGAGATGCAATCATCATCGCAAGATCGAATAAAAATTGTTACCCCATCTAGATCTAGCGGGGCCAGGTAATAGATTACTTCAACAAGCGTGCAATATATACAAGTGCATTATACCCAAGCGGTGAACAAGAGCTAAGATATATGTATGTGTTTCTCTAAAACTATTTATTTTTCACACGGCCGGATCTTAACTAAATATTAAAATGTATTTTGGGAAATACATCGATAAATTGGCATCTAACAGATGCAGGGCATTTTTACATTTCCGAGAAATATAAAGAAAAGACTCGATAAAGGCGGCCGCATAAGAGTTTTTGCATAGACCAAATAAAGTTAAAAACTTTTTCAATAACTGTAAAATGGCTTTGTGGTAACATTATTAATATAATTAAAAAGAAAACTCTATGTACTAGTATTAACCACTGTTCTGATGAAGGGTCCATTGGCCCCGAAACATGTTGATGATTCAACAAATTAGTGGTCTATACAAAGTGTATTCTTGATAATTATATACAGTGAAAAACGGTTAACATGAAAATGTTTAACACTAAAAAAAAATTCTGGCACCTAAAAAATCAAATATGATTAATTATATATTTAACATGAAACAAATAAAGCTTAACTCGAAAGGATTTCGCATTCAAATGGGGTACTCAGTGTTTTAGAACGTCACCGAATTATTTACTCTTTATGACTCAAGTTTCTGATTACACCGACGCCGATGCCTGATAATAAACAAGATTTCCGCTTGCCGCACACCACCTTTACCATTTTATTAAACATTACCCGGTTTATCTCTCGGTCGCTTCGATATCGAATTGCGTAAGTACTGCTGCGTACGTGAAGAGGTCGCGCCTTTCAACTATTAACTTTTTTACTGTCTAGGAAGGCGTCTGTCATTTATTTTAACAGGAAAAACTATTATAGTCTCCGTGGAGCCATGTTAAAGGTAACGGTTATGAAAAATAAGAATATATTTTTAACATTATACGTAAAGCCTTTCTCTTTCGTTGTTACTACTTACAGATTAGGATTTTTTAATCAGAATACAGTCCATATCGCTCTTTTATCATCTACCAGATAATCGTTTCATCAGAAAGTCTACCTTTCCCCATCTCGCGGCGTAGGATCAAAGCTATTCCTCAACTTTTCCGTGGACACCTGAAAGTTTCCCCAAGGGTTGCAGCACCCGGAGAGCGTCGACCAGATAGCATCTGACGGGAGAAGCGGCTAGGCCGAAGTGTATAGAATTAAGAGCATTTTTTTAATACAACATTTTCAATTTAGCGCACGCGGAGTAATGTCTCTGTTAAACAATACGAGCACGTATTAAAAACGAATCAGCGGCTCTATCTTAATGGGGGATCATAATTGCCTGCCTAGATTACAACGCGCCTATCCGCCTCCCCCCCCGCCCGCCTGCCCCTTGTGTGTGAAATTAATTTCATCATTTCTACATGGCCGGCGGATTTCTCAGGCGATTGATGTTTGATGCTTGATATGCTAAAATGTTGAATTATTGGCGATCGCTCAAAGATACCGAAACATCCAAATTATACGTTGCTAGCGGAGCTGCGCCCGGCGTCGCACGGATCGGTGTCCAGCGTATGAGGCTTTGTCTATGATTTGAAATTATCCCGTCGACTGGAAAGTCAGGCATTCATTTTTTTTTTAATTTTTTCATTTTCATTCTGACATCATTCCGTAACACGAAAGTTCATAGGAATTCTATTGATGTACTTTCGGGTTTTCTGAGCAAGATTTTAGACTATGAAATGAAAACAATACCATAGAGGTACATAGCGACCAAGCCCATTCTAAGAGGAACTTGTTGATGTTTTATTTTCGTATCAAATTGAATTTTATTATTTCGATAGGTATCGATTGAATGAAAACCTTACTGCCTTAATATATTTTCGTTTTTTTCTGAAATCTAATTACAATTCGACGGGATAAAAAGCAGTTTTTGAACTTTCAAATTCATTAAAACTCGGAGAAATACAGAGAGAGTGAGAAGTGGAAGTAATGAATCCAATAACATTCGTGATCTATTTTCTTCTTCATGAGCGAGTTTTTATATGGGAGGTTATGATATTTTAAAGATGTAGGTGCTGGCAAAGAAGTTGCACTTCAAAAGTTATCGCACATTAGGTGCCTACATAGGATATTTACATATTATTATATATATGTTGGCTTACATATTTTAGTAGCAGAACAATATCCAGCACACCTTGAAAATTATATCTACGAGTATAAATGATCAGTGATTTAAACAATGTTGAAAGAATGTTGTTGTGTATCGTGTCTATCTTGACACAGGATTGTTCTAGTGAGGGGGTACTGTTATCATTAATATACACTGTTAATATTTATAAATAAATAAATTAGAATTACTCGAAGATTTTTTCTTTTATCCTAAATTCTAAAAAATCTTATTAAAGCGAAATCAACCAGTTTCTATGGACACACATGATAGCGCACATTATAAAATAATTACTGATTTTTACCAGCCGAGTTATGAAATTTTTTTGGTACCGTTAAATGAAACACAAAGTTTGAGAATTCCGCAATCAGGTGTGTAATGAGATCAGCATGTAAGACAACAAGACAGACGTTTCAAAATATAGTCTAGATGCGGTGACTACCGCTTGTTTTGTAGTTTTACAGGGTAATGTACGTATTAACCCAAATTGCGAACATTATAAACCTTACAGCGATACATAAAGAATTTTGAACGCAATATGTAGAAGTATCTACTCACGTATCTACTGTTTTTAGTATATCTAATATTATTATGTATGCGTATATATATATACATATATATATATAGATGCAAATACAAAATACCTATTTTTATTTTGCATTTGAAATACCTTTTTTCAAAATTCATTTTCTAATTTATTTAAAATACTTTATTAAACATATTTTGTATTTGAAAAATGCAAAATGTTTATCTTTAATTTTTTATTTCATATTTCGTACATTTAATTCCATAGAAAATTCCTTTTTCATGAACGCAACCATCGTAAGTGTTACGATGTTACAATCCAATATTGAGACCAACTCTCTTATGTAGCTAGTGATAATGCCAACACTACAACGATATCCTACTGAGAAAAAACTTTTCCTTAAATATACTACTTGTTAACCGAGTTCTGCTCTTGTTGAACGACTATTTTCACTTGGTGGAATGATAAAGAGACCACATAGACAGAACATAAAGGATGAACTGTTTGAACAAATATTATCTAGTGTTAAAATCAGCGAAATAAATGCCTTGCAAAAATCTTAATTAACTAAATGTATTTTATTTGAATAAAGGTATTTTGAAAATACGTATTTTGCATTTAAAAAGTTTTGTTTAAAACTGTATTGTATTTGCATTTAAAATAGAAAAGTAACCATGTATTTGCATTTTGAATTTAAATACTTTTAATAAACTTTTTTGCACATCTCTGTTTGTACATTATAAAATCACATTAAAGAGTATTTCAGTTGAAGATATTAACTATAACTAGTCTTCGAATATAACCAAGGGCCAGTTGTATCAGCTTGATTTATAATAGGTAATAGTTTTGTTTAAAGCATAGATTTTTATGAAAATGAATTGTTTGGTTGGCGGAATACGCAAAAAAAAATGTTTTAACTTAACTGCTAATTTAAATCAAGTTTATACTAGGTCTATAGTAATATAAACATTGTTACACTTTACGTGATACGTATCCAAAAACATTGCCGATTTCATTTTTTATATTAAAGTAATGTTAAATATTATTTCTTTAATTACTACAAAATTACTTTGCGGTAACATTATTTAAATAATTGACAATAGTGAGTTTTGTGCTAACCACTAATTTGTTGAAATGTCACCACGTTGCGGGGCCAGTGGTCCCTTCATCGCGATATGTATTGGCCCCGTAAAATGTTGATATTTCGACAAAAAAGTGTGTGCTTGTTAATTAATTAAATATTATTTGTTTATATTTAGTTTATTTCATCGAAGGCGGACGTTTCGCTTTATCATGCTTGAGGGAGGATTAAATTGGACGGCTGTTAGGAGAAGAGTCCTAGTATTAGGAGAGAGTACATGTCATATCACGCTTCATTAAGAGCCGGTTGTTTGAAGTTGGATTTTTGCGTTCTCCACCAATCAGACGATCCGTTTTCGTAAATGCTTTAAACGAACGCTTACTTTAATCCTACTTGAAACAACCGGCCCTTAGTAGTACAACAGAAGACATTCCCCCGTGAATAGTAGAGTTCTTAAAAATATAGAATATAAAACACATAATTTTTAGCATTGTAATTGTACATAGTTTCATTATCTTAATATTTAATAGAAACAGTTTTCTCATGTAGATATTGGAAAAGTCGATCCCAGCTAATATGGACGGAATGAGCTACCAAGACGTTATCGAAGCGATCCGAGTTCACACGATGAATCAAGATGAAGACAGATCTACTACGATTGGTCGGACATGTGCCGCTGACTGATGACGAATGTGGTGTTGCCGACCACAAAGCAGACGGGGAATATCTTTCCCAGGAGACCATGAACAGCTTGAACCCCGTACGAAGCTTAATCTAAAAGCTTCTACAGAAATGTAGTTTAAGGATGGAATATTAACGCACTTTAAGAATTTACAGGACGAATCCAGAATCAATTTAATGTTCAATATAGCGTTCTATATCGAATAAGAAAAAACGCAACGAAATAAGTTTGCATATTTACCTACCCGTTTAGAGCTTTTTTTTAAAATAGAGATGCGAACGCGGAATACGTGTCACATCAATATTCTTACTATCTTTAAATTAAGCTAAACGCTCGTGCTATGAAAATAGGACTGACTTTATGGTCTGGAGAGTCTATCACGAGGCGAGAGTCCTAACCACAAGACCAACAGCTACTCTATTTTTCCTTTCTATTAAGCTTTTTGCACTATTCTTCTTTCTTGGACCTACCTCTCTGGTCGATGTTTGGATCCCATTGAAGGGTTTATCATCAGGCTGATGTCGCTGTTGCTCAACCCCGATGATAGAAAGATCAGAGATACCTGGAAAAAAGCCTAAAAAGTTCTACATAGAAGATGTGAATGCCCCTAAATATTATTTTAATTTGAACGAATCGTTTAATACACACACACGTTAAATTAAATACATATTCCTGTTTTATTTGATTTTCTTTTTTAAATATGGATATTGTTCGATAAGCGCCCGCAAACAGATACCAGGAGCGCAGAAGGCACCAGGGATAGAGAAGCACACAAGACAAGCTTCCAACAATAAAACATTCGCGCTGTGATTTACGATCGCGCCGTAATTCGGGAACACGGCGCTAGGGCTGGGGTGGAGGGGGGGCACTCATATTTCCTCCGTAATTGATTATGATGTCCGGGTTTGTGTTTTATTGCTACATTTATATTATACGGCCCCAGTTTACAGCCGCCCAACACACGTACACAGCGCACACACGCGCGCGCGCGTTTTGTTCCACAGCGGTAAGCGGCGCACTTTATTGTTGCGACTCCATAAAAATTTACAATTTGTATCAAATCCTCTGGAGCGCAAAGCATATTTTATTTCTACGTGAAAAATTAGACTAGACATTCGTTTTTATAAATATATGCCTACCCGAAATAATATTGCGGGTTTGCTTGGAAAATAATAAAACGATTTGGAGGATGGCGAAGTTGCGCTGTGAAATATTGCTTCAATAATAAAATATTTAATCAATGTCTAATCTGTAATCTAGCGGTTTGCGCCAACACTAGAATAGTTGATGCGTTCGCCAATATACGAATGTACGCTTCGTATAAATCAAACTGCGCGACATGTTATTTTTTTTAATTAAAGCATTCGTTTTTAGTTCAAATTGGAACTAATTGTTTATGTGTTTCCATTAAAAATTTCATTCTATAGCGTGGACGTTGCAAGTCTGCTTTAAGTGTAACAAAGCAATTTAACGCTGTTCCTAGGTTTTCTCGGCCGTTAAGATTCCTCCGGTGTGAATTTTCTTGGATGTTCTTACGAGTTTCTACCACCTTTCTGGCCGACGTTTCGGATCCCATTGCATGATTCAGAGAAACTCGGGCCCACCACGTTGTCATTGAGAGGACGAAGGCTTGTGTTAAAGAACAACTGCGCAGAAGGAAGAAGTTATGTTACTACCGGAATTTTTCAGACTAGCTGCTACTCAAGGTACCCGGGTACTCAACCTGGATGGACGTTCCTACATACATTATTTTTGTTTTGTATCTCATAAATTGATATTTAGACAATGATTAAATAGCTTCTTAGAATGTCATTACTTCTCATAGCAATGTCCGTCTTCCTTTATTTCCTTCTCTTTCAAATAATTTATATAAAGGAGATCCAAACAGATGATGGCGTTTATGAATAAAATTTTTAATATTATTGTATTTTGCTATTACTTTGTGGTTATTCATTATAAATATAAATAAACGAATTTTATATATCAGCCGTAATTTTATATAGAAGGCGTAGAATTTTATATATTAATAATTTTTCAATTGAATGCTCGAAAAATCAACCTCCCACCAAAAAACCAGCTTTCTATACAAAAAGTAATATTGGTAACTTTCTGAGAAATGTTAAAGATAAAGATCACAAATTGACTCACTTGGGTGTTTATAAACTAAAATGTAATGACTATCCTTCTTTTTATACTGCAGAAACGGGTCGTAATTTCGATATTATGATTAAAGAACATATAAGATGTTTAAGTAATTCAAATTTTTTCGAATTTTCCTGTCATATTATTGAGAGTAACCAATACAGGAGTCAATATTCTTCACATTGATAGTAAAAGTAGACGTTTAAATAATTTAGAAGCCCTAGAAATTAAGAAATCCATAAATAATAATGAATGTATTATGAATAACCAAAAAATTTTAACTTACAGTCCTATCTCGAATATGTTCCCTTTCACCCTACCCCCATTTGGACACTTGACACCGAGGTATGATTGTTAATAATTTGTAAAGTTTAATTAGTATTAAGTATACCCCGATGGAGGAACGTTGTTTCCGAAACCGGTTGGTTTTTACCAAAAATTAAGTGGTGATGAAATAAGTAAATTCATTTGAATATATTTAAAATTATTAAACTCGAAATCGAAAATGGGTACCCAGGTACCCGGGCAGTACCATAAAGGTTAAATAAACAGTTACTTAATTCCCAAAGCGTACCAAAATATGATATTACGAACGCAAGGACTCACGGTGTCCGGCTGCTACTATATACTTAAAACAAATCGCCGAGCCAACAAAACAAATGTGCGACGTGTGCGCAGGCACCGAGGTGTGCCCGACGCCACATTGTCAGGCGGCCCAGCGGCGCTCAGCCGCTCACATTGTCTCCGGCCGGGCACGATCCGCCGCTGTTATGATTTAATGTGCCATGAAATTTGATCATCCACATCTGTGACGTCCCCCCCCCTCCGCCCGCGCCCCTGTCGGAGCTACCCCTTTCCGTGAAATTGCCTTCAGTGATTTTGTCCCCGCGTAAAATTGTCTGCGGGCGCGTGGCCTGTGCCGCGCCATCCGCGTGCGTTCAGTTAGATTTAATATTGTCTAAGAATAAGTACTGACAATATTTTTATTAATATTTTCCAACACTTTTACTGGATTTTGTCCACAGAGGGATAATCATTAATTAAGGCAGTTTGGAACTCCGTACAAGCGGGAAAGCTTGTATGGAAGTCTCGAATATTAGGCGGCTACACGGCTTACAATCTGTATTGGCTGACTTAAGTGATCACTTTACACAATGTAACGTTCACCGATTCCACCCAAGATTAACCACACATCTATCAAATTTAAAAAAAATTTAAATATCAGATCCTTACCTATGAAATTGCCGCTTCAAACATTTTTTATTTTATGAAAAGTACAAGCGAAGTAGGTATAGGCCATTGTTGTCGATGCAGTTTTGCCATTTTAATGGGAGTTCATTGATACCTTTGCTGCAAAATTTCGGGGGCGGGAATCGATGAATTCTTTAAAAGCGTTTTTCTCCTCTTCGTCGGAGTTGAAATTTTTTCCCTGTGAAAAGTTATCCAAATTCAGAAAAAATTAGGTGCAAGTTCTGGCGAGTAAGGTGGGTGGCGGAGAGTTTCCAGTCGAAGCTCCCGTAATTTTCAGACGGTCCATAGATGGAGAAAGCGAAGTTGTATCAAATATGTAAAATGTATCATGTATCATTCCGTGGACATGGGACAGTAGAGTTGTTCTTTAATCAATGTTCTTTAATCAATCAATAATCAAAACAGAATGATATACTCGTATATTGTGAGGATTTATAATGAAAATTCTTAATGAGAGTAATGCGTAATTGATTTAAATATATTGATATTTTTAAAAATGCTTAACAGTCAAGTCCGTTAATTACGTAGCCAACTATAAATCACTGACAGCATCAATGACGCAGCGGTAAAGTTTTGCGAGGGAACAGTTTGGAGTTTTATGATTTCTTCCTTCGCTGAACTCTTCTTCGGAGTTCTTCGGAGGCCATCATAAATTATTTAAGTTCATTAAAAAATATTAAACAAAACACTTCATTATTAATATCGCAGTAACGACACATTTGCGTACTAAGAGTTCAGCTATTCTACGGTCGCGCGGGTACCCAGAATGGGAGTGCGCTGTAATGGAAATATCTTAAAAGTGATGAATAGTCAGGAACTGAATGAGATTAGGGAATGCAATCCCGAGTCGGGATTGCCCTTTCGGGATCCCTCGAGATTAGAATTTCCAATCCCGCGGGATCCCTACGGATCGGGATCCCGAATGCATTTTGTGTTTTTTTTTGTTTATAGAGCTGAATAGCGATTAACGACAATGCCTTGCACTTTTATATCAGCAATTTTAATAAAATGCTCATTATTAATCATTGCATTCATGTTTTTGTAGGCGTTTTTCCAAGCATCAGTCAATGTAGTAGAGTAAAAACAATTAACTACAAGGTTGATGAAATACAACTAATATTATTCAAAGCTATTTTCATTATTTGAATGTGACATGACATAAGTTTTAAGTACTTACTGAAAGCTTTATAAGACATATACAATTAAACATAAAAAATGCTGATCAATCCAGAAAATCTCGTTCGATTTTTCGGTTCGGGATTGATCGCCTAAAATGCCTCGAGATCTCGCGGGATCGGGATTGCATTCCCTAAATGAGATATAGGTATAAGGAATATGTATAAATTTTAAATATTAGCAAAAATATAAAAATACCAATGAAGCCAGAAAGGACAAGAGCAAACCATCAAGAACAATAAATAAATAAAGAGATAGGAGTGGGAATGAGATGAGGAAGTGCAGTGAGGTGGCTGGGATTGTGGTTGAGGGGAGTGTGCGTGTGTGTGATGAGGATAATGGCTATGTGCAAAGAGTGATGAGAGTTTGGCTGGGGTGCGCAAATGTTGGTCGGTCTGAGTCAGTCCGGTGAAGACATAGAAAGGCAGTTCAAATACAATTTTCAAGAGCTGAGATGTTAGTATTAAATATATCGATATCGTTGAAGTGATCGTTGCGTGCTTTACATGTTCGCTGAATGAACGAGTCCTGCGCATGACAGTTACTACTTCTGGGTGCACAGAAGAGCACGGGCTGTCGGGTTCGCCTTGAAGGAGGGTGCAAAGAAACAGCTCTGTAACAGAATCTGTTTAGTAAGAGATTCTGTTACTCTCGAAACTTAAGGCTGGACATTCACTGCAAATGCATATTTCGGCATTTTTTTTACGAAAATGTAGGTTTTTATTATTAATTTATATCAGAATACATATTCTAAATGTGTCAATAAATTAAGTTATTATAAAATACAATGCCGTTGGCAGCGGAGTCATTCATTGGCACATTTCATACTTTGGAATTTTTTTTAAAAATAATAATTCAAGTGTTTTTATTCAAAAAAATAACTTTAGTGTTTAAAATGATCTCTTTATGTGAATAAAAAGCGTTTTAAAATCAACAAAAAACTAAAAAAATTATTGCAAATTTAAAACATTACAACTTTATTAATATTGAATATTTCTTAATTATGTAAGTACGGATTCTAGATAGTGAATTAAACTTTATACGTATACAAAAAACATGTTTTCCGTACATTTAAATATTCATTCATTCAAGACACTAATGCGAGTAATGCTTATATTTTCTTAATTATTATAAATAATGTTCATTTATTACTTTAATATAAGAACAAAGGTTCTATCTAAGTTATTACCCTAAAAAAATGCAGTCTAGAATATACATTCTGATATAAATGAATAATAAAAACTCACATTTTCGTAAAAATAAAAACGCCGAAATATGAATTTGCAGTGAATGTCCAGCCTTTAGTAGTAAAATATAAAAATATAATTACACACACGCAGAGGAAACAAAGCAAATGTTTTTCACACAATTTAACGACCATTAAAATATTTTATCCTTACGTTCTAAATATTTTATCCTCACGTTCTAAACAAAGTGTGAAATGAAATGGGGCGCTTAATACTCTCGAGCCGGCACCGTCCCAGCAAATATTTTTCATATCAAGAGTACGAGAAGACGGTGCGCCGCGCTCGCTCTCATTGTAATCTAAAAATCGGTGCGTCTTCCGTAATAACATCCTTTATCGGAAATAAATATATAGAGGCAGGTTGGCCATCATAAGAATGTTCATTGTTTTTGTAGAAAACAATCGACAAATGCGCCCTGCGACGTGTTGAAACTCGGCCGGCACAATGCGATGTCTCCCGTGTGGGCTCCCCGGCGCGGAGGAATGTCCCGGGCAATCAGCGGGTCCTACAATCAGGTGCATTATGTCCCCACGTGCTGGGGGCACACGTGCGACTCGGCCGGCCAGGCCCGTCGGCAGGCCGAGATCCGCCCTGAATCTACAACTCAAAATATCGAATAAAATTCGGGAATCCTAATAACCTAAAATGGAAAGACAAAATTAGGCATATTTTTAACAAAGCAAGGAAGCAAGAGTACATTTTTTTTTAAATCCGAAACATTTTGTCATTAGGAAACTTGATTTCAGTTTACCATAGACAAAATTATATTCAAATTATGAAATAAAACATCGAATTTTTTTTTCCACTATTTTATATTTGAGACTTGTTACACTACATGTTTCGGAAACGTCCGTTTCCTTCATCAGGTGAATTAAGACTGAGGTATGTGGGAGTGGTTGTCTAGTGTGTGGGTTGAGGATTCAGTAGAAGTGGAGGGGGTATCTAGATGATGGGAGATCGGGAACATTGTAAGAAGGGGTGATGTGAAGGGTTGTACTCGATTATTGATTATGTTATTTGTTGTGTTTAGGTTTTTATGAATTTCAAGTGTTTCTAAATTGTTTTGTTTTAGGCCGTACGTCTGTTTATGTAGGATGTGTATTTTTGTATTGTTGAATCTGTAGTTATTTTCTATAATATGATGAGCATATTCTGAAAAATTATGATTTGTGAGGCACCTTTTATGTTCTTTAAATCTTGTTTCTATTGATCTGCCTGTCCGACCTATATATGTCATCTCACAATCCCCACATTCTAGTTTATAAACCCCACTGCAGTGTAATTTGTTAAGATTTTTCGACTTATTGTTTTTTAATTGTTTTTCAATTGAATTGTCAGTGTAGAAAGCTGGTTTTATACTACTTAAAATTATATTCAGTTTACCACGTTTTACTGCACGCTTATCATAATATGCTCCAAATCTCATCAAATGATCTAATGCTCTAAAATACTACAGAGAAACGGCCTGGATGAAATCGATACCCAGAACCGAAGATACAGCCTGAGAACTAGAAGAGACCCCAACAGCGTACCTAGACAATGAGTTGGGACAGCGCAAGGAAGAAGAAGAAGAAAGAAAACCATGTTTTAGTGCACGCTCATCATAGACAAAACTATATTCTATCGAGAACCTTTACTTGTAGATACACGGCGTTGACCATGGAAGCCGAGCACTCGTTGTCTACAATCTAACACATACTAAATTGTATTTATTGATTAACGACATTCTTAATTTTGTTCTGAATATTATTTATGATTTCTTTTATCATAAAAACATTATTCTTAATTACTTTATCATAAAAAGTGTATTGTATCTACAGTCATCTTAGAAATGTTCTTAAAATATTTACATTCTGTATTTTAATGTCACTCTTGGACAATCTATCTGGGTCAATAATAGTCTGTTAATGGTCTACTTAAAAAATAAAAATAAAATCTCCATAATCATAAAATCCATAAAATAATCCATAAAAATCCATAAAATAATCCATAAAAACGCCATAATCATGTGGTCACGAGCGACATACATATGAGACAGTGAATGGTACCCACCGCTTACCCAGGACCGTTCTAAGAGCGAAAGCTTCCATATCGGTCCTACTCAATCGTCTCCAGGTTGACATTTTTTTCAACTAACAAGCAGGACCGTGCTGCTCCGCACCGGTCGTATTAACCGTTCACTGTCCCCGCCTCAAGATATGTCTTTATTGAAAAAAAAAAAACAAAATACATAATTATAATACAAGGAAAATAACATAAAAAGTAAAAAGAACCCAAAATAACAAGATAATACATATGAGACAAATCTACTCGCTATTAAAATGTACACCAAAAGTCCGTAAGTTCGTTCGAATTCACGGCTTAAAACGGCTAAAAACAAGTTAAACGGCGGGAGATGGCACTTGAACCCCGGGCCAGCAATCCCGAACCGGTCGCTTAACGCATGTTGCTACCGCTGTCTCTCCGTGGACCGCCAAATGTATACTAGAGCTAAGCAAAGACGCGATCCGTTTCACGTTCCGCCCAGCATAATCGCCAGGGTAAAATTATACCATTAACTGCCAGCAGGGGAAATATAAAACTAAACAAGAGCTACATTAACTATTGACTTCACATCCCAATTGAAAATGACAACTAAACAAGATTACAAATTTTTACTGGATTATTGCCATTATCCAGCAGGAGAGTTGTATCTAATTTGATTTTACTCTACAAAATTATTAACTCGCATTTTGACACCCCTGATATTTTGTGTTTGTTTATGTTTCATGCGCATGAAAGAGGTAGGTACTCGAATATTTATTTATTTATTTATTTAACGCCCTTATGGGCTTTTACAATATACAGAATTTTTTTTTTTAAATTACATAAGACAGTTAAAATTAAAATACAGTTAAAAATTACAATAATAATAGTTAAAAGTTAATAATAATAATAATAATAATACAGAAAAACATAAGAAAAACATAAGATAAAATAATAATAAAGTTAAAGGTAGAAATAATAATAGTTAAAGGTAAAATAGAAAGATTTATTGTCCATTTTTATTTCATTGGGATGTAAACAATTGTATCAGCTTTGTCCTATAAACAGTTATACTATCAGCAAAAATGTCAGCCGCCTCTGCATGCTCATTCCCTAAAAATATATAAAAGTGTAATCTGGGAATTACAGAGTTTGCTAATGCATTAGTTCTGACATTTCCACTATAATAGAACAATGCACTGTGTCTTGATGACCTCGATGGAGCATATAAGTCGATCAGACTAATAATCTGGGGGCAATCAATCAAACTATTTACGATCCTATAAAGAAATATTAGGTCTGTTACAGTACGTCTCACAGACAAGTTTAATAGTTGTAAATAACTAAGGAGATATTTATAATTGATATCTTCCAAGCGTATATTTAATTTGTAATTAATAAATCTTAAATATTTTTTTTTTGGACTCGTTCAATTGCCGTTGAATGATTAACATAGTGAGGAGACAATATTATTGTGACAACACTAGAACCAACTCGCATTTTAATTCTCTTGTACTGTACCCAGCCTGCATAGGCTAGGTAACCCTATGCGCATATCTCTGATGTTTTTAATTCCAGTTTAGCACAATGTAAAAGATTCGCTACTAAAAGCTCTACACCCTGCCGTCCTGAATTCATAATGCAATCACAAACAAATTATTATACCTACTTGTTTAACCTTGTATATACTTCACGTCTCCTTTTTCTAAATTATGTTTTATCATATATACTTCCATCTCCTTTTCCTAAATTACTGTTATAACTTTAAACAACTATCTATACTATTATATATTGTCAATTGTGTATTTTTTGCTTTTTATATACATTATTGTAAAAGATACTTCTGTGCCGCATACTGAAATAAATAAATAAATACATACCGTACATATAGACTCGGCAAAGACGCGCACCATTCCATGTTCCGCCCAATCGCCAGGCTTTAGAATAGTACATTTAACTGCCGGCAGGGGAAATATTAAAAAAATATGTTCAGTATTTTGATAAAAGTCTTTATTACTATTTATTATTATTCTTTAGAAACCGGCATGTAAAAGTAACGTCATTCTGACGGGTTATAGCTAGTTAATAAATAAATAATAATTATTATTATTCAAATAAATAAATAATAAAAATAACAACCTACCAGATAACATCAGAAAGATGACAGAAAAAAATGCATACAAAAAATTCAATGACTTTTTTATATTTTTTAAATCATAGGTATTATACGAAAACTAAATAATTTCTATTTTTTCTAAACACAAGAGAAAATATTATTTTTTGATATTGTAATATAAATAAAAATCTCACAGAGACGAAGCTATTTATACGGAAAACGTGTAGGGAAGTCTTTACAGGGTTGCCCAGGGACCTGCTTAAGTTCATCTCTGGGAGACTTTTCTAATTTAATTATTAGATTTTGCAGGAAACAGCCTACAAATTTATAGGAAACATGATTTGTGAAGGGATAGATACATATTATCTCGAATCAGTACATTTTAATTTGGTCACCCCCGATGATTGCATTAAAAACATTTATTTATTTTTTTGGATATTGCTGCCTTTGCTTTTATACCCCTCGTATAAGGCAGGTACTAGAGATGGGCCTGGGACGCGTGAGATCGGGACACGTGAAGCCATGTATTCACTAGGGGACAAATCGCGAAACATTCCGCTCGGCATGTGGCATCAACATCTACGCTCATGTTTCGGGGACAATGACGCGGTCATTTGTCGTGTACACACCGGGACTCGCATATCTTGTCGCGGAAACGTCACCCGATGAGGTTATGGATGACAGCTGCGGTATCTCATTTGGCGAAAACGGGGTTCCGCGCAATTCGAAATGTTTTTTGGGTCGCAAAAACAAGGTCCTTTTTGCAAATAATTATTGTTTTCCACACGTCACGGAAATGTCGCCCTATGAGGTTATGATGTCAACTGCGTATCTGTTTATGTTAATGAGTTTATCGAAACGTAAGAGGAGAAAAAAGAGGAGAATGCGAAATTATATACTGCAAAGAGAAAGAAGGACGGACATTCTATGCGATCTTCGATCGATACAGCTCGATGAGTTCAAGAGCAATTTCGTTTCCCCACACTGTCATCTTGACAGATACAGGGCATGCGTATTCACTTGTAAACATACCACGTGGTACTGACGCTCCGCGTAATGTTGCTGTGAGCTCGCTCGGGGACCGTGCGCATGGCAAAGTTGCCACGGCACGTAGAAATGCCGCGCTATGTTGTGCGCGCCGTCGCGGAACAGTGCACGACATTGCAACGTCACGTAGACTCTGTGCCGCGAGTGCTGTTGAGGGACAATTTGTCCCCTAGTGAATACATGGCTTAAAATTGGCACGAACTATGGACGATCGGCGGGGACTATAGCAGTTGTCCAGGCCAGTAATGATGGGGAGCCCCAGATTCCTGGAGGGAGGGAACCACCCTGACACACTTCGGGAAGCAATCGAGGGAATAAAAACAATTATTACATTCCCTTGAAATCCGTTGCTATTATTTGTTTGAGAAGATTTACGAACATTTCTGTAATACCAATATTTTTCGTGACGGTTGATGTAATTTTTCTCAAAAAGATACATTTATTATATAGGTACTTTTCCTCCAAAATATTTCATTACCAAGCGGAATTATAAAACTTCAATGTTTTACAAATAATTTGGCAAATGCTGTACATAATGAAAATGTCTTCTAAATTGAAACTGTTTTTATATTATGTACCTACTTGTTTATTTATTGAATAAAATTGAGTTTTTCTTTATTGTGAGTAAGTGAGTAGTAGTGAGTAAGAACTCGCCAATATATATTTTAATTATTGAAAATTTTGAATGAAAAAATGTTTGGAACACACATGATATATGTAATTTTTTATTTTGTTTTGAAAAAGTAAATGTCTAAAAGGTATAAAAGGGAAGATTCTCGGAAAAGAGGCAACATTTTTTAGAATCAGTTGGTCAGAGAGCATTTTTAAGCATTTTTAAATCAGGCTATCCGGATAGTGCTTTTTTATCTTTATTCGTTTTGTTCGCTATTTTAAAGAATTTTCCCTTTGGTCGCACTCAATTTATAATTCCACTTCGTATTTTAATAATCCTCATTTCGAACGACAAAAGAGTCAGTCCATTCAATTTGTCGGCAAAAGTGGTTTTATTTCGATTTGTCGGCGGTTCCGGCCAGGATCCGGGAAGAGATTTGAGAGTCGTGTAGACATTGATCAGACTCTTTTCCCGGGGCTGGAACGAACAGGTACTTAAGAAAAAAATGATTTTTTAAATAAATTAAACTAAAATGTTATAATTCTATGGGCAGCCTTACTATCTTCCCATGACGGTGTTTCTCCACAGGAGTAAGCGGAGAGACTAGAAAGCCACACTCTAAAATAATTATTGAACCATTTAACAAGTTCGTCTTTCAATTTTTAGTTTACCGAATATGCCAGGTCTTTCGCGGACGTTCCTGTAGCCTTCAACACCAGACTCATATATTTTCTTTTCCACCCATTTCTCAATCATACGTTCCCCTTGTCCCTAATTCTCTCATTCTTTTCTTTGTCGTACCTACATAGATTAATATCACCTGACGAAGATTGGCGGAGGAACGAAAGAGTCGTAGGGATGCCTTCATCTAGCAGTGGGTAGATAATGGCTGATGATGATTATGATTATGAGATTTACTTATATTACATAAGCTTTGGAATGCTCTTTGGAAGCATAGGTAATTAATGCTCTACTACTACATACATGCACAAAAACACTAAATAATATTATAAAACAATGCTTTGCAGTGTACGTACATAAAAATATTAATGACATGTTGCGAATTCGAGTGTGAAGTACACGATATATCGTTAAAAATAGGTAAATGTGTCCTACTTACCTTCATATAATATATACTCGTATTAATTTATTTGTTTCGAAATACATTTTCAGAACTATAAATAAGCCACATTAAGTTTATCATAAATATGTAGGTTACGCTTTATTACGTCGCAGTTAAATGCAAGCCAATAGTTTAAATTTACGTCCCCACCCGCGGTACAATCCATACCGAACACCACTAACTCGGCGGTTAATCTTTATTGCGCCGTAAACATATTAAAAACATTTTCAATCACGGCCTCAAATGGCTGAGGAAAATCATTAATTCCCTATTACACGAAAAATGTAGATTATCTTTTTCCTCTGCGGCCACCCCGCCTCCACCCCTAATAAAGGCGGCGAGCGATTTAATAATTATTTTATTTAAAAAAATCGCACGCGCCGCGAAATGGCGGGAACGCGTGCGTAGGAAATCTTTTCTTTTCGGCGCAAATATAAGAAAGCGATATTCTAATGCGGAAAATGCGTGGAAAAAACAATTACGTGTGGATAACTGGGCTGGGGTGGCGCAAGTGGCAAATTGGGTACAATTGAACGGCGCGATGGTGCGGGGAGCGAAGGGAGCGGGAGGTACTCCTCGGAGGAACAATGTGGTGCTCTTTAAATGTTTGCCGCGGGGTACCTGTCTCACCCCTCAGGAATGTATTCCATAAATTACAATACACGATTCCCCTTTCTTCTTATTCAATGGAGTAAGCAGATGCAGATGTATTTTGTTTTCCGTCAATGGCGGCGCCTTGCGTTGGGCGCCCGGAGCAAGCTTAGATGAAGTCCTCTCTTTTTAATTGTAGACAGTGTGATGTGGAAACTTTTGTCAATTAATACTTTTTTAAAAGACGTGTAGACTGTAAAAGAGTTTCACTTAATTAATGACCACAAGTGAATTAATAAAGACACACAAAAATGCAGAGATGTCACTTGTCTAAGATACAAGTATTTGAAATACAGATACAAGATGCAAAATGCGTATTTTCATCTTGTATCTGAAATACTTTTTTGAATATTCATCTTGTATCTTGTATTTACATACATTCTTTCGGTATCTTAATACTAAGATTGCTAAGATACTTTTTTCCAATGATGTACCTATAATGAGACCTCATCGAAGAAAAGTGAGCGCAAAATATTTGAAGAACTGGTTTTACTTAAGTCTCAATTAAAACCTTAAAAATATAATATTTTATTTTGTCACATTTGCGCGATCAACGCGATTTATTCGTAAATAAATCACGTAAAAAATAAACTTACATTCCAGAAAATGTGTTTTCTTACAAAAAGATTTTATCTTTAAAAAGTATTTGGAAGATACGTATTTTGTATCTAGTATATCAGATACCATTCCAGAAAGTTATTTGTATCTGGTATTTGAAATACTTGATTTTAAAGTATCTTGCATTTTGTATTCCAGATACTTTGTATAGGGTATCTTGTACATTACTGAAAAAATGCTATGCTAGTATTTAAATGAGTAGGAGGATATAGTTAGAAATGATTACGTCATGGGATGTTTTGATTTTATATTCGCATCACAGAAGTTTGGACGCGAAATTAGGATACCAGATGATCGTCATTTGAATTGTAATAAGAAAAAGCAGCATTACTGACAGAATCCATATAGAAAGACGTCAGCCATCCTGGTCATGAAAGAGAAGGTTCTTAAGGACGCCCGCAGAAATCGGGATTCACCGTCCAGGACAGAGCTTCGGTTTCATACTGTTATGTTCCAGCATTTGATAAGGGTATTATCATCCCTCGGGGTCGCAAAGTGCACTCGCCCTGCACCCGGAGAACTTATCTGTACTGGCGTACGTGACGAAACACCACGCTTGGCATTAATATCAAGGTTCACTTTCATAATCTATATATATATATATATATATTTTTTTTTACTGTACTGGGTAATTCGTAGACCAATTATAGAGATCCACGGCATAAAATGTTAAATCAAGCAATAAAGAGAACATATATTAAATAGAGGGATAGGAGTGGGAGATAGATGGGGAAGTGGAGTGAGGTGTATGGGGTTGTGGCTGAGTGGAGTGCGTATGTATTCTGTGCGTGACGTTGTATACAGATATGGGGGTATGTGTAAAGAGTGATGAGAGTTTGGCTGTGGTGTGTGTATGATGATGGTCGGTCTCAGTTAATCCGGTGAAGATATAGTAATATAATATAAGCGGTTTAAATACGATTTTTAAGAGCTGAGATGTTGGTATAAAATATATCAATGTCATTGAAGTGGTCATTGTATGCTTTGCATGTTCGCTGGATGAATGAGTTCTGTGCATAAGAGGTTCTGCTTATATAATATATATAATCTATATATATCTATATAGATAATCTATATAAGGGCATATCAGATGTTTCAGCTTGGTCAATCTAATTTTAGTTGTATTACATCTCACACTTGTCTGTTACTGTATTATTTTCAATAAATCTTTCAAATTTTTACAATTGTTTCCTTGTGAAATTAAAGCATTGAGAAGAAGAAAAAAACCTCCTGAAATCACTCCCTGCTGTCTATAAAACAATTTGTTCCACTTTAGGGTACGAGAAGCTGCACGCGCTAAAATTGATTGAATTCTTTGAATTTTACTCTGTTACATCTGTTCCTTAATTACGCCACTGTAATCCATTTCACTTCATAAGTTTTATGTACCATACTTCCAAAAAGTTATTTGTATTTAAATTATTCCTACGATACTAAGGAAAAAGGTATCACTATATTTTATTTTTGGTTTTATCGAACAAAGCGATTCGTGAATATACTGAATTGTACAGGTAAATAAAAAATGAATTAAGAAAATAAGCCAAAAAATTATCAACAATAAAAATTATGGTTGAATGACTTTCTGTCATTAATGACTTAATAATTATATTTATATAGTAAGTAAAGTGAATAGAATATCAAAACTTATACACATTATAATATTTATCAATAAATATGCTAGTTGCCATATTTTTTCTCATGGTTGAAATAGGTAAGTATTGTTTCATTAAATTAATTGTGACTTCACTTCAAACGATCAGGTCTTAAAAATTAGAAAGTGTGTGTTTATAGATAGTGTTGCAAAAGTAATATTTTCGCATAGGTAACATTGGAACATTCTCATACGTTTGTAATATTTTAGAATATGCATCTCAGGTGTGGAATCCAGGTTATGTAGTACACGAAAATAGAATTGAAAGCGTCCAAAACAGATTCTTAAGATACCTAGACCTCCGTTCATTTAGATCTCATATAAGCAATAAAGACTCTGCGAAGTTTTATAACATGCAGACCCTAACTCATCGAAGAAACATAGCTGACGCGGTGATGCTATTCAAAATAACACACAATCTAGTTGATAGTCCGGAACTTCTTCAACGAATATCTTACCACATCCCAACTCGCAATAACAGACATTCACCTACTTTTCATCTCCCCTTTTGTAAGACCAACTCAAAACAAAACTCCTTTATGTACAGATCCACAAATTCATTTAATACAAACTATCACCACATTGACATTTTCAACGCAACAATAAGAAACATAAAACAAACAATATCTACACTACCGCACCCAAACTAATTTGTACATTATATCTTCCCTTCTACTCCCGCCCCACATTTCCCTCCACCCTCTCCACTCGCTATTAATGTAAGTTAAAGTAAATTTTTAAATTCAGTGGAAAATTTTTAAGATTGTTTTGCTGTTAATTTTTCCCAAAACAAAATAAATAAATAAACACACAAATACACACACTCACACAAACTCACTATTGGACATGTTTTTTCTTATTTTTTTTATCAATTGTATATATGTGTTTTCTTGCAATTGGCCCAAAACTCTGTGCATAAATTATTGTTTTTTTTTCAAGATTGATTAATTATATGGCTGGAAGAAAACCAATAAATGAAAATAAAATAAAATAAAATAAAATACGTACATATTATTGATTTCAATGTTTTCTGTAAGTACAGTTTTACTCACGTTTGAAATATTAGTAATACTTAATCGCTAAGAAATGATTTAGTAATTGATCAGAATGAACCGATAATATCACCATCCCAAAATAAAGCACCGTTAGACTCCGGCACATCTGCTGGCAGAGTTGCAATTTTTACACCTTTCCCTTAGAGGTGGAGCAAAATGCAATATTAAAATCAAAGGAGAAAGTACAATCAATTGTACTCAAGGAAATAGACAACCGATATCTTTCACACAAGCGTACCTGCTCTGTAATCCATTGTGTAAAGTGTGATAAGCATTAATTAAGATATTTTTATGACAATTTTTTACAGTTGGAAAATAAATTTTTTAGTTTTCTCACTTATACATTTCTATTTAAAAAACGATGTGGGCAGCGACAAGTTGGCAGCTTCATCACGACAATGCAGCCGCCCATTCTAGGCAACAGATTCAGCCTTTCTTGGCCAAACACAGCTTCCCAGGTGTGCCAGGCTCCCTACTCTCCTGACATAGAAATGAGGGAAGACATTAGGATGGGATGGCCCTCTTGAACAACGTTCAAGAAGTGTTTCCAGCAATGGCGTAACCGTTGGGAAAAGTGTGTACATTACCAAAGAGACTACTTTGAAGGAAATTAGAATCGGTAAGAACAGTGTGTATGAATAAATGTGTTTCTGCCAGCCAAAGGTTTGATACATTTCTAACACATCGTGTATGCCTGTATTTGGCGATATAGTCAGATTTGTTGAATTCTTATTAAAGGATATTCTGTGTTCCCAGCTATTTCATGGATCAAAAAAAAAAGTTTCAAAAGCTCCCTGAAAATGAACCTTCTCCAAGTAACTAGAGGGCAATCTATCAGCCAGTACCTTGAAACAAAACGCCAACATACACAAGTCTTCTCATCCCCGTGACTTTCCAGATCTTATGGATCCAGAATTAGATTCTCCGGTCATTTGAGGATCCAAAATCGTAAGAGAGCCCATCTGCTGTTCACTATTTGACGTTACTAGATTATGTATTATATGTTATATGTCTTATTACAATATTCCATTCCCCATCAACATCCCAACCCTCTTAACTTCCAACGATCAAATCACTTTAAAATTACTAACAAGATTCCTAAAAGCTAACTGTATAAATCTATAAAAATTAAATAAACTAACATAATGTACCCCGTATCCTTTTCCATTATTAATAGAATTGAATCATCCACACAGATTAATGTTTATCCTGAAATGAATCGGTTACAATTTAAATTTACAAAATAGAAGAGGGAAAAAACAACCATCACACCCATTGCTAACGAAGAAATACACTTGTTTTGTGGCTAGAACACCCCGTAGGTAGGGGTGAGAAGCCAGGAAAGAAGAAAATTAGAGAATGTTTACAAAAAAACGTCAATTATACAACTAATTAAAGAAAACATAACTGCTAAATTTGAAAAAAACACATCATTAAGATTCAAAAATAATTTTAAAATCCCAAAATATAATACCAAACTGTGTCAACAAAACTACATATACTTGGGCATAAAAAACTTCAATAACCTACCTACAGATATTAAGAAAATCGATGACTTACAACAATTAAAGAAAAAAATAAACCAACACTTTAGATCGATACAATTTGACAATGCATAACAAGACATATAGCTAACAAGACATATAGCAATGACATATAGCTAACAAGACATATAGCAATGACATATAGCTAACAAGACATATAGCAATTGACAATGCATAACAAGACATATAGCTAAGGAACAAATAAGCCAAATCCAAAATAAACTAATAAAGTGTAAGCCCCTCACCAAGCACATGAGCAAGTCTCATTTTTGGAGAGGCAAAGCAATAAAATAAAATGTATCTAAGTAGATTGTAATAGACAAATGTATTATGATTTAAATGTAGTTTTAATATTAAATAAATAAAAAAAAAAAAAATAAAAAAAAAGAAGAAGAAGAAATATATATGTAAACGTTATTAATGTATTTATATATGCCACATAATAAATATGATATAAATAAGGAAGAATTGATGTTAATTATATTAGAACACCATTTGTCATGGAGAACAATGCTCATATGAAAAAAGGGGTCATTTTCAAATGTCTCTAAAGGCTTCAAAAGTGCGTTATTTTGAAAAACCCTCTAAAGATAATGTACGATTACTGGTTACCACAGCATGACTGGGAGTAGGTATCAAGTTTTTTTTCAGTAATTGTACCTATTTGGGGCATCACCGCTGGCTTCGTGAAAAATAATCGCACTTGTAATGATTTTCCTGGTGATTGCACAAAAGCAACTGCGCGCGTTAGCGCGGTAATAAAGATTATTCTCTTACGGTGCCGACTTGGCAAAGGTTTATTGATAATAAGCCACCACATTGTTAAGGGCAATAAATTACCAATAATTCTAGCGAAAGCTCTTCCCCCGGCCTGCTACATGGCCGGGCACGCCGCCGGACTCGGGCCACCGCGCGGGGGAGTAAACCGATCTCCGCACAAAGCGGCAGTGGTCTCCTGGCGGACGATGCAGCATCGAGAGGCGTCTCTGGTCCTTTCGAGTAAGACTCTGGAATTTGCACGCCTGCCCGTCGCGCCCCAACCCTCCGCGAAGGTTTTATGCCTCACAATTAAATCAGCATTGTCGGCCCTCGCTTTGGTCATGAGCCGCAAGTGAGGCGCGCACTTGATTTGGTCGCACCGCGGCTCGCGCTCACCGCGATGCTAATTAAATGTTATAAATAAATGATTATTATTTACTCATTATTTATCCTCAGTGCTCTGTATTATTATTATGTTATAGTATCAGATCAAATGTAGATGTTTTTGGGGGACCTAGTTTATTTATTTATTTATTTGTTTGGAAATATTAACAGATATAAGACAATGATATGTAAAAATGTATGAGAGTGTAAATAGATAGGAATGAACTTAGTAACTTATATCCTAACATAATACCTAATAATATAAGCGTGATAAAATAAAAGACATAAATAGTAACAGTAGTGAACAGAACATAATAAAGTAAATAACAATATTAAAATATACGTATTAGGGTAAGTCTAACTTTATTTATATCTTTATATTTAATTATTAATCAAGTATTAATTCAATGTCGCGTCGCGGAGTTATGTTCACTTCTGATTTTTTGATTTGTGGTATAGAGACACATGACAGATGTCAAAATCGGATAACAAACTGTTGTGGGTTCAGCACATTCCCACTATGGGTGAGCGTAATCCGGAATTGGTACGAGCAACAGGAACGTGGAAGATGCATTGTGTTCTAGTAGCCCTTAATATAATAAGGGTGGACAATTAAATTGGTTTCGATAGGTCTTATACAAATTAAAAACGTCAGTTTGTTTTGTGTCTGTTTTTTTAAACTTAAAATGTTGTAATAATTCAATGAATAATTGTTTAAAGGTATGATTCGAATTTTGAATGTGGTATCCGTGATCTTCACGAGTCGATTTTCGAGAGGAATTGAAATATGCTGTACTCGAAGGATCGAAGTTAGCTAACGAAAGTTGTTGGTAGGAATTAAAGGGCTCGTGAGTCGACTGTCAGTGCGGCTATCTCAGCTACGACACTCTTCGCTGGACGATGACTACTTTGCTTTCTGAGACAGATTCCTAAATTATTTGATAAAGGATGACCTCGTTATATCAGACCCAGTCAATAGGCACATTTATGTCTAAAATATACAACTATTATAAAATAGATCAAACAAACTGTGATAATATCTTCAATGACGTACATATTTGTATAGAAATCCAGGTCTGGAAATAAATTAACGGAGGAAAATAACTGAAAGGGCTCATCCGCTAATGATTCGATGTAAAGCCGACGCAATTTTTATCCAGATTTTTTATTTCATTTTTATATTCTGTTTTTTTTTTTGCACCCCGTAATTGTTTTTCTACAAATAAAGTTCGATACTTTTTTTGTATATTTATTTTTTCACCTATAAGTTGTGTACACAATTTCTCGGATGCTGTAGAAATAAATAAATAAATGGCGTTTGGTCCTGGCGAGTGCGGCGGGGCCTTGGCGCCCTAACGAGCGGGGTTTCAGCGGACTAAAAGTGTTTACATGTCGCTGCACAATGCCCATTCAGCTATTCACATTCACATTGGGCGAGGAGAGGCCCGCGGCCGCCATTGTGGCCCGCGACGTCCGCCACACCGGGCCGCCACAGTCGGCTCTCTCCGGAAAATTGTGCCCTTTGTCGCCCGTAATGTGTACACTGTGCATAATGCCGGTTGGGATGCGAGCCATATTGTGATTAATGTGGACGCGTCGCAATCTCGCTCGCAGTCGTCATCGGTCTACCGAGATGTCGAACGGAACAAGTATGCGCTGTCCTGTAAAGAAAGAAGTCGCGGATTTATGAATGTCAACACGGAAGGACAAATGTTAGACCAATTACGCAATTTTCAATTTTATAAACCCTTATGTATGGAAGTGAAGCCTGGAATTGGCAAAAGAGGAATGAAAGTAGACTGAATGCGGTTGAAATGCGGTCACTAAGATGCTTGTGTGGAAAATCTTTGGTCGATAGAGTGAGGAATGAACAAATTAGAAGTGAATGCAATGCTGGCTGTAGTGTGGTAGATAGAATAAAGAAAGGAGTGCTGAGATGGTTTGGTCATGTGGAACGTACGAACGAGGAAAGGATGGTTAAGAAAATATATGAGGCGAATGTTGAAGGCAACAGGAATAGAGGGCGTCCGCGAAAGACCTGGCACGATCAGGTACTACAAGTATTTGAGGATGGCCCTGTTAAAAGCCGCAACAACCGTAGAACGTGTATGAGAAGATGTATGAATGTGGCCGAAGCAAAAGTGGTGTGCCAGGATAGAAGAGTGTGGCGTTCAATCCTCTCTGCCTACCCCTGCAGGGAAACAGCGTGATGGTTAGTTAGTTAGTTAGTTAAACCTTGTTAAAGCAATTTTATTTGTTTATTGATGTGAAACATTTTCCTCTCGCTTTCCCGCAATCTGTGGGAGTGATTTAGTGAAAATGGACAGAGATGCGTAACAGGAAACTAGACGCCGGGGAAGCGCGCGCTATTTCAGTTGAAAAATGAGCGCGCGCGATGATAGAGTTGGCCGTCAGATTGTAAAAACCATTTTCCGAGAGGTTCGTAGCGTATTAATAAATTTATATGAGTTTGTTTCTTTCAAACTCTGTAGGGATTGACAAAATTAAAGAAAATAAACCTTCTTGTGTTGCTCTGTTAATAAAGAAACGAAATTAATAGTTTATTCTTTAATATGTCAAAGATTTCTTTGATAACTTTATCAAAAACAATTATGTAGCAAAAAGGTCAACAATTTTGTTTTTTTTCTATCCACCAAAATATTACATTATTTTATCGACATCGTCAAAATTCTTTAATGACCGTTCACAGTGCACTCTCACGACATGATAATCTCCACCAGCTACGCGAGTCACGGAGAAGAACCTTTGCGGAACAGCGTGTAACTCCACCATTATGAAGTTTTAAAAATAATTTGTTGATAAAAAATATTTACCGAGGTATTACGTAAACAATGATATTAAAAAGAAATTTGTATGTGCAATATTACGTCAAAAAAAATCATTTGAACTTTTTTTTATGCGTCCTGGCGGTGTTTATCAATTTATCACGGTGGGTAGTGTTACCCTCTTTCATTTAATGAATGAGCAGTGAAAAGAAAGGTTAAATATGACTAATATCTTACATATATTAAGATACCAATCCAAACCTAAGTTATGTACGTTGCCGTGGCTCCATTTAAACCAAGTGAAGCAAGTTTACTATAATAATGGCGGTCAGAAAAAATAACATGTCACACTCTTCCATCATGCCATAACATAAGTTTCTCCAGGGTATGTTTTGCTACAATAGTTTAGAGACTAGGAGGAATGTGTATCTGATAACGCATTTTTATCGATTGTGGCGCGGTATGATCGATAATCCTGAAATTATGCGGAGCATTGGTTTGTATGTTAGACATCGTCAGCATAGATTGTTTCACATTCCAATATACAGGACCAACCTGCCGATGGTTATGCCTGTTGGAAGAGCTACCGCTATGCTGAACAATATCGCTTTGGGTATTGATATATTCCGTGTGTCTGAAGGGGTTTTTCGAAGCAGGACTTTCGTACACCTTTGACCAGATTTTATGTTATTTTTAATTAATTTAGTATTGTTATTTTGATATATTATGTACTTTCATAATATGTCGGTATGCTTTGAACACTTTGTTTGTAATGTACCTACATATTATAAAATAAATTGAATTGAATTGAACATACTTGATTTATCGGTTTTTGTACATCTTGAAGGTCATCCTCCAATATCTGATTTATCTGAAAATTTATCCGATTCTTTTGACTTCAACACGTCATATTTTGTATTTTTTAATAACGGTTTTCTCCTCCATCGTCCAAATTATCGTAGCGACACATTTAAATTCTAAAAAATTTAGAAACCTCCGTGTGTCGCCACACATTTCCAGTTATGATGAGTGAAAAATGAAAGAGGTTGCTCAGGTTGTTAGGGCATGTTGAGCGAATCAATGAGGCAAGAAGGGTAAGAATACATATGGCGCGAGTGATGACGGTGTCAGAAGAGAAAGCGACCTCAAAATTGGCATGACCAGGTCAACTAGATGCTGGAAGATGGTCCTGTTGGAAGCCAAAACAACTGTCGAGCCTGTATAGATGTATTGATGTAGATGAGGCGAGAATTGTGTGTCAGGAAAAAGAGTGAAAGGATGTGATATGATGAAAGATGAAAAGACGGAAGTTATTTAGTTAGTTAAAGACATAATATATTCTCCACTTATCCGTCTGAAAGGGCACATTGCAACTGTATTTAGTGTGATTAAAATTTAACGTCCGTTACTGTTATGTTTCTTAAAGTATTTCAAAAGCTTGCTTAGTCCTATTAGAACTATCATCTAATAATAATAATAATGGATAATTTCTATAGCGCCATTTTCGTAAAAAAATCACCTCAAGGGCGCTTTACATTAACATCGTTTAGTGCTACACTAGTATTTAATTTGATGGAAAGGATTTTTAAAATTTTTACCTCGTTACAGTCCGCGGAGTGGTTTAGCTAAAAAAAGTGTTTTATTTTAAATTCCTAAAAAAGTGTTTTGTTGTTGCTTTGTAATTTTCCTTTTTCCTTTTTCCTTTTTTCTGTTGAAGTGTTGAAATTAATAGTAACTCTAGACTGGATTTCTAACCGTAACGCGGAGACCCACCCTATATTTAACTATTTTTAAATGCTATTTTTTAGCCACTGGGCTTTTAAATATTTTGTGAATTTTTGAATAGTTTTCGAAATTGGTATGGCCTTGTGCGTACCATTTCGTGGTACGCACGGTAATATTATTCAAGGTAATAATTCTTATAACATTATACTACATATTACGACCTTCGAATTGAATTTCTTTCGTTTTATTTGCTATTGATTTTATTTAAAAATAAAATAACAACATAAATCGTTCAATTTCATTTCTTTTTCTTTTTGAAGCACGATCATCGTGAATATTGGTCCGGCACTTGGGCACAATGGCGGTCCCAATGTTGATTCAAATTGAACGTAAAATTTATGATTAATTTAAAAAGTCCAAATTCAAAAGAGCGGCCGTCGCCCGAGAGGCGGCTAATAAACTCTCCACAATAGACTCCGCGAAGAAATACCATAAATCATTGTCGAAATTTTCGCTAATAAAGAAACCACAACAAGAGGGAATAATGAAAAAAAAACCCACACGAAAGCGAAAATTCCATTAGGTGCGAGGCGAAACTTTTAGCATTCCCCCCGCAAAGTGTGAAAACTTCATAATTTCATTAAAAAGATGCTTACGGTGCTGTTTTCCTTGTGAATAACAAATAGCCGACAGCCTGAGGGGTTCGGGGGGGGAGGGGAGCGGGGAGGGTGGGGGGGCAACAATACAATGAAACAATATTTTTTTCCACAAAAATGTTTGCGCGGTGTGCCGCAGGGGCGCACAAAAGGTCCGTTTCGCAATATAGGACAAGGGAGGATTTGACACGGCCTATCGGAAAAGTATTTCTACCCTTTGTGATGGTAGAAGATATCATATTCGAGTTTGGATTTACATTTAAAAAAATATATATTGTATTGTGTGTACAAATCTACTAATATTATTAGATTAATTACACCTACCTGTTTCAGAAATACCTTTCCATCGTCAAGGTATTATATTTATGTCAAAATATCAAAATGAATAACGTCTTTTGTTTTTTGTTTCTCTAAATTATTTGAAAATTTCTTTTTAAATGTTATTGCTGAAGTTCTTGATTACTTGCAATTTTTAGAATTAGGCTAGTAGTTAAAATTAATTGATATTTTGTTTACATGCTGTACTAATTTCTAATGATTCTTAATTATTCAATTTCAAACCAAAATTATTTATGTGTTAATTTTGTCAAAACCGTGATCATTTTCTAATAAATGATTTGAAAATTTAGAAAAACTATGATTATTCAGACATCTCAAATGCTCTTTAACTCTTACATTGAAATTCCAACTGGTTTTTCCAATATAAAACGCTGTACAATCTTTACACGATAGTTTATAAACACCCGAATTGTTAAATACATAATATTTATCTTTAGAATTTATGAGGAGTTTCCCTATATTATTATTTGTATAAAATGCAGGTCTTATATTTTTTGACGATGGAAAAGTATTTCTGAAACATGTAGGTGTAATTAATCAAATAATATAAGTGGATTTATACAGATAATACAATCAATATTAAAAAAAATATTAATCTACAATGTTGCTGCACTATTAAGTAGTCAATTTCAAAAAGATGTATCGTGAATGCATAGGGAGTCAAAGTCAATAGTCAAACCATTGGTGATCGATCAAATGATAATTGAATAATTTAATTATATTCTCTTTTGTCACACTACGTTATTTAAATACAAAAATATACAGAAAGCTTAAACTTACATTAAAAAGAAAAATCTATACATCTAACTATATATCCCTAATCCATTTTAAAATGATTGTATTGAGCTGTATTTGTGATTATTCGCAGTGGAAGAGGGTGGGATTGAGGGTGGGGGTAGAAAGACGGGTGGAAGGGATGGGGCACGTGACATTCTGCCATGTCGCGTGATATTTTAAATATTTAAATTAATTTCTGCTTTGTGTTGCGCTTGAAGGAGATTAGTATTCAGATCGCGCGGTCGCCGAGTCGCAGATTCAATTACGTGCTTTTATTTACTGCTGCGGCATTTAATCCATACATATTTATGTAGGTACTTTCGTACTGTTTTTAATTTATTGAAAAGAATTTAAGCTGGTGTGTGTTTTTTTTAGTTTAATTCAGTCTTCTCTCAGTATGTCCCGTCCAGCAAAATCCGTATCTCAAAGAGTGTCTCGAGTCGATAGTCTCATAAAAATCTCATCCGTGCCCTTTTGTCTCAGAGATTTGACAGTAAAGGTCGGTGCGAGTCCGCTAGATTAAATTTTACAAAGCAAATTCAATAAATATTGTATATTGTATTGATCAAGGAATCAACAATTGCTATCTACCTCAGAAAAAGTATTTATATCAATATACCGTAGCAGGAAATAGCCGATAGGCATGCTAACATGATAATTTCAATACATATATGTAACTGTTAATGTAATAAATGTGAAAAAAAGTATTATAACCGAAAGTGATTTGGGGTAAGGTCCTGAAGAATAAGTTTGCAAATTTTGAGTCCGATCGGTCGAACGGTACAGATTTGTATTGAAAATACATCACGGGGAATGGAAAGGGCAAAAGGGGAGGAAGGAAATGTCATTTACGTTACCCGCCAGGTTCTAAGGAACAAGTATACAAAATCTGAGTTGAATCGAACAAATGGTGTAGATTTGTATAGAGAACAGACAGACAGACATTGAGTTTTATATGTATAGATAGTGTGTGTTGCTTTCACGTCGAACAGATAACAAAAAATCTTATTTTTTGGTATCGTTATAAATATTTTGTTTCATACCAATACAAAGGTAGGTATCTACGGGCTTTTTTTTTTCAAATAATTTGTGCGAAATCGAATGGAAGGTAGTGTTTTGTCAAAATTTCAAAGCGTTGGTTGATGAACTTTAGAAGATTTAAGGTTTTGGACAATCGAACATTTACATTTTTATTTATATAAATAAATAGTAGGTATATAAAAACAAGTAGGAATACAAAAACATCCTCGTATTTGAATGCAACGTTGTGCCAAAATTTCAAAGCAATTGGTGAAGAACTTTCAGAGATTATCGATTTTGTACAAACGAACATTTACATTTTTATTTTGTTTTTTAAAATGGATATATTTTTTTAATATCTTAAAAGTTTATAAAAATAATCAAGATAGATGCGTTTACCCCGAAGACGGGGTAAGTGTGACTTTTATTAGGAAAATGAGGGGATTTCAATTAAAAGGCATATCGTCATTTAATAATAAACGAAATTATATTAAGAAATAGTTAATATATTACTCATAAAAAAATTTAAACCGATATGAAAATCTATTCATTTTATTTGTTGCACTTACTTCAACTCGATATATAATATATGTTTTTCATGTAACCTATCAATGCCAATTTATTATTGTTTAAAATTATTTGTTTTATTTAGGCACACTTATAAATATTAAAAAAAATAAAAAATATAGCGTAAAAAAAAATTACTGCTAATCAATCTAAATTTTAAGTGTCAAACGTCTTTATGTATCGTGCAATACACACAAAAAAAACACATTAAATCAGAGAAGTCATTTTTCCAGATAGGTTAATCAGTTATTATTATCATTAATATTTGAAATATAAGCATAATATATTCAACCTCAAGTAAATAGCCCTCAGAGGTAATGTTCTTCTTAATTTCTAAGTTATTCTATACATAATTATCTAATCTTTGTCGTAATGAAATTTTTCCCTAAAAACGCTATTCTTAATTCCGCCCGCCATTATGAGACCGACGGTGTTTATAGGCGCGACTGACAAAATTGCGACAAAGTGTATGTGGGACAAACAGCACGCACGATTTCAAAGAGGGTTGATGAGCATAAAAGAGCACGCCATCTCGGTCACCCGGAAAAATCGGCATTGGCTGAGCACTTTCTAGATACGGGCCACCATTTTTCATTTGAGCCAAAAATCTTAGGAAAGCCCAAAAGTCACCACACGCGCCTGGTCAAAGAAGCAATTGAAATATACAAGCACCCGGTAAACATTAATAGGGATGACGGTCTTAAGTTAAGAACATCGTGGTATCCGGCGCTGCAGGATAAATCAAATAGACGATCCGCACAGTCCGACATCCGTCAGTAGATATATAACACACTACATGAAGACACACACCTTGCTTTCGACACGGTACTGCAATCCAGTACTTAACATAACACAAACTTGGAGACACCCTGACTTCAGTACGGTATTGCAAGGCAATACTTAACCTACACTTCACTCACTCACTCATCACATCAGCCCTAATGATGGACCCTGCAATGGGATCCGAAACGTTGGCCAGAGAGGTCACATACACACGGCAGAATATCCCAGAAAACTAGACACAGAAGGCCCGCCATTTTATCAAAAATCTATATTTTCAAAAACTCCTACGTCAAAGACTAAATTATAGTATCAATTTGGAAAATCTTTTTATTTTTTTTATTCTGATGATTACAAATGAAATGGTTCACCTTGGAGGACCTTTTTTTCGGCAGTCGACAAAATTTTCCCAATAATTTTCCACCAATGTTGAATATTTTTTAATTTAAAAAATTTAAAATAGTTTTATAAACATGTTCTTTCATGTAGAAATAATAACAATACCGTAATTTATATAGGTTTTCTTTAAAAAAAACACAAAATTGCCTTTTTTCGCGCTTTGTAGGTAGGTATTCTCCCTTAAATTGCACGAAATATTTTTCTTGCTCACGATTGAGGAAAATTGTCTTATTGCAATTATTATGGTGAGAAACTCTGATGCGATGAGATGAAAGAGCAGGGGGTCCATAGAGACCCAGACCACGTGGTGAGAAACTATGATAAACTCCTAACGAAGGTGAATCAGAGCGGTTTATTATTTATATTTATTCGCAGGTGGGCGTACACTTGTCAGCTATGCCTACAAATTTAGAATAGCTTACAAAATATTGAATAATTTGTTTGTGTATTTAACAAGTTCATTTTATATTTGCTATACTAGCATCTTAATTAATTGTGTCCGTTTTGAGTACGATAAAAATGATTTATTTTTCTGCATATAAACGGCCTCAAATATGAGATGAACGCAATTCTCCTGTAATATAAATAGCGACAAATCATTTGCCTGCCCACGCAGGCTTCAACCCAACGATATATTACATTATTTGCATCAACTTGGAAAATGTATGAATTAATCAATTCAAAAGTAAAGCTTGAATACTCCCACAAATTTAATTATGCTTTGGGCAATGTTCTCTCAATTTTTATTTGGCGGAATAAATAATTATTTCTGCGCTGCTAAATTTTAACCCTGTATTATCGCTATAAGGTTAAAATGATTTGAATATTTTCGAGGATAATTTCAGTTCATCTATAAAATAAACAGCATATCTACCTTATTAGGCACCAAATCTATAAAATACCTTGAAATTCCTTAAATACACGGATACCACACGGTGCTGTAAATACAGATAATTATGGTTCAGAGTCAAAATACAAGTATGTTGGTATTTAAAATTTTTGTACATCTCGTTTTCTTTTTGTAACCTTAATTTTTTAATGTTTTTTTGGCAAATCGCGCGAAAAACACCGTACGGCGCGTAATATAGTCTTATTATACATAATACTTACTACCATTAATATAGCCTTACACATAATACTTATACATAAGCTATGTAGGTATACATACATAGCTTATTGCTTTCCCTCTTCCAACCCTAATTACTACCTCGTTATTCTCATTCCACCCAGCTATATTCACCTACCGTTTTGCCATCTAAATGGGTTCTGGATCTTTCTTTACATTTATACGATATGTATTACTTTTTAAGTATGCACTTTAAACTATTAAAATTCTAAATAAACTAATAGATAGTCTGTGTACATAAACGCTTTGCAAACACTTCAAAATGCCCCAAGCGCTAATCTTACTTTTAAGGGATGTGCAAACTTTTCGGGAAGGGGCGTATTGATTGTAAGCGAAAGGGATACAATTTGTAACCGATGTCCCGATACACTTAACACATATAATAAGATCCTGATTAATCATCATAAATTTTTTTTACCAAGACTAGTTGTACATAAAGAGTTTTAAATATGTTTGCTATGCTGAATGGTCTACTGTAATACGACTTAACTTAACTAAATAACGCAAGTTAATACGTAATTACAGAATATCTTTACATTTAAACTTACCGTTCCTGCGACGTACATGCCACCTGGATATAGGTTATATTCGGGAAGTCGCTGTCCGTTGCTTTTTTTAAAGCCTGCTTCTAAATCAAGCAGTTTGTAGAAAGTAAAGTAGAAGGTGAAAAAAGCTGGTTAGAAATAAAGTCTACCGCAATCGATGTAGGAAATGCTACTTCTGCTAGTCCCCAATCGAGACACCAAACACATTCCATTATTCCTCGGATACATCGATTGCAAATGACTTTATTTTCTAAATATGTGTGTTTATTAAAAAAAATAAATATTTAACACGAATTTATGGGTTTTAAGAGGCGCTTAGGTTGCTTGCTTAATTTTTATTTACCTTTTTTCATAAATTATTTGGTTATAATCGGCCCTATTCACAAAATAAGCAATATTGTTATTTCTGTATCATGACAGTTATTGTATAAAAAGTATTGAAAAAATTTAGAGTTTTAATATTGACAGGTTTGAAATTAACTAACTAAATCAATTAGAAAGCTCATCAAACATAATAATTTCACTGTCTCTCTGTCTGTCTGTCTGTCTGTCCCCGTAACTCCGTGTAACCTTCGTAATTTCGTTAGAATTCACGGTTAAAAAAACAAAATTAAACGGTCGGGGATGGGGCTTGTACCCCGAGTCACCAAACCCCAACCGGCCGTTCAACGCATGTTGCCACGGCTGCCTCTCCGTGGAGCGCCAAAAAGATGCTATAAATACATACTTATAGGGATTAGCAACGGGTTGCAGCTTTTATTCATATTTGTGACTAATTTAACGTTTGTTTACGTTTTAGGCTTTCTGATTTATTGAATTGATTAATCTCAATCCATATGATGTTATTTATTATTATTATTTATTATTATTTATTATTAATTACACGGCTTAATAGCCTTTTACAACAGGTTTATACATAATTAAAATACAACAAACGATTAAATGTAAAAGAAAAATAAAGGGTATAAATGTAAAAAAGTATATATACATAGTTTAAACATAATGAGGTTAGACATATATGTAAAAAAAGTATATATGCAAAAAAGTGTAAAGTAGTGATCTCAGAAATTTTTACTCACCGATAATATAGCAATATTAAATTTGAATAGCCAGGTATATATAAAAAATTTAAGACATTATATAAAAATTTAATATTTTGAAAAGAAATGATCATATAATGATTTTTTAAATTTTGAGAGAGATAGATTTAAAATGTCGACATATGTAGGTAGTTCATTGCCCAGTTTGTGCATCCGAGGTATGCTAGAATTTGAACGATAGTTTGTGTCCAAATTGTCACAATAAAACAGCATGTTTTGGCGGGTCCTACGGTTAGGTACTTTAAAATTAATACTATTCAGGAGTTCGCAACAGTCGAAATTTGAGTGTAATATTTTAAAAAGGAATATTAAATCTGTTAATTTTCTTCGATCTTCCAAGGTTAGGAGATTAAGATTAGTTTGCAAATATTTGTAGTTTATTTGGTCGTACACTTATTGTCGTACGTTATTGTACACTTATTCATTATTGTACATTATTCAAGGAATATTAAATCTGTTAATTTTCTTCGATCTTCCAAGGTTAGGAGATTAAGATTAGTTTGCAAATATTTGTAATTTATTTGGTCGTACACTTATTGTTGTACGTTATTGTACACTTATTCAATAATGACGTCATGATTATTACATACAATAAGTACTTTTTTTAAGGTTGTTGAAAATCCGTTTGTTTCACTATCTACTAAGTCAGATATTACGTCAAAGCCAATATTTCCGATACAATGACAAAAGTAGCGACATTTGACATATGTATAGACATATATAATAACGCCCAACTAACATCAATTATGTAATATAGCCTCTAAATTTATTGTGGATGTGAAATCATAATCACAAACGTAATAACAGACCGTCTGTCTGTCCCCGTAACTTTGTGTAACGTCCGTAATTACGTTCGAATTCACGGATAAAAAAACGGCCGGAGATGGGGCTTGAACCCCGGGCCACCAAACCCGAAACGGCCGATTAACGCATGTGGCTACAGCCGCCTATCCGGAGACCGCCAAAAAGATGCTATAAATATACACTAGCCCTTAGCAAAGACGCGAACCATGTCACCTTCTGCCCAGCACAATCGCCAGGGTTTAAATTAGTATCTCTTTTAACTGCCGCCAGGGGAAATATAAAAAAAAAAGTTCAAATATTTTGATAAAAGTCGTTATTACTATTAGGTTTCGTTTATAAATAAGTAAATACTTATTAAAATTATTAATATTTAAAGCATTAACTTTGTGGTTAGACATAATAACAGAATAACAAAATGTTAGTAAACTTAGTAACACCCACTTAGACCCCGCCCCCTCTCACTCTCTCTCGTTAGATTCCTGAATTATTTAGTAGGCTATAACCAGTGCATGCTTGTCTCTGACAAGATTAACACGCATGTGATCAATAGTGGTGATAGTTTAACAATACTATGGTTGGGGTGTATAGTGTTGTGAATATAGTAGTGTAGTGTTGGTCCTGACGAAGAGACGGGTACGTCTCGAAACCGGTAGATCGTAAATCTGGTAGTAGTATTTACTAAGTTTACTAACATTCTGTTATTCTGTTAAGTAAATACTTATTCTTTAGAAACCGGCATGTGAAAGTACCGTCATTTTTGACGGGATACAGCTAGTAAACTAATAAATGTACTTACATACATTAGTACACTCTGAAGCCTGATCGCCTGAGATGCGAGGTTAATAAGAGTAATGTGTTGCTTGCTATTTCAAGGAGTGTTGGTAGAAGCTGGGCGCGGGGGAGAAGGGGGGGGGGAGCAGCTACTCTCGGCAGAGGGAAGCTGTAATGTGTTTCGGGTCATAAAGTCAGAAGGTCTAATCTGGGGGTAAGTAGGGAACCCACATCCCTCGTCTTTCAGAAGGGACCGCTCGTGCACTCTTAGTGTTAACATTACGAAACCTTCAAGACGTTGAGGGAAATGTACACTTTTGTAGATTTAGGGCAGTGTAAAAGGTTTTATTCAATGTTTTGGTTTTCTGCCAATTTTTCTCCTATTCATTGAGCATTTTCGCAAATTTATCCGCAGAATTTGATGATTTCGTTTCCATCGGATGACTTAAGTACCACATGTCTATACTTGTTATTTAATTTTCTTGGTATATTCAAATATATCATCTTCTCTTCTATGTTGTCTTAGCCATACGTTTATTCTCCTATCTATCCTCTTCTATTCTCGAAGCCCAACATATATTTTTACTTTCTCTGCATCACTCGAAGTTTTAGGACCTCTCATTTAGTGAGCTCATGTGTCGAATTCTGGAAAAATGCATTAATTTTGCACTCTTCGTCTTAAATACATTCGAATAATAATTTTGAAAATCACATTCAGATATCAGAATTTATTTTGGGCACAATATTTTCGGTGATTCGAATTGAACAAAATAGAAATTTGTTAAAATCAAAAATGACTAAAAACAAAATGAGTAGCTGAAAATCAAAACCTACCAAACTCTATAAACAATTTTTTTTTTTGGAAAATCAACGAAAAATGTCTAAAATCATTTTTATAACGTTAAAAAATGATTTTTAACAAGAAATAACCTAAGTAACTAGCCAACTAATTTGACTACTGACAAATGTGACAAAAATGCTAAAAAATGATTTTGTATCTAAATTATATTATTATAATATTCCTATATTGAATCGTATAAAAATATTATCCATAAAACTTTATGGGTTTCTATTATATTTTTAAATAATAAAAAAATTGAGAGGTACTTGATATGATAGGTCTGTAACTATAGGTCGACCACTATCAAAAGACCATTCCCTAGCTTTGTCCGGTAAAAAGAAAGCGGGGGAAAGTTGCCTGACAAGCCCGTATTACAATTCTCAATATGATATTCCAAATAAAAACATATTTTTTAGTTTAAAAAAGGTTACTTACTTATTAAAATAACCTCTTTTGTGTTTATTTTTTGCATTTTAACAACAAACATATTTTTCGCGCACATTCAATGCGGTCTAGCTACAATATTTGAAATTTTGAAATCAATTCTAAAAAAATGGTTTGGGTATATTTTGATACTCAACGTAAAAAGCCAATTTAGTAGCGTTAAACTATAATAAAATAATAATTAAAATTATTTTATATCAAGGGTGCTTTAAGTATGTTTAAACAATGTATGTGATGGTGGGTTCGTAGCGTAAGAAACGTGCATGTCGAGGAGGAAGTGTACAGGTGGCGGTACCTACAGTAGTACCTGTTTACCTGTTGGTATTTAACGTCAAAAGTCGTTTTGCAGAAAGCTCCGGTTATTATCTGACATTAAATTTATCCTTCTGTGGCAGGGCTGAGTTCCCACAGGACCTCTCTCTCCTGACTGCAGGATCAAAGGAGCCCGAATAGGAACCGCTGGCAATAACTCATCCCACGGGACCCGCCGCGCCACAATGAGACACAAAACAAACACTGCTGATTGTTCCTCTAGTATTGAGCATTGTAGGGCCATCATGTACCTAACAGTACAGAAACCTTGCATACGTTCTCAACCGAATTCAGAGATCTTTGAATATGTTCAAAATGAAGCAAATTAATAACACAATCGGGGTGCTGGAAGAAGCTGAATATCATGGTCGTATAAGATAAGGCTTATAATATAATCAAGTGGAAGTAGATCGGCAGAAGAAGAAGATTTTAGAAGATATATGCCTAACAACTTGCCTTGTGATATCTTCTCATCGCGTGGTGGGTACACAAACATTTATTTAAAACTTACGTATATTATTTATATTGTGATTTTTAAAAAAATAGCTGGCATATTAACTAGGTCTTTGATTCGATTGATTGAATTTGTAAAAAAGTTAAATAAAATTCAATTTTGTTTTATTTTTTTTTAATTTCTTAAATAAACAACTTATGTAGATAGTAATTAATAATAATAAATTAATAATTTGTAATTTTCTCGTAAGGAAGTGTATAAGATATTTATATCTTACGTGTGTGTAGAAAATGTTAAGTTAAAAACTTTTTTTCAGTAGAGGAAAATTATTTTAATAGATGAGACATACAGAAAAACGAAACTTTAAAAATACACTTACTTATATTAAAGAACACATTCTTATTGTGATGTTGCATTTTCAGAACAATGTTCTTTATTTTGAATTTTTAAAACCAAATTTTTTATTTAATTAGAAAGATGTACATAAAAAATATTTGGCTGCTACCGGGACTCGAACCCGGATCTCCTATCTATCCGGGAGAGGTGCGTTACAATTACGCTACATCAGCCTGGTACATTTCCGTCAATATATCGACCTTATCTGTAAGCCTCCTTTTTATTAATTGATTAATATATATTATCCATTTTAAACAATCTACTTTTTGTAATGAGGTAGTCACAAATTACTTTGTGTATCTGCCGCTAGAGGACGCCAGAATCAAATCTTTAATGCGTTTTAATTTTTGGATTTTTTTCTTTTTTTTTTTTTACGCAAACACAAAATTTATAAAACTGGGAAGACTTCGGTGGCTGGGTCATGTAGAGAGAATGCCCGAGCATCAAGCACCAAAGTCCCTGCTAAACTCAAGGCCAACAGGGGGAAGGAGCTTAGGAAGGCCAAAACTAAGATGGAGACAACGTCCTCAAAGATATCTCTGCCTTAGACCTTCGAAACTGGAGAGAGCTGGCACTAGACCGAGATGAGTGGAGGAAAATTATTGAGGAAGGCCAAAACTAAGATGGAGACAACGTCCTCAAAGATATCTCTGCCTTAGACCTTCGAAACTGGAGAGAGCTGGCACTAGACCGAGATGAGTGGAGGAAAATTATTGAGGAGGCCAAGACCCACCAAGGGTTGTAGTGCCAAGAATGATGATGATAATTATGAATTTTTGGACACATTTGATACAACACATACACCTATATTATATTAACACATTCTTATTGTGAAGTCGTAATTTCAGGACAAGGTTCTGTGAATTTTTAGATCCAAATTTATTAATCAATTTGAAAGAAACACAGAAAAATCAAATCGACGAAAAAATATTTAGACAATTACTTCTTCAAAGCTTCCGTTTTTTATCAATTTTCTCAAAATTCTTAACAATATTTATTTACCAGGGGCGTGCAGTGAAAACGAGAAGCATGACTTTTTCCTAAGCACATATTTTGAAAAGAAACCGAAATAAGAGATATTTCTCGTGATATTCCTATCACAATAATTAATATATCATTCAGATTTTAAGATTTCACAAAATGCTGCGAGATTAATATTTAATTTCGATTTTTTTTTACCAAATATATGCTTAAATAAAAGTTATGCTTCTTGTTCTCACTGCGAGCCCCTATTATTTACCTACTAAATAAATATTATTTCTTGCGTGGCCATGGTTTACATATTTAAGTATTATTCAAGATAGGGCTGAATGCCATGAGGGTTGTGGACAGTTAAAATATTTATTTATTTATATATTTATTTAACGCCCTTATGGGCTTTTACAATATACAGAATAATTTTTTAAAAAAAACATAAGACAGTTAAAATAATAATACAGTTAAAAGTTACAATAATAATAGTTAAAGGTAATAATAATACAGAAAAACATAAAAACATAAGATAAAATAATAATAAAGTTAAAGGTACAAATAATAATAGTTAAAGGTAAAATAGAAAGATTTATTGTCCATTTCTTTGGGATGTAAACAATTGTATCAGCTTTGTCCTATAAACAGTTATACTATCAGCAAAAATGTCAGCCGCCTCTGCATGCTCATTCCCTAATGAGTGTAATCTGGGAATTACAGAGTTTGCTAATATTATTAAAATTACAATAAAACAATGTCCTCGGGGAAAAGTTTGAAGATCTTGGATGAGAAGTATTTGAGGCGATGGACAAACATTCCCATCACGAGGTGTCCGCTCATTAATACAGTTCTGGGCGCGGATGTATCATTTGAGTAATCTGCGGGGATTGTGTGTTCCTGTGAGCCGCTCATTGTGCCGACAGCAAATTGGGGAATTGCCGGCGGCGGGAGATCCTCAAACCTTGCATCGCACCCTAATATTTACTAGTATTATTGCCAAAAACATACAAAAAACGGGAAGTGGAATTAACTTTATTTATTTATTCATTTATTTAGAGTATTCACAAGTTCACAGCACAGTAAATCAAAGAAACATCTTGAAATATCCTACTGGAGCTCAATTATAAACGACTCAATATATCAATGTAACAGATCTTAATGCTAATCTAACCAATTATATATATAACAAGAGAAAAGTGAAATAAACAAAGTATGACAACAGCAATAAACAAGCATGAAAACAGTAATAAAAGCAATAAATCAAGAGAAATGTGAAAAGTGTTAATTAATAAACTCAAAGAAATACCTAAAAATGCATATTATTAAGATTATTTAAATACAATGTACAAACCGTTCCAGTGATAACACAACACACTTCTGCTATCGAATGGGCAATTCTCAATTCAGAAGATTATGCAGCAATGAAAACCTGAGCACTATTTTGAAATAATAATTTGCATTGTTACGTTTCAATTTCACTATATTAATTTTTTTTACTCTTCAACAGGCCAGGAGACCCAATTACAGAAGCGAAATACATCACAAAACACCCAGGTATACCTGGATTAAATTGTGACCTCACCGGAAAACGAACTCAAAATCCCCGGTGTGAGAAGCCACTCTCATACCAACTGCGCTACGAGGGCCGCCATATGAAAATAGAAATAAAAGCGCCACCACCTAATATAAGACATTTAGATAAATGTGTTTATAACTGATTATAAAACGAGAGCGGATATTTAAAAATGAATATGCTTTTGATTAAATGCTTGTGAATTAAATTAAACACTTAAAAAATCAATTGTTAAATTGATACTCTTTACCAGAAAATTTTATTCAAATAAGTCACTCTGTATTATCGTCGTATGCAGAGTGGCGCTTTTGCTCTTATCCCTTATATGGTATCTTTAATAAAATCGTAAACCAAATTTGCAATTCTATTTAAATAGCAAATATTCTCGAGAATTCATAGGACAACAATTTTTTTCAGTTATTCAACGTAATTTACATCAATAACCATAGGTAAAGTTTTAAAATATCAATTTAACTATGAAAAAACAAGACGTCATATTATTTGCTCGGTATTTTTCAATTGGTGAAGTGTTGAATTCTACTTATAGACAAAATAAATGTTTGCGTAGAAATTTGAAGAAGAAGAAAACTTATAGGCATTGATAGTTTATCTTTAAAACGGAATACGAAATAAACACACGCTTTAAAAACTAAAATCTCCAGCTAAGTTGTGTAGTAAAGCTTGTAATTTATAAAACGAAATATTTATTTATTTATTTATTTATTTATTTAACGCCCTTATGGGCTTTTACAATATACAGAATAATTTTTTTTTTAAATAACATAAGACAGTTAAAATTAAAATACAGTGAAAAGTTACAATAATAATAGTTAAAAGTTAATAATAATAATAATAATAATAATACAGAAAAACATAAGAAAAACATAAAAACATAAGATAAAATAATAATAAAGTTAAAGGTAGAAATAATAATAGTTAAAGGTAAAATAGAAAGATTTATTGTCCATTTCCATTTTGTTGGGATGTAAACAATTGTATCAGCTTTGTCCTATAAACAGTTATACTATCAGCAAAAATGTCAGCCGCCTCTGCATGCTCATTCCCTAATGAGTGTAATCTGGGAATTACAGAGTTTTGCTAATGCATTAGTTCTGACACTTCCACTATAATAGAACAATGCACTGTGTCTTGATGACCTCGATGGAGCATATAAGTCGATCAGACTAATAATCTGGGGGCAATCAATCAAACTATTTACGATCCTATAAAGAAATATTAAGTCTGTTACAGAAATATTGATAATATTAAGAAACAGTTTGAAAACCAGTGGTGTGTCAGATTGGCTACGGAATGTCCATAATTGGCCATAAACACGGTGGAACTTCGCTACACTTTTAGAATATTGGTATAATATCTATTTATCATTTCGGAGATGTTTATAGTGGTATAGTGGAAAAGCCGTCGGTCGGGTCACTCGTGATTCTCTGTTCCGCGCTAATGTTGTTAATAATTGGCTTCGCAGCCTACTTAGGTGGCATTGTTAATTGGGATATTTAAAAACAATTACATTATCATAATATAAATATATGTATACATGGTGTATACATATCCTAACTGATAAATTTCTTGGTGAAATTCACGACCATTATGGTGATGTACAGGTCAGTTAGTTCAACTTACGGCATCATCAAACCACACACTTTTAAAAACTAACCTAAAACTACGTTTAGTGCAGGGTTTATTTTATTAATATTTCAAGAAGAGGGTGGAGGGTTTTATGGGGTGATTGACATTATCTGAATAATTATTATTTAGGAGGTTTAATAGTAGGTAAATTTATAGCATTGTCATTAATGGCAATAGAATGCGTTTCTTACTTAATGCGATTTATTGTACTACTCTTTTGTACAATTGTGCATTTCTTATGCACAATTGTACAATACAATTTACAAGTACAATTTCTTGTGCATAAATTATGGTTTATAAGCCACAAATTAATCTTTATAAGTAAAAATTCAAAGTTGATATTGATTGAGCCGAGATTAAACTTGATTAAGCCAAAACATGTTTAAACGTGTGCTAAAATCTTTGTTTAGAGTTTGATAAAATAAACGCTTGCCTTCCTGTGAACTGTACGAAAACAGCAATGTCAAAAATTACAAGGGTAGTAATGGAAAAGGGTTAAGTTTTTAATAATTGTGACGTCCCACCAGTGATGTCCTGGCTACAGTTTGAATTATTTTTCAAATAATATTTTATATCATACGACACGAGAATTTCGTTTATTTTATCAAATATCCTCACAAAATTAGCAAACATTGATAATTTCTGATGAATTTCTTATGTCATTTCAAGTCTTTAGAGCATTAGGGGCTAATCTAATGTATTCATAACATAGCTATCTTTGGTAGAAATTTATATAACGGATAAAAAAAAGTATTTGTGGTTATGTGCAGTGCAGAAAATTATTAGAAGATTACCATTATGACAGCGTGAATACGATAGCATGAAGAAAATTCCCGTATAAACTACTCGTGTTACCATAAGAAATTGTAGTCTTTTAAACATTTTAATAAGAATAAAATACTTTACTAGCTACAAATATACCTACTACAAATATTGAGCATCGGTTTAGAACGTATTCGAGGGTTGTTTTAGAGGTATAGATCTTCAAAGTAAAATGAAACACATAAAAATTGGCATTCGCCATGAATAAACTTAAGCCAGAATAAAAACGCAAATTGTGCGAATTCATTTAGAAAATCGTGGTATCGTAATCATATTCAAATACTAATGCCATAAAATTATCTTTCCAATAAAGGCAATACCATGGCCATTACAGTTTTATGTGTTTTAATTAATTCCCGTAATATAATGTATTTCCTAACATGGCGAAATTGGTAATCCTAGAAAAGTTTCAGATTCATGTATCGGTAATCATCAATATTTTTATGTTTTTCTAATTGATTCATCTAATTTGTTTCAAATAATTTCTAAGTTCAAATGTATTTTTCAGGATGAGCTAAAAGGAATATAAATTGTCCGTATTTACGGAAATTTTCCGGGATTATTTGAAGTGTGTCATCACATCTAGGGAAAGGTTAAATCAGAGACAAGCGTTTGATTCTGAATAGTTATATAGTAAAATTTTCCAAGGAAGTAATCACTTGGTGGTAGAACATTATAATTAAATAAATAAAAATAGCTTAAACACCGCTTATATTTATTGTCGATTCCGATCAGGTTTCGCTACGACCGTAGCTTCTTCAGGGAGAATCTTAACTGACTAAACATTAAAAAATTATGTCCTTATATACTAGTGATACATCAGTGTGAAAAGGACGGAGTGCCAATAGTGGCGGTAGGGGGTGGGAGTGCGCAGGGAATATTAATATAAGAGGGTACATATTTAAAAGTGGACTAAAAGATAAGTTTACTAGATTAGCTATTAATGATTTTACGATTCATATTAATGGCTTTTCTTATCTCTAATCCCTCTAAATTATCTAGTCTACTACCTATTCCGTTTTTATGAATAATACTAATTCGTGAACTATTATTGAACGTGTGGTCTTCTTCAATTAAATGGTTTACGAATTCTGAGAACCCATTATTTTTATTTATTTAGTTATATAGTAATTCAATTACAGTATTTAGACCCCTGGGCTGGATGCGAAAACGAAATCGGCTCAGGTTTCGCGCACCAACCTGTTGTGTAACAATCTGAAAGCATCCATTGTTAGAAAACTCGAGGCGTCCCGGACCCAAAAAGCAAACATGATTCCAGCGAGCGGACAAGTCCCATTCTTCCCGCCGCAAAGTGGCCCCCCCCCCCCCACAGGTGACCCGGGCCCCCGCGGCGCTCTACAAATCACTATCACACCTTGGAATTACACAAAGTCATTTTTGTCCAACAAATTCCTCACAAAGGAGAGCGGCCTCTTCAAAGGGCGTCCCCTGGTCCCTGCGGGGCGCCCCAAAAGGATATTTATTTGTTCGGGACGGTGTTTAATAGTGTTATTATGTTGTTTTTTTATTTATGCCATATTTAATTTTGACTCGACGTGTCGGTAAATAAAATTCCAAAGGAATTAGGGAATCCACCCGGGCGGCAGTGACGTCGTCGGTGGGTGGGAGGGGGATGAGGTTATTTATTGCAAAAATAATTACCGGGGCATATTAGCGACTTGCGCGAAATGTAATTCACACTTTCAACTAATGGTCAACGAAGATAAAAGAGATGTGAGAGAATTAATTGAAGCAGAATCAGGAACAGATGGAAGTTAAAATGCAGATAGCCCTGACCCAAGAGGTGACATCCACACTCCTCATCTTAAACACAACGAAAATTTGAGATGACAGGAACTAGAGCTGAGTAGTGTAACCAAACGAAAATCGTATCTGGTTGTTTAAAGAAATCTTGACAAAAATTATCTTATCAAGTTGAATGGTCGTACCATTTGGCATCTTATATATTCTATACTCTTTCACACATCATGCGCTCCACACGCTCTAGACAACTAAATATAACATCATAAATTGTAGTTTATTCTGAATTAAATCAAATTTTGAATAAAACATGTTCTGTACACCTAGGGTGAAATGCCAACAGGAGATAAGTGAAATCAAAGTTTACATTTTTTTTATATTTCTGACTACGCTTTTGAAAAACTATCGTGAAAGCAATTTATTTCGAATATTCAAAACTCATTCGCCTTGATACAAGTCAAAAATTATTAAAACCTTGTTTTAAAAACTAATTTTTTTTCATACTTGTTTATTTCACTTTTCTCTTGATTTATTGCTTTTATTACTGTTTTCATGCTTTGTTTATTGCTGTTGTCATACTTTGTTTATTTCACTTTTCTCTTGTTTTATTGCATATATAATTAGTTTTATTAGCGTTTAAGATCTGAAATTACATTGATATATTGAGTCATTCATAATTGATCTCCAGTAGGATATTTCAAGATTGTTTCTTTGATTTATTGTACTGTGAACTTGTGAATACCCTAAATAAATAAATAAATAAAACCTTATAAAATAACTGAACCTACCTATCTATCTTAAAATTATATATTTTTATTAAATAAGTAGGTATATATGCAGCCTTTCGTGTTAATTAGACAATACAATACGCGATTCTTGGGTTTGAGAATCAGAGCCAACGCATATAATGTTGCATTCCTCTATAGTTTTATTTCAATAATATATTTTGCTAGCTAATGGTATTCCTATTACAATTATAAAGGCTTTTTTTCAAAGATGCGGGCTATAAAAAACCGTTGGTAATAGTTTACCTCAAAACAAATCTTTATTCATCTCGCCCATTGTGTGAAGGGCATTGGGCATTGTGTGTGTGGGGGTAATTACCCGGGGGTGAGAAAATAAAACCAGTCCTGTGTGGAGCGCCGCCGCCCCCCGCGGCGCCCCATTCACTCTCTCCCCTCCCCTCACCCCCCTCCCCCTCCCCCGCCGTGGGCCGGCGGAAAGGGTCCTTTGGTAAAAAATCCTTCTCGCCGAGGTGTGGCCGATCAAATGTATTTGCATAAATATATCTACGACTGTCTCATCCCGGCCCTTTCAAGGGTGGATAGGTTCTAATGTCTGTGAAGACTTGTTTAATTTATTAATGTACCTGGTACAACGTTGCAAATCAATTAAATTTATTGTATTTAGTTTATTAACACTTAACATATATACATTGATCGGGAAATAATGAGTGTAAATGAAATCAAAAAAGGATTAGCAGAAATAAAGAAAACTACACATGAATTTTTTTTATTGTCATTTATTACAAGACACTAAACAAATAAAAATATTGGAAAAGAAAAAATTTAAAAAATACATATTACTTTGAAAATAAAGGGGTCAGACGCCCATTGTAAACTTTCTTGTACAGGGCATTAAAATATAACCTAGAACACGGTAATTGAAAAATATTGTCCTATTAACAGTATCTCACGTCATAGTAGAGTCTAAATATACATACCTAATAATAAAAAACATCTTACCTAAATAGTATTTTTTCAAATACGTATTACGATAATCCAAAATTTTATTTTTTTATAGTTCACAACTACCATATAGTTTTGAAATAAGTAATAATTATAGAAATCAAACACCAAATCTCGCGTTAAACAGGTGTACTCAAGCGTATACGGTGGGCGATAATGAAATATGAAAAGATTTCGCATCTTATCGGCAGCCACATCGTCAAAAAATTCTCAACTCTTGATAATTATATGATTCAACTTTCTATTGAAAAGGATATCTAATAATCCACAAGGATTGCGCTTGCTGCACACTTACCTTATCAACTCCAACATTGCCTGGATTACCTGTCGGCCATGTCATCTTTAACTTACTTGGTATTAACGACTTTAATTTCTATATACATACTACGGCGTCACCTATCATGTCTTTTAACATGAAAATCTTTCAGGTCCTGTGGTTTCACGTTTTCCTCTATTGTATACATATTAGGTTGTTCTAAATTCCAAGCCATTCAATCTAGCGGATGGCGCTCAGTTATTTATGGAATCGTAGGAAGGCACCGTATGGCACCCTTTACATGTTGTTTATCAGAATCAATAAATGCTTGAAAGGAGAAACATTTCTATTATGTTTTACCTTTTTACTCCCATTCCTTGAGCTGAAACTTTGCAGGCAAACTCGTGGCGACGATAAAAATTATCTAACAAATTTTTGTTTAAAAAAAATTAGGATTTATATTATAATTTCGGGTTTTTCTAAATTTTAATGATTTACATATTGTTTAATTTTCCAGCCCGACGCGTGGAGTAGGCGCGTAACCCGTTTTAATGAGAAAGGGAGTATAATAAAAACTTGGTTTTTATATGTTAGTTTTTTTGCTCCGTTTCTTTTAATTCGTAGCGTCTGCTTGTCTGCAGAAAAAACTTTGGATCGATTTTTAACCCATTTTCCGTGATTTTTTGCAGGCAGACTCGTGGCGACGATAAAAATGATCTAACAAACTTTCGTTTAAAAAAATTAATAATAGTATAATTTTGAGTATAAGTCTCGAGAATTGTGGTAACCAAAGTAATATCACACCGGCTTTATAAATAATCAGTAGCAAAAGGGCACTGTATATCCTTATTGGTTTTCTTGTATACATAGAAGGGATTAGGACGTGTTTGTCAGGGATTTGTCCCGAAAAGGGTCCGGGCACACTTAAGGACGGAAATGTAGAATTTACTTTGTGAGCGTGTCAAGTATTGTTTACATTTATATTGGTCATGGGAGGTTCTGCTTTTTGGCTTTCAAATTTTCTACGTTTTTTATTTTTTTATCATTTTTTCTTTTCTTTACACTTTTTCATTAGACCCACAAAACGTCTCAAAAGATGTTTGTCTGCAGGTTCATTTTCACAATTAATGTTACAATGTTACTATATTTCATTCATTGTATAACCAGAAGAGAAACGAACAATTTTAAGCACATTTATATAAATGTATAAGCAAATCTAAATAAGCAATTATTTATTTATATAAATAGGCAAATCTAAATATAGCAAACTAATAATTCATGATTATCGCAGTAATGATACACATCACATTAATTCGTAGGTAACTTATATCGTTTGATATCAACCACTTTGTGAGTTCTGCCACTGATTTTGGAGTCGTTAGACCTGTAGAAAGGTGCTTTGTAGTTTGTTCAAGAGCATGGGGACTAAATATTCAAGTGTCCTCAGTCCATATTTATTTGTTATTCTTGGAACAATTAAAGCCTGGTTTGTAGCGTGTCTTGTGTTACTGCCGTGAGCAACTACCTTTTTGTATATTTCATTTTCGTGATTTTCTTTTATCACCAGGAATAGAATTAACTTATCTTCTTATTTTTCTTTTAGTAGATCTGTTGATCTACGCCTCTTGGGATGACGAGGTCCAGCTATCCCTCCATCTTTTCGGTGATCTTCCCGGTAGGCGTCGTCCAGAGGAGATTTCATTCGCTGCTGTATGCACGAGTCTGTCACTGTCCATTCTGGCTACGTGCCCGCCAGAATCTCCTTCTGGATCTAGGTACTGCATTGTGCCATATCATCTATTTTTAAAATTTTCTTTATGTCTTCATTTCGGATACGGCACGTAGAGTTTTTCTCAGCACCTTCATTTCAGTCGTTCTGAGGAGTCCTTTGGTGCGGACAGTGTCAGCCCGCGTCTTTACAGCGTATGTTATGAGATCAGACAGATCGCATGCATTTCTTGTATATTTTGACCTCACTTTCAAAATGCATATTTTTGTTTTTCCAGACCAAAATCTTGAGTCACCCTGATACTGAAAATTTGCTCTCCTAAATATCTGAAGCTCATGACTTGTTCCACCGACTCATTATCAATACTCAGCTTACATACTGTTGGTTGTTTGTATATTGCCATTGATTTTGATTTACTGATTGCTATTGAGATATTAAGCCCTTGTGACGCAATGTAAAATCAACCCATGAACTGGCAAAATAAAATTTAAATAAATTTAATTATGCAGCGTAATGATTTTGAAAGCGTAAGAGAAAAAATAAAAGCAACACAGTCCTGAGTGGAAAAACAAACATGGCGTGTAGCGGGAAGCGGCGTTTTTGAAATCAATCACAGGTCGAGTTAATATTTCTTGACTATGGCTCTCCAGCGCGGATTAGCCGTGTGATATTGGGCGGACGAGGCCGGCTTTCTCAGGCCGCGGCAGATCGTGCGGATAGCAACACGACCGGGATGATTGACTACTTCCGACACCGACGGCGGCAGATCTGATCTCGCCACCGACCACCTCCATCCATTCACTCATCGCGTCCTATCTCGTACATCTGTAATTCATTAACTGATGAGGATCCAGCGCCCCGGTACCTCGGATCAGTTTCGATGATGTTTCTCATTGTACTTTCTCTGCCGCCGGAGCGCGTTGCAAAAAAAAAACGTTTTAACAGTTGAATGATGCTCGCGTTCGAGTCTCATTACACATTTTTAATTAATATTTTTCGTACTATTATTCTTTAGAATGTAATATATGACTGTTTCAGAGTCTAAGTATTTTCATTTATTCTTATAGTATAGCATTATATAACACGAATATTCTTTCCAATCCCGGGAAAAAAAAACTGATCAATCTCCGCGACTTATCAAATCTCTTCCCGATTCCCGGCTGGGACCCACCGATTCTTTTATCGTACGAAACGAGGAAATTAAAACACGAAAAGCTTCTAACTCCGGCGATAAACATTTTCATTTAAATGCTCTCGATTTTGAGATGTTATGTGGTTTGTTTTGTATAAAAGCCCCCGCACACTATCGATGAAAGCCGCTTTTTTGGCAATATTTATCCTCACACGGTCAATATTATTAATCAATAAAACGCCTTCAAGATTATTGATCAAAATTAAAATAATTATAAAAAAGTAACAGAAAATAAAATATTGGATATTTTTTTATGGATTTAGGAAATCGCTTTCCAGTAATATTTTATATTTATTTTATTTTTATCTAACCGTGATTATCGTAACCTTATAATTTATAAGAAAACAGTTATAGTTCTTATTTAAGAAGACTATTTATGAAAATGCGAACCACATGTCTACCTTAACGGTATCACATTGTAGAATAGATACAGGATCATTGTATTCTTATTCAAACTGTGTAGAATATTAATATGTAAGAGTTGTGTTCATTGAATAATCGGCTAGTCATTTCCTAGCGGTGTCTTTAGTCTGGTGGAAGGATCCAGACACATCAGGTGCAGCTTTCTGGCCGCGGTTCTAATTGAGTGAGGTATCAGCACCTAAAAGACTTAACCAATATATAGAGATTTACGCATCAAAACATTAAAGTTTTTTAAAATTCCAATTACATAGGTAGGCATAATATCTACCTGAATATTTTATAATCTGACACTAACGTAATTTTTTATTACTTATGTTTCTGGTTTACTGATGACAGAAGAAGAAACAGCTTTAAATTATGCCGAGTAAAATAAACCAAACGAATGAATGAAGAATGCCACATAAAATTAATAGTTAAAATAAGTTTTATGGCTACAATTAAATCACAGCACGTCACCTTGAACCAGTATTGAAATTGATCAAGTAGAAAACTACAAATACATAGAAGAAAGAAAAAAAAAGAAAAAATAGGATAGGACATATTTTATACACTGCATACATAATGTATACATCAAAAATCTAATTGAAGAAATGATTAAATGGCAAAGTGTAACGAGTCTTAAGATTTGGAAAGAGAAAACGTGGAATTACAAAAGTATTAGAATTATTAAGAAAAATATTAAGAATAACAAATTTATCACATGCTATTGCCGTACTATAATACTGTGTGATAATTAATGAAACGTTAAATGGGGAAATCTTAAATACACTAACATGGTAGTATTAATTATTACAAATTCGACGAGCGTTGCTATATTTATGCTACTTATGACTGAATTCTTGACAAAAAACATTATTTCCCGAAAATTTTTAACCATTATTATTGTTAAAATAAAACACAAATTTCTTTGTTTTCACCACTTTATTAGATTAAAAAATCTACATGTTTCGAGAACAATGTCCTCTTCCTCAAGACAATGTTCTCGAAATATGTGGATTTTTTAATCTAATAAAGTGGTGAAAACAAAGTAATTTGTGTTTTATTTTAATAATAATGTCACCACAAAGTTCAAGCCTACATACAGAAGAAGAAAAAATATTCTTCGAACAGTTATTATTATTGAATACACAATTTTCCTGAGGATCTAGAAAGTACTGGAGCGTATGCCATCGAAAACCTTGGATAATCTTTGAACTGCCAGAAGCCAATCCATTCAAGCTGTGAATTCCAGCATGTTCATGAATTCGGTCAGTGACTGAGCGGCAAACTAATTGCAAAAAGATGATATGTTATAGAGTGTTAAGAAAGTGATTCATTGGACCGGCAATCATACATGTTATCGTGTAGTAAAGTACCGCACATTCACATTTAACCACCACGATCTTTGATACTCGATAACTTGGATTGATGTTTGTCAAATATGGGATTCGACCGTTAAATAAAAATATGATATGATCGGCCAGCGATGATTAATTAAGAAGACAAGATGTAGAATAGGTCAAAAATTTTAACTACTCGTGTTCTTGGATTGACGATGATATTGATTCTGGTATGGCAATGAGTGACTTTACAAAAATGAGTAAGATAGCTCTTCTTAATTAAAAAACGCGGTCTCTTAATTATGGTAGCTTAGAACGAGTTGGAAGCCTTGGAGGAGTCTTTGGAAGTCTTCGAGATGAGGTGGAAAAGAAAAATACTCATCACATGATTGTCAATCGTTAGCGTTATCAAAGTACCAGAAAATAGATGGCAAATTCAAGACAAATATACATCCACCAATAATGAACACTGCGAATGCACACATCTACACATATCCAGGATAGACACTCGTGGCTAATATTGCAACGACAAGAGTACGATTATTACGAATGAAGAAGAAGATTTACGGATTCACCAGACTTCCCGACGTGAGAAGTCGCGAGAGAAGCTGGCGAAGATGAAATGAATGGCTAATGAAATGAACACAAAAGTAAATGGAAAGAAATAATGAAGCGGTTCCATTGTGAGTGGAGGGTATCGCACAAAAAATGGCAAAACACCTTGATTGTATATACTCTAAGCAAAACACATTATTTGTTCCTTGCATCCTTGCAGCGTTCTGTCGGCTGTCAACCTTTTGAAGAGGGGGCGGACAGCCAGTGGTTCATGTGGTTAACCTTTAAATGATAAAATTAATTAATATTTTTGCAGAATTATTCTTTGTCAGAAAATTGCTTTGTCCGCCAAAGTCTGTATCAAGAAAATAAACATACAAGTATTCTAACGTTTTCATGGCCGCTCAGAATCTTTTGATTTGAGTTTTATTGGATATTCTGCCTTGTTTCTACGACGTCCATAGGATCCGAAACGTCGGACAGAAAGGTCATAGAAGCACAGCATAATATCCCAGAAAATTTAAACCTGAAGACAATAAACATAGTTGCAACAACGAATAATATGAAAACTCGAGAATAATCACAGGAAAAAAATATTCCCTCAGATTTCCACAAAGTATATTTTAGATATTAACCTGCTTTCTGGTATCGAATTAAATTGTTTTTGAGCATATTTTTATTTATTAATTCTTAAACAAAGGTGAAATATACAATTTTGATTGACCTGTGCCTGTTTCAGTGTAGAAGAATCTGTGTTGAGACAGGTATCATTTACAGTTGGTTGTAAGTACTATGTATTTACAAATATCTTGCATACAAAGAACAAGTACCTAATTTCAAAAAGAATTGATGTGTTTGGGTGAGTGCACCAATGTTGTTTGTCGTCGTCGGCAAATTTGGGTCGTTTAAAAATGGGTTTTTCGTGTCTATTTTATAGTTTGGCGTATATTCATCTAATATCGAAATAATTTAATATTTCATCTTTCCTTGTTTTGTTGGGGTTTTGAGGATAACTTTTGTAAGAATTTTTTAGTGAGATAATTTTTTTATATGTTATGACGTGTTTATCTGAGTATCTGAGTTGAATACGCAAATCTCGGTTGATTTAATTTACTGAAAAAAAATGGAACGTCCATTACGTCTAGTGACGGTTATGAAATAATTTATTAGTAATATGTGCGCACGTGACTTACGCTTGTAGATCATTATTTAAAATTATATTTATGTATAAAAGAGTTAAGGTTGTTATTCCGGTCGTTAGACATATTTAACTGTAACTGGTTGCGGATATTTTATACAAACCGGATGTTTTCCGAGAAACGATTCTCGGCGTTGCGTTGAATTCTTATTCAACGTCATCAGGAGGACGACCTTTACCCGCGGAGGTAGAGGGCGGATTCCACAACAAAGTGCATATAATTTACGCCCTCGAAAGCGTAATATAAGTAATCAGTCCGCCCTCTACCTCCGCAGGTAAATATCGTCTTTCAGATGACGTTGAATGAGAATTCAACGAAACGTCGAGAATCGTTTCTCGTCGAGAAAAAAGTAGATACGAAACATATAAATAAAAAATATACATATTTTTAAGAACTGAAAACTTATAATATGTACGTACATATTATAAGTTTTCAGTTCTTAAGTCAGACTATACAATACATGTGGGGTATATAAGCAAAGGCAGCATTATCAATAAAATAATAAAATGTTTAATGTCACCGACGATTACTTATTTAAAAAGTACTGAATTCTAAATTTTGTGTCTATCCTTTCTTCCTTCCAAAATAAAATTTTCTCTAAATTTATAGGCTGTTTCCTTTAATGTCTCGTATTCATTACATTATAAATGAGTAATCCTCGATGATTGCATAATTTTTTTATATATATCTTTGATGCTTGATTGATATAATCATGTTAGTCTTTGAAAGTGCCGAAACACTTGAAGCACTGGCCGGTCTGAAATGGATGTTTAACGATACAGACGGCTCTGAACAATGCGCGTCAACCTATTCTCATCTCCTGAGATGTGGTGTGATGTGTAATGTGTTACTGACCGACTGCTGACTGCTGACTGCTGACTGCCGACTGCTGACTGCTGGCTGTCTCGGGTGACCAGATGTTGAGAATGGAGAGCTGAGGCTTCTTTACTCACAGCGAGACTATCTTGTAGTGGCATGTAGTAATCCTTCTCGTCGAACCTTATCACTTGACACCCATATGTTCTTATTTGGATTTATATATTTTTAAATTTTTTTTAATTTTATTTATTATATTTATTTATGCAGTTTTTTACAATACATTTATTCTATATTATAACATTTTTACAAACATTATACTCCCCATAATATGAGTCAAAGCTCGAGCTTATGGGAGCAGTATTTACAAGCTAAATTAAAGTATAAAAAAAGAAACCATTTACAAGTAATTTTTTTTTTTATTATACAGAAACCATTTGAGATGTGTGGGCAATGTTACATTTCGTCGAAAATCAAGGATTTGACTTCTTTCTTAAACTGTTTCGTATTTTGGAATGTTCCTTTCTTGAAATTTGTTTTGCGACAACAATGTTTGTACCATTTAACTCCCAAGTATGTCTAATGATGTTGTGCCATGGTGGCTCTTAAAGATGATATCTTTATTTGTCCCTTTGTTCTATGTCTACTACTTATACAGTCTAAGGGGTGAGATTTATTTATAAAATATCCCTTGTAAATTTGGCATAGGGAGTTTGTTTTGTATATTTTTGGAGTGTATATGTACCAAGAATTAAGATATGTTCGTTATAATTTGTGAAATTGCGTTCTTACTCGTATATCGATCTTGTACATCCTATATACTATTATAGTTGTTAAATTTACCACAAATATGTACTCGTAGCAGAATGTACAGTGGTCGCAGACGAATCTCTCGCTATTATATATTTTTATACTATTACAATTTAATAAGCATATAGATTTTTTGATTATTTTATGAATAGGGAATGAAATGGTATTAATCTATGTTAATAATAATGATGTCTCTATCGATGTCTATCATCATCCGAAACTAGTTGGTGAAGAAACTAAATTTTGATTAAAACAGTATACATATCTTAATATAAGTACTAATATAATGGATAACCATACTAATTATCAACGAGATGAATGATGAATTTATATTTATTCCTTACTAGCTGTTCGTACCCGGCGTTGCACGGGTTAAGGATTAAGTTGAAAATAAATTTGAGGGGGAAAAAAGGTTTGAGTCGAACGGTATAGATTTGCATCGAAAATATGTCCGGGGAGGGGAAGGGGTATAAGAATAGAGGGGAAATATCGCCTATGTTACTCACCGAGTCCTAAAGAATTAGTTTCCAAATTTTGAGTTCGATCGGTCAAACGGTACAGATTTGCATCGAAAATATGTCTGGGGGAGGGAAAAGAGTATGAGAAAAGGGAGGAAATGTTGCCTATGTTACCCGCAGGGTCCCAAAGCATAAGTATGCTTTAATCATAAATTTGAATCGAATCGGACAAACGGCGTGGATTTGTATAGAGAACAGACAGACAGACAGACATTGAGTTTTATAGGCATAGATATAAGTATTTAAGGTTCTCTTTCCTTTAAATCGTCGCTTATTTAGAGAAAATAAATAAATACCAAAAAAACAATACTTCAAAATTTTAGTGTCTATTTTTACTATACATTTGTCACCATTTTCTAAAATTTAGTGAATTGTTAGCCCTAGAGTTTCCAGTTAGTGTATTATTAAAATTAAACTTGCCATCCGAAGAAAATTTTTAAAAATCTCCTCAAAATTTCTGTTGGCTGGCTTGTTGTCAAAATCAATTATTCTAAAACGTTAATTACAATTAAAAATTCAAAGTATGACATAAAATAACACATGCGCGGTATACAACAGCTCGAAACAAGCGTGAAATAAACGTCAAGAATCTACCGTCACCGTTTAGCGTGAAGCGGTCATACAGCTTTGTTTCTTTCTCGCACAGATATTGCTCACCTGTGACAAGTATAACTGTACATACACATTCTTGAAATGTCATGAGTAATACAGTGAAATGTTTCTTTAATTTCAAAACAAAAAGTCCTCACCCAACGCGTTAAATGAAAGCTTGCTGGAATCTTGGAAAAGGGAAGTTTTGTTTGTTATTGAACTCTTTAGCGCTTGTTCAGACACAGCGGGAACCGTGCCGTTTCAGAATCGCATGAGATCCGTGAGGGTCTCATTTACCTAGGTTTGTATGTGATCGTTCAGACACAACCGTGCGGTTAGTCCACCGCTGCGGTGCCCGCAACCCAACCGCTAGAAAATAGACCCGCACGGCGCCCGCACGATCCTATTACTATGGGGCCTTACGAGAGCGTTCAGTCGCGTTGCGGGCACCGCACGGTTCCATGTCACAACAGGAGCACGCGTGGATTATATTCTCTTTTCTATGGTTATGGATCGCTTTGACACTGAATTTTTTATTGATGAAGTGGAGAAAAGACCTGTAATATGGGAGAAAAGATCTGTAATAGTGTGAGGATTACTCAAATATGCCAAGAACCAAGCTTGGCAGGAGTTGGTGGAGATATTTGGAAATGGTGGAAAAAAAGAGTATTTTAGAGAAGTAGGTATTTATTCACCAAAAATGAACTGACAGAATGATATTTATGTGTCTTGCCATGGAACACGGCCGTCGTTAACAAAGTAATGAGCGAATATATCTCTGATATTCAAAGATGGAGAACGGCACCAGAACTGTCAAACTGACGTTTATTTTCGCGCGCACAAATCGCTTATTAACCGCGGCTGTGTGAACAGATGACACAAATCGCGTGTTTTGAAACGCGATTCTAAAACTGAACGGTTCCCGCTGTGTCTGAACAAGCGCTTAACGTCCTCGATACTAACACTTATTTATTTATGATTTGGGTAAACGTGGATTGAATACTTCACGTTTTTCTTCTGAATTCCTATTACTAAAAAACGTTTTTGAATGAATTCTGCTTAAAGTTTTTTTTTTTTAATTTAAAATACAAGAAACCTGAAAAGTTTTATGGATAATACATGATTCGATATAGGAATATAATAATAATATAATTTAGACATAAAGCCATTTTTTTATAGTTGGCCGAGTTTTAGCATTTTTGTCACATCTGTTGAATTCGTCAGTGGTCAGTTGTTTGGTCTGTTGTGGTAGGTCGTTGTATAGTTTTAATCCGTTGCAAATTAAATTGTGTTATGTGATAGTGTCGAGCCGTTTTAGTGTTGTGTTGGTGTTTTTCGTGTATTTTGTGTAATTTTATGTCTTCGTCTTGTATTTCGCCAATTTCCAGTCTGTGAATGATTTTAAGTGTTTCGATTTTTGTAATGCTTTCGATGTTTAATTGTTGTATTATACAGTTTCAGTTAGTGTCCGATTCTCTGCCATCTGGAAGGGGTTTTTCGACACCTATCCAGATATTTAGTAGTAAGGTATGACATAAATAACATAACCAATCTCTTTTTGCTAGCAAAACGTAAAATGTTTTGAAGGTAAACTTCAAAGTTTTACACGAAGAGGATATCTGTATTGTACCTGTTTAGCTCGCTTGATTTTTCAATGGCAGATTCTCGTACTGTTAGGCAATCAGACGACGGAATATTTGGTGCCTCTGGTGTCGGGCATTAGTCTCCCGTTGCCGCGGGTCCGGGGTTCGGGAGCCGGGGAGGGATGAAGGCAATTTACCCCATCAAAGGGAGCTGAGTAAACTGTAATTACTGCGCCGCGCACTAATCTAATATGGACCCTTTGTGGCTAATGGGCCGCCCGGGCCCTCTTCTCACCTCGAGCGGCCGCGGCGGGCGAGCGACACCTGGAATTCGGAACGCGGCCAACGCCATTCTACAGCAAAGTCCGACAGCTCGCTCCACCGTTTTGGGCAAACCTTGACAAGGAAATCACCCTTTGAGCTCAGTCTCTAGCCGCTTTTTTAAAACTGACGTAAACAGCATCTGGATACATCTCTGCTGTACCTAATTTGAAGCGGTAGTATTATGGGATTGGCACTTAATAAAAAACACACACTTCAAAGGTATTTATTTCGATCAACGAATAATAATCGATTATGCTTTTTGTTCTTGCCTTTGATTTGTTGGTATATTTATGTTCTCTCCACGTTAGACCCTCATCTCACGATGTGGTTCGTTTATAATATTATATTTTGTATTGTTTGTCAATATTTCTGACATGTGTAACCCAGAATTAACCGCGTTCATTTTCTTTTTGAATTCTCGCCCGAGTAGAGCCTGATACCGGTAGTTAGATCGTACAGGTTATCGTGTAAAGTTAATTACATCAAAAAGTGCAAGTTGCACCCAGTGCTGTAATAACCTGTTATGTCCATTTTCAATGCGGGCACACATAACTTGTGTCCAATGAAGATCGCGATGAAAGAGACTGCGTAAGGTTGAGCATGGATGCTGTTGAACCCTCGATGAGATGAATATCCTCCCGCGCGGCCCGATATCTCCCGCGGTAATCGCCGATCTGCCTCTCCGTGTGAGAAATATTAAAAAGAGAATAAACAAGCCTTCTCCTTTGTTTCTCCTAATAATCCTCATCTTTAACACTTCCATTTGAGAGCTTAAAGCGAGAAGACCATTAATATGGCGTTGTTTTGTGTGGAGCCGCTGATGAATGGCCTATCCCCGGGCGAGTCGGGTGACGCTCATCTCGGAGATTTATCTCGGCATTCCTCGTGCAGCGCACACCCTCGTCCTCGCATGTAGCCAAAACTATCTACACGTCCAGCGCAGACCTGCTTGGAACGAGTGGTTTGGCTTAGTTCGAAGTACTATCGTTACCGATGTGACAAGTTTTGCTGCTCAAATATTGCCTTTGTAATTTAAAAATTTAGATCATTAGATGGCTCATTGTAATTCTCCGTTTTTAGGGAATACTGAGGACTGAACCTGCGTTTTTGAGGATTGACACGTGCTTACGTAATTACTATGCTACAATATTTTTATAAAAATGCTAATTGCTGATTTTTATTTCTTTTTTAATCAAAAATCTTACTAATCGGAACATTTAAACATTAAACACTTTAATATGTTTGTGTCATTTTATATTTATAAATGTGTTATATTTTTAATTTTTAGTAATCTGCCTAAAGTATATTATTGTAGGTTTACTCATTTTTATGCTAATGGTACTTTAAACCTACTATATAAATAAATAAAAATATTTACAAACAAAACGAGGAGTCTTTCAAGCCTTTCATCGGAGCAAAGTTATAGCACTTCACAATCACTTTAATGGTCGAGCCATCCGTCATGGTCGATCCTTCTTTTCATAAGAATATCATCAATGTCTTCAGGAACGTGGTAACCACGACTGTGATGAGATCTCGGGCAGTAGGTAGTCAAAAAGTTATCAGACCTTCGCTATCCGCAGGATACATGATGCGGCTAAACATAATTTTATGTAGTCAATGTATTAATGTACTTTTATTTACAATCTGCCTTTATGTAATACGCTACAGCCAGTGTCAACTTGACAAAACGCAGACCACCTCTGTACAGTCGGTAAATAGACGATTCGGTGTCCACCCTGTAGTCGATGTCAAAATGACATAACGTAGACTGTCTCCACGCAGTCAGTAATTACCTACACAATTCGGTATCCCCCCTGTAGTCAATGACATAACGTAGACTGTCTCCACGCAGTCGGTAAGTACCTACACGATTCGGTATCCCCCCCGTAGTCAATGACATAACGTAGACTGTCTCCACGCAGTCGGTAAGTACCTACACGATTCGGTATCCCCCCCGTAGTCAATGACCTAACGTAGACTGTCTCCATGCAGTCAGTAAGTACATACACGATTCGGTATCCCCCCCGTAGTCAATGACATAACGTAGACTGTCTCCACGCAGTCAGTAAGTACATACACGATTCGGTATCCCCCCGTAGTCAATGACATAACGTAGACTGTCTCCACGCAGTCAGTAAGTACATACACGATTCGGTATCCCCCCGTAGTCAATGACATAACGTAGACTGTCTCCACGCAGTCGGTTTTCGGTCAGTCTCCCCGCAGTCGGTGAGAGTGTGACTCAGTGCAGTCGGTAAGTACCGAGGCGAGGCAGTCCATCTCCGGCAGTCGACAGGTACTCGGAGATGATGCGGTGCTCGGGTAGGTGGGTATTACGGGCGTCATATTTCATGTGGAGAATCAAGTGGCGGCCGGGCCGATTCGATCCCAATAATAAAACCGATATCGGGTAATTAATGACGGAGAGGCGATATCGTTATTAATTTCTCGCTTCTCGTGTCTCGCCTTCACGGCTCCCAGCTTACCGGCGGCGATTATACTACCTCGTCCATCGCTACACACCAGTTCCTTACACCTTCTAACACTTTCAACTTTTAGCCACACACTTTAAGTCGTAGATATTTCTAGTGTGAGATTCTAGTAATGGAATAAGAGATAACACAGGCGGACCGTTTTTGAATATTGTCTGATCTGTCACCAATTTTTCCATGTCGCCTTATGATGTGATTTAGTAAAATATAAGACTCGATTTTTATGGTTCTCAATAATGAGGTTTTCCAGGATTTTAGCATTAGTCCATGCATTTTTAGCACTGCGTTTGTACAAGTGTACGACGAATTGAAATATACATTTTTTTCTATGTACATGCTCATACATGTACGATGTGTGTTAATTTTCCGTTGATTTTTTTTTAAATCATTAATTTATCTATTTTAAAATTATTGCTAAAATTATGTTCATCCTTAACTTACTTACCCGGATCATGTGCAATGTACATAATACTATTTTTAAACAACTTAATTAAGGTCGTCACTTAACCGTTTTTAAAATCGATAAACCATGAAAGTGCGTAGATACTTTTTTAATATGAAAAGGAAAAAGCTTCTTGTCAGCTGTCTGGTTCGGTTTATTTGCGAATTCGCGAATGATTCGATTGTTTTTAAGAAAGTTTTTGTTTGCCCCAATTATTTTAAATATTCTAAGTTGAATGCGTTTTAATTATTTTCACGAAACTTAAATAAAACAATCGACAGTAATCAGTGTAGATTTTTACTTTGAGCTTCATTTAAGCTATATTTTGTCTTCATTTTATTTTTAAGTATAACTTCACTGCGTACGCGTACGATTTTTTTTTATAGATTTAAAAAAAATAATCAGATTCGAAAAATAAAATAAAAGAGTGAATGTTCATTAGTCAAAAGATAATACTATTAATTTCACGCTTTTTTTTGTTTCCACTTTTTTTGATTACCTACCCGTGAAACCATCGACAATCTGAGTGGAAAAATGCCATCCCTACGACGAGAAAAGTATAGTTTATAGAAGACGTCGAAATTAAAATATAAATAACACACGTATGGCGCGGTAAAAAATAGTTTTACGACGGTTTAATTAAGGGAAAAGAAGACAGCGGACGAGATTACGAGTTGTAGCCGAGAAATTGGACACATTGGGGGACCATCTGCGATGTGGTTTCGCCGGTATTAATAAAGGACTAAAATAAAGCAACGAGAAAAGGTTTCACGGCTCGGCATCAAAATAAATATTTTTTCTCGTAATAACACTGCTTTATCAATTCGGCGGGCGAGGTCCGCCGCGCCGTAAATAGGTGCCGCTACACATGTTGGCGGACACCTATAATTTTATAGCCCGGCTCTTTCTCTCGCCCGGAGGTGCCCAAACTGTTCCGCCGCGTTCATCTCATCTCATCTGACGTTCGAGTCCGCCGCGTTCATCTCATCTCATCTGACGTTCGAGTATCCAGGTGTACACAGAGTGCCATGCGATTGTGGTGCGTTCTACATAGGACAAACCAAACGCAATATCGCTAGACGTTTGAAGGAACATATTGGAGCAATTAAAAACAACAACTCCAATATATCGGCAATCTGCGAACATGCATCCTAAGGGAATCTCTGTCACTTCATCAGATTTGACAAGACAAAAATCTTATCAACAAAACCGCACCTTGTACCCAGATTAGTAAGGGAGTCCATTAAAATATACAAACATCCCAATTTCAATAGGGATAACAGTTACAAACTATTAAGTATTTGGCGCCCTGTTCTTACGACTTTGATATAACCTTTTAGAGACGTCGCAGAAAAGCCCACCGACATAACCAGTACATATTGCACACTGGTGACCTCTATCGTAGAAGAAGTGAACACTCCACAACAAAGGGCATATAATTTACCCCGGAAGCATTAATCAGTCCGCCCTGTGCCTCCGCCGGTACGTCCTCCTGATGACGTTGAATACGAAGTCAACGAAACGTCGCGAATCGGTTCTCGGAAAAACATACGGTTCGTATAAAATATCCATAACCATTTACAGTTATTAATGTGATTACTTTCAAATATAGAATTTTAATATTAGCTTAGTTTCAAATACAAATAATTAATTCACAGAAAAAATCGAATAAAATATAAATATTATAATTAAAGAGCTCAAATCGATTAAGCTACGATGACTTTAGGTGTACACAGAATTTTCCAATTCAATTGTCGATATTTGTCATTCCTGTGAAACAGTATGTCGCGGCTGGTAATGGTTATAGCGTAGTTGTACTGAATAAAGTAAACGAGGTACATAAATACCATTTATGCAACTTTCCAAGTTTGATAGATGTGTGGTCGATCATGGATGCAATTGAAGATCGTTGCATTGTGTAATGTGATCCCTTAAGGCAGCCAATGACAGATGGTAAGCCAAAAAAGACCATATATTTATTTATGTATCTTAATTATTTAGTTCCTCACATAATGTTGTGTGGGCTAGCATACATGATTTCACATAAACATATTGCATTCCACCTAGTCATTTAAAAGTTTTTACAATAAAATTTTTGCCTCCTGTTTAAACCTCCTCAAATTCACCGTGTTTTGAATTTCCTTTTGCAGGCTATCGAAAATTTTTAGACCTTTGTACGTCATACAATTTTGTGAGGTGTTTTTCTTTTTTTTGGTAGTCTTATGTTGTCACTTCCTCATGTATTGTGAGAATGAAAATCCCTATTCAGCTTCATCCGTTCATCAAAGTATTTGAGTATTACTAATTCGTGTTTAATTTTAAATATTTGCAGCAATACATTATATTTTGTCTGTGTGATTTACTGTTTCTACCTAGGGCATTCTACATTTTTGTTATTTTTGTTCTCCTATTACACTTCAATATTATGCGCATCGCTCTGTTTTGTACTATTTGAAGCATTGAAGTATTATAATATAGACACGTTATTCCCGTACTAGCCGGCTTTCATATGTTGCAAATATTGCATTGAAAGAGACAACAAATCACATAATCAAGTAATCGCGTAAAAATCGGGTAATTTGAAGTCACGGTGACTAAAATAACGTATTCATTCTTACAATACTCTGTTCCTTTTTCCCCGGGATTTTTTTCGGCGTTGCGTCGCGCCCGATCACAAAGAAGGTCCGTTCAATACCGAATGCAAGTAAGGCAATTACCTTACTTTTGAGTTGCCAAGATTTCACGCTTGTAACATATCTACAGTTTACTATATCATTGATTTGAAGTTTCTTTAGCATTCCTTCGTGCTTTAGTATGCTTCATTATTATGCTTTAACTACATAAATAGCTTAGTCTCTGCGAGACATCTAGAAGTTATCTTAATTGAGAATGGTAATATTTGAAGCGGGCTCCACAGATGGAGAAGCGTCGGCCCAGCCTCGCATACAAAGGCGGCCGCCGCACAATCGGTTACCTGGTTATTAATCCCATTTATACACCTTTATGATTGCCGTCTCCCCGCGGCCCCCCCACCACCCTCTCCCCCGCCAGGTACCCACCGTCTCTTCTAACGCCTCGTGATGCTGGCGAGCCGGGGGCCACTCAGCAACGCGACGAGATCATCTGCTACGTTCCAAATACACGGGCTCCTGGCCGAACCGGCCGTTCTACTAGTTGGAGCTGTTTTACGGATGTATTCCGACAAATTGTTTACGCTCCATTGTTTATGCATAAGATCTATAAAAGGATGTAACAATTTTTGTTTTGTTTTGTTTATTAATAATTTTAGTATAGACAGTAATGTAGTGGTTTAGAAAAAATATATGTACTTCCAGCGGAGACGTTACACGGATTTCATCACGCCACATCTACACACGGCTTCACATAATTATATTCTTCTTCCATAACAGCAAAATTACTTTGTGGTAAAATTATTTATATTCATAAAAAGAAAACACATTGTATAAAACCACTATTTATTGAGTTATCAACATGTATCAAGTTACAAAGTATACTAAAATATTTAATTCGAAGTATAGACATAAACAAAAACAATATAAATACATATTTTAGAATAACTGATTAAAAGTTAATCCGAAAATAAATGTTGAAAAAAAAATACAAATTCTTTTCTTTTTATTAATATACATACCTAATGTACAGTCTTGCAGATACCCCATTATCATTAATAAGTCATCCCTACACAGCATTAATTTCCCTTAGAATAAACTCAACATCAACACACAATATCAATTCTTTATTTACATTTTTGTACATGATCGTACTGAACTGATACAACATTAAAGACATGCATGTTGCTAGAGCAGGCCGAAAACACTTGTAATTAAGTTTTAAATAATAATGTATTGTATTTTATACCCAGTATTTTGAATGTCTAATTAAAAAGAAAATAAAATAAACATGCGTACAATACATTATATTATCCGGGGTATAAAAGCAAAGGCAGTAATATCCGAAAAAAATCGAGGATTACTAATTTATAATCTACCGAATTCGAGATTTTACAGGAAACATAGCCTATAGGTTAAGAGGAAACATGATTTCGGAATTTGGATTTGGAATTCGGTACATTTTTTATTAGTAGGTAATCCTCACTATACTACATTTTTTTTTTTTGTTGATATTGCTACCTTTTATACCCAATATATCTAGTCTAATTTCTTCAGCTGTGTTAAATATAAAGCAAGGAATGTATCTCAGTTCTGATGTATCGCCGACATTAAGAAATATTGTTGCATGAAATTATGTATTGACAAAATTCTGTAGGTACTGAAAATATTCACATAACATCAGGATGTAAGCAAATTTATAGTAAACTAGCTATAACCCGTCAAAAATGGCGTACTTTTATTAGGTATACATTTCGGCCGCCAGCTATGGTTGTGAGAACAGGGCTATTTAGAGTAATGTGGCGTCTCTTTACATTAGTGATGGATATTGTTCAGTAGGTAGTTATGATTTTTTGCTTCTTATACTTCATGATTATATTATACCTCATTGTACGCGACGCGATTCACCGCGTACGTGGGGATGTAGGGGTAATTTGTGGAGGGAAATGGGATTAGGATTAGGGAAGGTTAAGAGGAGTGACGAGACGAGAAGTGGACTGTATGGTCGAGATGGAGGGATGTTTCGACTCATCTTATTGTCTCTCGGCACCCGTTCCAGCTGTCACCTCACCAAACACTTAATTCGTTCGGTTGGATCCGACACGCGATAAGCCAGTTGTCCGGCGGTTACGAAACAAGAGAATCTATTTGCACACTTTAATAACATAATAATATTTGAAAAAACCTAAATCATTAAATTAAAATCTAATTCAGATAATTTTATTAAAAAAGTATATAGTCAATGATTTCAGTTTATTTCTTAATAACAATTTTGAAAACGGAATGAGATCAGCTGTTGGATTCTAGTTACGGTTATGGTTGGACATCCGATATTATTATTATTATTGTTGATGATGGTGTGTTTAGATTTTTATAAAATTTGACTTCTATTAAAGCAAGTTTAGGATTTCTAAGAGTCATATATTCTACAAGATATTCTGAGTATGTACATTGAATAATGATTCAATAATACTGTTTATTACACTTTCTAGGCTACTTTCGAAGTAGTTATATTATGATATTACATGAATTGTAATTATAGTAAAATACACTAAATAACCTTTTATTACCTATTTATTGTTGGAATAATTTTTCTTTATTCACAAATAAAATGTAATGTCGTGTCTATGGGAGATATTTTGATAAGAATTTTGACTGGGTTTTTAAATAACTCGGCTTTCGTGGTCCCCATGTCTCCTTGTCTCAGATAATCACCGCTTCGTACGTCACTTCACGTTTCATGTACATGAAAAGTAAAATGTTTAGAAAAATATTAATGTTTCCTTCCTTAGTTGGGTAAATTAAATTCTTTCTAGCAAGGATTTAAACGAAATAAATATAGTATATGTAATACCGTCGGCTTGTCTAACTTTTCAAATTAAATAATAAGTACCTATCTTGTATGACTATATGTGATGTTTATGCGTACGTGTCAATTTTATGGTGGTTTTAGTTAGTTTTTTTATCAATTTCTAGCTTAGTTTATTTATCTTATTTGGTATAGTCATCTCGAGCAAATTTCAACATCTTATCTGAGATTCGTCTCATCGTGTGTCATTCCGTGGACATGTACCATCAGTCGTAGAGTTACCTTATATAGTTACTAGATGCGATAATAAGGGAGAATGCGTTCGTTCGCTATAGCGAGGTTTTTCTCAGTAGGCGCGTTGAGAGTGCAAATGGAAAAACGCAAAGAGAAAATTTTCTGTCACGACTCTTCAATCTAAAGCTAAGATGAAAGTTTTCCGAGTGACAATTTAACCAATAGCAAGTCGTATAAGACGACAAGTTTGAAATTGGTGTTATGAAAGTTGCGTATGCTCCGGGCGCTGTTCTGGCTGTTAATTTTTTTATGTTATTTAATATTAATTTGTTTTCAACTTCATTACTGTATTTGTGTTGTATACCTTGAGTTGGAACAAGGCTGGACATAACGTTATGTTATTTATGTTATTTAATATTAATTTGTTTTCAACTTCATTACTTTATTTGTGTTGTATACCTTGAGTTGGAACATGGCTGGACAGAACGTTATGTTATTTAATATTAATTTGTTTTCAACTTCATTACTTTATTTACAAGGCTGGACAGAACGTGAAAGCGCATGCGCATTCTGTCCATATATAGATAGATTTAGATTTACAGATTTATTTAATATATTCATAGGTGACAACATTTTAAAACCAACTAACTAACTAACTAACCATCACGCCGTTTCCCCGCAGGGGTATGCAGAGAGGATTGAACGCCGCACTCTTCTATCCTGGCACACCACTTTTGCTTCGGCCACATTCATACATCTTCTCATACAATTTATACTCAAACACTTGTTGTATCTGATCGTGCCAGGTCTTTCGTGGACGCCCTCTATTTCTGTTGCCTTCAACACTCGTCTCATTTTAAAATGTTTACAAAAATTTATATAACCACGTTTCAGTGTTGCCGAGGCTCTTGGCAGCAAAGTACACACTCCATTAATTTGACGCCCCGCCTGCTATACTAGTGCATGTTCCAACGCAAGGCATACAACACTTCATAAATAAGCGCGCCCGTCCATTTTTTTACAACGGCTACAAATGATTTTTTAGTTTGACGCTCCCGGGTAAACATTGATCGTCACGATAATGACAGCTTTACGTGATGCCCGCGTTGCATTGTGCCCTTTCTGCGAGCCGACTGCGATTTAGCCGCCGCCGTCCGCGGCGAGCCGCGGCGACAAAGGATGAAAAGGAGCTGACAAATGTGTTTATGGCGCGGCCATGGGAACAGTGTTTGTACAGCCTCCGAGGCCGGTCGTTAGAGGTGTGAATGGGAGTCGCTCTCTGTTTGCTCGGGCCCTCTTCACCGCATTGTGCGCCGAGCGGCCTCATTGTGGCCCTCGGTGCCTTGTTAGTGCCCGCTGGTGGTGCCTCTTCAGGCACGGCGGGAACCGCGCAGTTTCAGAATCGCGTGGGATCCGCGCGGGTCTTAGTGCTTGTTCAGACACAGCGGGAACCGTGCATTTTCAGAATCGCGTTTCAAAACACACGATTTGTGTTATCTGTTCACACAGCCGCGGTTAATAAGCGATTTGTGCGCGCGAAAATAAACGTCAGTTTGACAGCTCCGGTGCCGTTCTCCTTTTTTGTCTTTGAATATCAGAGATGTATTCGCTCATTACTTTGTGAACGACGGCCGTGTTCCATGGCAAAACTCAAAAATATCATTCTGTCAGTTCATTTTTGGTGAATAAATACCTACTTACCTAAAATACTATTTTTTTCCAACGTGTCTTCACCATTTCCAAACATCTCCACCAACTCGTACCGAGCTTGGTTCTTGGCATTTTTTTAAAAATAATACAGATGCGAACACGGAATGCGTGTCGCATCAATATTCTTACTATTCTCAAAATAAGCTAAACACTTGTGTTATGAGAATAGGACTAACTTGATGATGTCCTGGAATGGGGCTCGAACCACCGACCATCAGATCACTAGGCGAGCGTCATGACCATTATACCAACGAGCTACTCAAATTTCATATTTGAGTAATCCTCACACTGAAGATCCCATATTGCAGGTCTTTTCTCTACTTCATCAATAAAAAGTTCAGTGTCAAAGCGATCCAAAACCATAGAAACGAGAATATAATCCACGCGTGATCCTGTTGTGACATGGCAACCGTGCGGTGCCCGCAACGCGACTGAACGCTCTCGAAAGGCTCTATAGTAATAAGATCGCGCGGACGCCGCGCGAGTCTATTTTCTAGCGGTTGGGTGGCGGGCACCGAGCGGTTTGACAAACCGCGCGGTTGTGTCTGAACGATCACATACAAACCTAAATAAATAAGACCCGCGCGGATCCCACGCGATTCTGAAACCGCGCGGTTCCCGCTGTGTCTGAGCAAGCACTTAGGGCTTGTTCAGACAGACGTGCCCGCCACTCGCTCGAAAATAGAATCGCGCGGCGCCCGCGTGCTCCTGTCACAACAGGAGCACGCGTGAGCTCGTTATGGATCGCTTGGACACTGAAATTTTTATTGATGAAGTGGAGAAAAGACCTGCAATGTGGGATCTTCAATGTGAGGATTACTCAAATAAAATTGCCAAGAACTAAGCTTGGCAGAAGTTGGTGGAGATATTTGGAAATGGTGAAGACACGTTGGAAAAAATAGTATTTTAGGTAATTAGGTATTTATTCACCGAAAATGAACTGACAGAATGATATCTTTGTGTCTTGCCATGGAACACGGCCGTCGTTCACAAAGTAATGAGCGAATATATCTCTGATATTCAAAGATAGAGAACGGCGCCGGAGCTGTCAAACTGACGTTTATATTCGCGCACAAATCGCTTATTAACCGCGGCTGTGTGAACACATGACACAAATCGCGTGTTTTGAAACGCGATTCTGAAACTGCGCGGTTCCCGCTGTGTCTATACAAGCACTTAGTGCCCATCTAGTGGTCTTCAGGGGTGACACTGTCATATTTCGTACCGTCATATTTCGTGCAGAATTTCATTAAATTGTTTACAAAGCAACGCCATTAATTATTGCGATATCATTATGGATCTTGAGTCAACTATTATGGCCTGATAAGTCAGCGCAGAGTAGATTCTAATCTGGAGATAAATTCAGAGATGGCCGACGGATGGCGTTTGATTTGACAGAGAAAACCATTGACGTATTATAATATAGACACGTTATTCCCATACTAACCGGCTTTCATATGTATCAAATTTTGCATTGAAAGAGACAACAAATCACAGAAAAATCAGGCAATTTGAAGTCACGGTGACTAAAATAACATACTCATTCTAATAATAGTGTGCGATACTCTGTTCCTTTTTCCCCGGGACTTTTTTTAACGGCGTATCGTCGCGCCCGATCACAAAGAAGGTCCGTTTGATAACGAATGCAAGTAAGGAAATTAATTACCTTACTTTTGAGTTGCCAAGATTTCAAGCTTGTAACGTATGTATAGTTTGTTATATCATTGGAAAAAAACCATAGATATCGACAATTATTTATTGTGAAAAATAGACAGAAAGTATTAAATTGAAAATGCAACAATGCACTTTGGATGAATGGGGAGAGTTGTCTTTATAGAATATAATGTAACTATTCCTATCTCAGAAAATGTCTCTAGATAAAATTTCATAATGGTCTCATCTATTTTATTAATTAATTTATATTTGGATGATTTGTATAGCGCCGTTTACGTGAGAACTCACCTAAAGGGCATTTTTACACACAAACATTTTACACAAAACAATTTACTGACTTAATAACTTATTTATTATTATTTATACCCTGGATGACTTGCAAAAAAATGGAATTGACAGCAAAAATTTTGTTAAGAGCGCCGGGAATAATTAGGTGCTTTTGCGAAGCGCATACATTCTTGGAGTGGAGACATTACATAGTATTGTGATGGTCTGATTATATGAGTTTTTGTATGATTATATAAATCGGTACGTTTTTAGTTGTTTTGTGAACTGTGGCGAGCCATCTGTTTGTTTCGTATGGTAGTTTATTCCACAACTTCGGTCCAATCATCGCCTCTGCCAAATTTGTTTTGTGGACTTGATTTACTCCAATAAACCTACTTGTATTGGTTGCTGATGGTGTGCAAAGTGTTTTTTGCGGCAAATGGAATTCAGTGAGTAATATATTGAGAATAGCCTTGAATAACTTATATTCAACACTCGAAGGCTTATTCTTTTCACACAAATCATGCATGAGATGAATATGCACTCAAATTTAATATAAACCACATTTCAATGCGTGTTTGACTTAAATTTTGTTAAAAATGATAAATGATATCCCAGTTTTTTAGAATATTGCAATGATTCTATAATATTTTGTATATCCAATATTCTTTAAAAGTATTAAAAACGTACGTACCCTAAAGCAGGGAAAGATTGCCGGAAAAAGGAGAACATCATGGCTGAAAAACCGTGGAGCATTAATAAGAAGATGTATGAACGTAGCCGAAGCAAAAGTGGCACGCCTGGATAGAAGAAGAATGGTTTTACCCTCTCTGCCTACCCCTGAGGAAAACGGCGTGACGATATTTATAATACCTGAGGTAGGTATTTTCAACACTTTCGGATTAGTAAATATTCTTAGATAATCTATACAGCAATTAAGGACAAAATCTAAGTTAGCGAAAAATCAAATAGTTTTCCATTCGAGCCAAGGGGGTCTTATTTCCATCGCGACGGCTAAGCTTATGTTACTTACGCGTTTTGTTTCTACTGCTCTCAACTTGCAAACGGTTTATGTTTTCTTCCTCGATATCTCACATCAGATGAACGTGATTACAGTACCCTCATAAAGAAAGCAAACACGGTAATTCAAATTACACAGCTATTCATTATGGGTGATTAAAATTATACGCACACTTATTTGTGGAAGCTCACAAACATCTACATTTACCCACATTACCGCACTTTTGCCTCTATTCCCCCGAGCTGCAGGGGACCCATACACAGCGAGCCAATTATGTAACATAAATATTTTATAAATAAATAAATTACCACCATTTGGGAATATAACGTGTTATTTGACGGTCAGTGGGGGAGGGTCATTGTTTAATTCTTCGCAGACCGGCCGGGCTCGTGTTGGGAAGTCGGGAACGATTCCGAGAAGGACCGATCGGATTGAATAAATGGAATATTTCATTGTTTAGCATTTAAAGATGAAAATTAATTTAAATCTCATCAGACGCCTTGACTCCCGGCCAGGTAGATCATTCCCTATTGAATTCCAACTAATTCAACGTCGGTACCTACCAAATATTTGTGCAAAATTCATTTTTTGCGAGGTTCTTTGAAAATAATAAAACAACATAGTGTGAAAACTTGGTAGCGTTCTGTAACCTTTTTGACTAGTCCCACAAGAATTGTTAAAGCTAACAAATATTAACAAAAAGGTTTAATGTGGATAACATTAGATCTAGCCCCGTGCGACATCAAATAAATTACACTGATGACTAGGGAATGCAATCCCGAATCGGGATTATGTACTCCCGAATACTTTTGTGTTTTTTTTTGTTCATAGAGCTGAATACTAATTAACGACAATACCTTGCATTTTTATATCAGTAATTTTAATAAAATGCTCATTAATTATTCATTATTTTCCAAGCATCAATCAGTCAATTTAGTGGAGTAAAAACTACTAACTAGTTGCAATTTTTATTATTATGTGAGGTTGATAAAATACAGCAAATATTATTCAAAGCTATTTTCATTATTTTAATGTGACACGAACATAAGTTTTAAGTACTTACTTAAAGCTCTATAGACATTTACAATTAAACATACAAAACATAAAAAATTCTGATCAATCCCGATAATCTCTTCCGATTTTTCGGTTCGGGATTTATTTCGTAAAATGCCTAAGATCTCGCGGGATCCCGATCTCGTGGGATCGGTATTGCATTCCCTACTGATGACGTATGAGCTATCATAAAATGTTTGGTGTTTTCTTCACTTTCACCCATTCTTTACCATTATTATCGTGGTACTCATGTTCAATCTGATAAATTATTATCTTATATCTGTTGATTTTTGCTTGTAATAATATAAATTTTAAAATGAAATTTTCCCATGTAATATTTCTAAACTTACCAGTTAACGACTCAGTAACGACGGCTGTCATTGCAGTTTTTGTACAAATGTTTGTGACGTACCTCTATTCAAATTGTTTAATCATTATCTGGCATTGTAATTTTTATGTATGGTAATAAATGTCGAATTATTTGATCAAATATGGCTCGCCTTCAGATGATTATTAATTTTTCTATAAAACATCGTTGCAATCTAATTGAAGATGAGGGCGATATCGCTCACAGACATAATATGCATACTTGATTATATTAGAATAACAACAGTGGCGTGCAGTAGACATAAACTTGGGTCTGTGTTGTGCTGTTACCGAGAAAATAAAAATAAAAATAAATCAAACATGTTATAATGTCCTCGTGAATGAAATTGTTCATATTTCATATAAAATAACAAAATGTAACACCAAACAATATCAACAAAATTAAATATATTTAGAAATAAAGAATATCAATATACCTAGCTGAGATCAAATAAATAAAGAAATGAACACTACAAAAAACACAATTATATATTTTTCAATACATTCAATATATTTTTTTCCTCTCCAACAAAAGAGTTTATTTAAATTATTTACATATTTGTGTATTAATTATTGTTTTAATAGATTAAAATAAAATAAACTGTATGTTATATCATTGCTTGGCGCAAGCCTAAGAGATGATGAAATTAGGCGCAGAACTAGAGTAGTGGATATTACGGATCGTGTGGTGAAGCTAAAATGGCAATGGGCAGAACGTTTTGCAAGGTAAGATGCTACAAGATGGACTCCCAGAGTTTTGGAATGGAGACCTTGAGAAAATAAAAGAGGCTTCGGAAGACTTCAAAAGATATGGACCGACGATATAGCTGCTGTAAGGGGGAAGAAATGGCTACAATTAGCAAAGAAAGGAAGGAAGGGTATGGAAGAGGCCTAAATCCTGCAGTGGGGAGATGAAGGCTGAGGAAGAAGAAGAAGTATGTTAAATTAAATAAATAAATAATAAAAAAAATATGCAAAAACCTTCATTTAACTAACTTTATTTACAAACTGCCATAAATTATATAATAAAAATAGAAAAATATTGAATTTATACGTTTAGTTGTAATTAAAAAACCCAATAATTCAGATAAAAGTAATTATCAACTTAATCAATGCCACTTTATTTGCAGATGATTGTCAAAGTAAATTGACAGTTTGAATACACACAAAAAATTATGTCAGTAAGTATGGAATTAGTAACGGTGTCGTTTCTGTACGTGACGTGCGCGCAGTTCTCACCAAAATTGTATTTTGCGAAGAAACACGCTATATATAGTACGAAAAAATTACTTGCCAAATCTCGCAGACGTATAGATAGCATGAATTTAATACGGCTTTATTAGGAAAACACACAGTTCAGTGAGATTCCCTTCAGATTCAAGATACAAATTTGATGCGTGCAAGTAAGTAAAATAGGAGAAGAATTAATATGAAGTTGTATATATACAGAAGCAGTCATAAACAACGAATGCCTCAAAACTCCATCGGTAGGGGCTAGGATTTTAAACGCTTTTTCGTAAGATGAGAATTATTTAATTAATATTCGTTTCCCGGAATCTTTAGTTAGCGGCACGCCACTGATTGTCAGTAAAGTTTAGGCCTCTGGGACTCACCCTCTATATTACGACACTCTTCATTAATTTAGCCCTGAAGTTTTTAATTTGCTACGTATTGTCAATTAAAAGTCCGTACCTACCCAAATATAATCTGGACGCTGTATATTTTGTGGCGACCTACAAAAGACTGGTAACCTTTCTGAGTAGGTGTACGATTATATATAGATATCTTTAAGATATAAATAGTAATATTTATAGAAATAAATCATTTCATAAGGCTTCAAGTCGATTGACGATTTGTGAAAATATTTAAAAAAACATTTCCTCGCTTTCAGTATTGTAACGAGATGCTAAACAGAATTTACGCACTGTCCGAATCCCTGGTATTATTATATCACTTGGAATAACACTACCGTTGGTTCCAGAACCTTCGGGGAATGCCTGGAAATGCCTAGAACGTCTGGAACAGCCGAGAAGCGACGAGGACCTTCTCCTAAAAATAGTAATAATCTAGTAAGTACGAAAATATCAGCGTTTGGGTATAAATATGTAATTGCGCCACGAGGCAAGTTCAGTTGTCGTGTTTGACAGTTAGTCCAGTGCGGCCAGTCGTGAGGTAATCGAAGCGATAAATAAAGCGAATAATCGAGCGAAGTTCTGCGAGCGGTAAATAAGTGTTACCCAGCGATAATAACGAACTCGTATACGAGTGACATATTGCGAAATAGTGTAGATTATTACTTATCTTTACTTAATAAATCGCTAATTGATTTCCAGTGTTTTCATTTGTCTTCCTGCATCCATGACAGTAGGATATTAGTGCATAGTTGATTCAAATAGTAAACATGTGAAAACTTCCGATTTAACGGACATTGTTCCGATGGAAGTACTTCAAGTCGCGGATCACGGTTCGTTCCCCAGCACCGCCCAGAGCACTCCTACCGACTACCGTATTATGAAGATATTTCACAAAGTGCGTTACACACGAGAATGCTGAAGAGCGGTGTCCGCTCTCCCCCACCGTCCTAATAAATCATGAGGGCATACAATGTGTTTTAATCATATGTTTGTAAAATAGAATTTGGCTTATCGGGCGAGGGGCATCTATTGGCAAGGGTTCCGGCAGTTGGTGTTTATGTATGGAAATGCGGAGAATGTTTGAATTAACAGCGCGAGAATAATTGCTTCGGAAATAACCTTTTTTAAATAATTTCCGTACCGAGATACAGCGGGAAATAATTTTAAGAAAAACTTTTCAATATTCATATTGGCAGTATCAAATATTTCCTAACACTAATACACTGTAAAGAAATAGAGCGGTCAGCCCATTCGTGTTATTAAAGTAAAAAGTTTTCTCTGAAAACTTATTTTAAATTAATCTGCGGTAACACAAGAATGTTACCGCAGGTTAATTTCAGATTTACAGATTAATTAATTTCACAGATTCTTAGGAATTTAATATTTCAATAATCTACCAGCGAATATTAGAACTATAGAACATTATGCAAAGTTCAAAAAGTGCGTAAAATCATTAAACAATTGAGTGATGAGATTTGTGATATTAACCTTAATATGATTATCTTTAAATATCGTAATATTAATTAAACATTCCTATCTTTAAATATTTCTATATATATATATATATATTTATTTGCATGTATGTATTATAAATTATTAAATAAACCAGTTATCACACTTGTGATATTCTCCGGTTCCATACACAAGTTTATACTTTCATAAGACTGTAAAAATTGTGAAAAAAATCAATTAAAATTAAATAATGTGTATCATATATGTAAAATATCATATAAACTTAAATATTAATTGTAATAGATCTGAGGAACGTATGTCGCGACGCCAGAAAGAGACTGCATGACAGAGAGAGAGAATGTATAAAAAGGCGCGTGAATGTCGAGTCGAGCCTCTTTTACTACCATTGTTATCCAGACCGCATCTTACTGTATAAACGATTGTCTAAACCCTTATTGTCACCGAATAAATACTTACGAGAACAAAGTCTTTACTTGGAGCTTCCTCATCCCGAAACAAGAGTATTACATTAATAAAAAAAAATTAATGTCAACAGAAAGTAGGTACCTATCTCTTGATATTTTTGCAAGGGCCACTCAGTTATTTAAATAGGTACTTTATTTTTATTTAGATAAGAAGTCTCACAAAGACGAAGCAATTTATATGAAAAACGTGTAAGGAAGTCTGTTGTACGATGGCCCGAGACTTACAACCCGTATTAGCTGGTTTAAGTGATCACTATACATAATGCAACGTTCACCAATTCCATCGTAAGAACATACACACACCGAATTTTTTTTTAAAGTTTTAAATATGTTCCAAATAAGAATCATCCGTATATTTCAAAGGCCTATGCTAGAGACATCTTTAGTCTCTTCTCATGAAACAATATACATAGATTTCGTAGCTGGTAATAATACTTCTATATTTTTAATGTGGAATATTAAGCAATATTCTTTTTAATGTAGGTAGGTATATATTATATTGTTCCGACTTCTTTAAAATATATTAAATTTTTTAACTTTACTTTTAATTTCATTGGAAAAGTATACTTTTTTTAATATAAATCAAAAGGACTAGGTACCGCGAGGATTTGTAACCATTTTTCGTTTCGTTAGAAAATTTTCATGAATTTTTTTTTTATGTATCATATTACTAACTAATCAAATATTAGTTGATAAACAATGGAGCTCACAGTTATTTGTATCAATTTAAAAACATTATATTTATTAATGTCTTCAATATTCCATATCCACCTGGCTTGGCAGCCATGAGTCGGTGGGCACCTCCTCGCCCGGCCCATTAAAGTCCATTTTATTGTTATTACAACTCAGTTTGGTAATTAGGTGTAACGAAGAATTTTTCATTAACTAAGGGATAGATGGGTCGACCCTAATACCCGTTTATTCAAATGTTGCCTCCCTGTGTCTGAAGGATCTAAAGCCTGCATTATACGAACGGAACCGTGGTCAAAAATAATTTGAAAATGCATATATACAATTATCAATTTCAACATAACTCTCGACATCCTGCCTTCGTAATTTGTTTATTCATTAACATATATTTATTAAACTAAACTTCCAAACTTAATTTGTACATAAAATTCTTAGTTATATTTGTACTGCAATGTGTTTAATTTATTTTTCCCTATTCTGCAGACTTTCTCCTCCTGCAACGTCCTCAAAGACATCTCTGCCTTAGAGCTTCGGAACTGGAGAGAGCTGGCACTAGACCGAGATGAGTGGAGGAAAATTATTGAGGAGGCCAAGACCCACCAAGGGTTGTAGTGCCAAGAATGATGATGATGATGATGATTCTGCAGACTTTCAAAGCGCTCTTAAGTAATGCCAAATTTTACATAATAAAATTCTGAACTTTTTCTATTCCACTACATTTGTCAATTCCTTGCAACATAATAATTTAATAAAATTTTAATTGCATAATATGTCTACTTAGAGTTCTCGATTTACAGTATAGTGAGTTTAAATACGTGGCTTCGCCAGAAATTTGGGTAACAATTTATATTTATTCCTTTAACCCCTTTATTTATTTCATTAAAATGTTGAATCTTGTAAAAAAACAAACAACACTAATCAAATCATCACAAATTAACGTCTTTCAAAAACACTCATTGATCGAAATCATTTTACTCATAGAAAACTGTGGAACAGACTATATGGCGTCCTAATCGAAACAAAACTAATCGGTTTTACTCCGTGTAAATCCAAGTTTTTAGAGTACTCTTTGTAATACGGGCTTAATAGCAGCGGTGGCAGAAGTCGCAACTAATCTGAATTACAGGGACATAACTCGTGAATTAGATTAATGTTATTTTACCAATAAAATTCCAAATACAATACTTTTTGTTACAGCGATATTGAATGGCGAACTTAATAATGAAAAGGTTATTTTTTTACTTGAAGCATTTATTTTCTTATCTTGTAGAGGGTAATTACTTAATAATTAAAGAAATTTTAAGTAAAAAAAATGCTTAAACGAAAATCCACATACCAACAGGAAACTCTTAAAATAATGCCGTTTTTTGAGCCCTTAAAATAATTGCGTTTTTTGATCCTCTTGAAGACGAAATGATCGAGTGTAGCATCGTCCTGCTGGAAACTCCAGTTTGTTCTGGTTTATTTTCCTATTCCAGTTTTTTTCTTTTAATATTTGCTTCTCAAACACACAAACATGCTTTCAACTTTATTAATAGTTCAGGTCAAATTAACACTCTTTGTTAAATAATCCTATTCAAAGACGTCGTCCATTATTCATGTCATATTTAAAGTGGAGCTTTTTCTTCTAAACCTGAACATTTTTTTCCGTATTTCTCAAAAAAAAACAATCACATTTAAAAAAGATTTCTCTCACAATGTCTCTATACTAATTTTGCATTTTTGATTGTTGCTGAGATATGTATTAAACACACGCAATAATCATTTGTAATTGATTTGGACAACTTTCCTATGATGAAATATTTGTTCTTTATGCCGTGTCCTCAAATTATGAATGCTCTGGAAAGTATAAAATAAAAATAAAGATATTAGATGTCCAAAATATGCGGAATGCAGCAATCTAACCTGAAATAAATTAATGTGACAGTTGATCAATAGTACATCGCGGTATATTTATTTATTTATTTTATTTTGGGTAAAATTAACAGCAAATCAACATCTTGACAAATATAAAATAATGTTAATAATACCACAGGAGTTAGGATTATCCACAAAAAAGGAATAGGAAATAGATTAGATAATTTAGAGGCATTAGAGATAAGAAAAGCCATTAATTTAAATCATAAAATAATTAATAATCAAATAAATTTGAGTTATAGTCCTAAATAGTTATAGTCTTAAATATGTTCCCTCTTAATAATAATATTCCCTGTATAATCCCACCCCCTACCCCCACTATTGGCACTCCGTCCTTCCACCTTTCACCCTAGTATATAAGCGCATAACTTTTGTATGTTTAGACAGTTAAGATCCCTGAAGAAGCTACGGTAGTAGCGAAACCCGGTTGGATTTTTAATAAATTTAAGCGGTGTATAAAAAAGTTATTATTCAGAATATTTTTGAGTTTGTTCAAATCTTTCAGAACAGTGCTGGATTTATGTCACAGAGACATTATTAATCAATTAATGTATATTATAGATATCTCACAGAGATGAAACTGTATTTCTTATGGGAAAGTAGGTATAGAAGTCATTTGGGTGTACATAGGACTTATGACCTATCTTAATGGTTGGATTAAGTGATCACTTTACACAGTGTAACATTCGCCATTTCCAAAAAATGAATAAGCATGGTATATTCTATCATGGGTGGAAATGGCGAATGTTACATTGTGTAAAGTGATCACTTAAGCCAACCATTAAGATAGGTCATAAGTCCTATGTACACCCAAATGACTTCTATACCTACTTTCCCATAAGAAATACAGTTTCATCTCTGTGAGATATCTATAATATACATTAAAAGTTATTATTATTTATTTAATTATAATGTATCACCACTAGGTGTTTGCTTCCTTTGAAAATTTTTATAAAATAATGGTATTAAAATTTTGACAATTACAAATTTTCCACTGAATATAGTTATTTAAGTTAAAAGTGGTGAGTGGAGAGGGAGGAGGGGAATGTGGGACAATATATTACTATATATATTATTATATATAATATATATATATATGGGAATATAATAAGACAATGTGTGTACCTACTACATGTGCTTCTGTAATATAAAGTTTGCTACTTGATTCAAACTGGAATATAACATTTTTCAAACGAAAAGATAAAAAGATATATTTTTTAAAGCGATAAACAGTAGGTAGAAAGAGAAAAATTCAAAATGCAATTATTTGGCATATACCGCGCATGCGCAATGACAGCCAGATTGGCCAGCACAAAAAAAGTGGCGAAATTCACAAATTGTTTTAAAACATTTCTACCAATATTATATATATAATAGTAAACGTGTATAAATATTAAGTACGTTTTATTCGTGGCCAGTAGATAATATTTTATGTACCTATGTGTATAATATTTCTATTTCTTTAAATCAAATACTGCATTCTATTAAATATTATCTGCATATATTTTAAAACAATCCGTACTTCTCTCTACTTTATACAATGTCGCCATTCGGTTTTTTTTAAACTGGCAATGGAAAAAATGGACAATACTTTACGGCAGATTTAGTGCAATTATAATATAGATAATATTGATATATTTTGTTTCTAATCCTCTCAATTGCACGAAAGCGACCTGCTCGTAGGGTTAAATAAATAAACTCGAAAAATTCATTATTCATACCTATCTCTACCTACCAGAGATCTCAGATACATTCGACATGCTTTGAAAAATTTCATCTAATAACCATCATCTCTGGCAGATAGAACGAAGCCAATTCCTAAAGTAGCTTGTTGGTGTAATGGTCATGACGATCGCCTAATGATCTTGTGGTCAATGGTTCGAGCGTCGTCCAGGACACCGGCAAGTTAGTCCTATTTTCATAACACAAGCGTTTAGCTTATTTTGAAAATAGCAAGAATATTGATGCGACATGTATTCCGTGTTCGCATCCCTATTAAAAAAAAATTAACCGTGTCAACAGATACTTGTCAAATATGTTAATGTACTTTTGCAAGTGACGACATTGTAAAAGTCATATTTTGAGGTTGTCTTCCTGTTCCTATACCTCATAAGTGAGCGTCGTGGTCAAATGAATCTGCAATATTATTCTCTCTTCTCCGTTATATAGGGGAGGGGGGGGGCATAGTGGGGTACTTAAGACTCAAACATACCTACAAGATAAAATATTATGATTAAACAACAAGTTTTGACTCTGTTGGAGAGGACATTGTTGTCACCTGCATTTGCACAAATACCCAATTGCCGAAAACAGGTCATAATTTATTGCTCATTAAACTTCATTTCTTATCACTATTTAATATACACAAACATTCATTTAATTCTCTTATATAGGTACATACCTAAATATACTTTTAACTGTGCTATTATGTATACATTTTGTTACTATCCATGCATATGATTTTTATATATATTACTCTACTTTCACTATTGCTTTTGTATTTTACAGTATATTCTGTTCTTATTATTCACATTTTATATTTATATACTCAATTAATTAATTAATTAATTTTATAGTTATATAGTATTTTGTTGTATATCTTTATTATTTTTTGTTCTAACTATATTGTTCAGCTGCTCATCTCGGCACAGGTTCTCCCTAGTGAGATGAGCGGCTCCATCTCCTGTCATGTAACAAGATGAAGATAAATAAATAAATAAATAAATATCATAGTTTAATGCATTGCGAACGACTATGGATATGTTTTTCACGATTACGTTAAAAAATCTACGATATGTGAATACATAAATGTAAAATGACATATGCCCCCACATAGGGGGCATAGCGGGACAAATGTATTGTTACTTTAAAAACAAAACATAAACTGACAAAATCTTACCTTTTTCACAGACAATCTTGTACTTTTAATTATGAAGTCCAGAAGGTACCGCTTCAAAACGAAAAATTAAACACCACAATATATAATCGAGTTCGATAAAAAATTGCTGTTTCATTTCACGTATTTTTTTTTAACGAAAACACTGTTTTTTGTTCTTTTTTTTATACAGTATAAACGGCTGTCGAAATGGCATGGATCGCACGTGAAGGTCACGTGCCGACTGACGACCAATTAAAGCGAGCCCTTTGACACATTGCACGGCTTTCATTCGAGCTGTCATAGGGATTTCCCGCTATGCCCCGCTAACCCACTATGCTCCCCCCCACCCCTAAGTATTAGGTAATCTTTTTAAAGTTCACGAAATGGGTAGCACATTCCTCCAACGCCTCATTTCGGATACATTTAGTATATACCTCCCTTTATTCGGTGTACTTAGTGATTTATGAATTGTCTTCATATTAGGTCCTCCAAAACACTTAATATCTTTTCACGTATTAATTACGTCTTCTTTAATAATGTGTACTAAAAACAAAACTCGTCCTCATTAATAACCCGAGTAAAAAGGCATCTCGCGTTCTGGTCAATAAATGGCCTTTTATGATGGCACCTTTGTTAATGTCTCGGCTCATCTGCGTGGCGTCGCAGCCACCCTCGGGTCCGCCAGCTGCGGCTCGGGGTAAGCAATCTCTCGACCCGTCCGTGAGTGCTGTAATAATTATATTTCTTTTTTACGTGAGCCTTAATTTTAGTTGGACATTTTGACGTGTTCGCTGCGCGGTAGGGATCCCGTTTTGTATAGGGCCAATCTACACGGAACAATTAAAAGATGTGTGAATGAGTTTAATAAATGATGCGAGCGGCGCGGGGTCACGTGTTGATGTTTAATCAGCGGTTGAATGCGAAACATGGCGAGTACCTGCCCGTCTACCCTGATTACGGAGGGTTTTTTGTTTGCTTTGCGGGTGAGTAATGGCGCTATTTATTTTACTGGAGGGGATTGTTCTGGATATAATTACGCTATAATATTTTAAAAACATCGACAAACAGCCAACAGTGATCGTCTCGAGCCGTGGCGGATATTAATTATTAAAGATCGCTAGGAAAAATCAATCAAACCAATAAGTTTAATTCACATACACGCATTTGCTTTATTGGTTTGAGATGTTTGAAGCAGTAGAAGTCTATGGCGCCCCTGACGACGGTGCGCAGAAACTACAGATGACAAGATGGAGCGGCAGATTCGTATTTCGGACATCTCGTAAAACGGTTGACTACTAAAGCATCTCTGTAACATCAAAGTTGAGTGACAAAAAGGAAGAAATACGGCGGACGGAAGATTTATCACACGGAGACAGGCGGCCCGCTAGTTGATCAAAGATAAGTCGTAGATTTTCTACTTGGATCGAACCAAATTTTAAATCAATAAAGAAAAGATCAAAAACCACCTACGACCTGTCGAAGTACAATAATTGACGGCGTAAACACAAACGATAAGTCTGTTTTATTGTCAATTAATAATAAACATTATTGCTGGAGTTTACATTTAATTCTCACGCCACAATATGCGTATAAATGCTATTTTATGCTATTCGTATCCCATATCTATTCGTATCATTGTGCCTGTCGCGGGTAGTAGCGACTGGAAAGCGTAACGACTTATAATCTCCAGTCCCAAATCTCGAGTAGGTACCTAATAGTGAAAAGATTTTGAAAAATATAATCCCTTCTTCTTTATCATCATAGCGAACTGCAGATAATAAGCGAACTCATTTACAATCCAAAAAAAATATTTTCAAAAAAAAAATTTCCACAAATTGTGATAAAAATGTGAGTTCAATTTTCATCTCAAGAACATCCGCGTCCCTTCAGACTTCATACAACTACGTATCTTCCATAATAATTAAATGAATACACTTGTAGGTACCTACTAACTAATATCCGATGAATTAATATTGATAGGGGAAAAAATCTAGTGTTAATTTACCTAATTTATTTATTTATTTATTTATTTATTTATTTATTTATTTATTTAACGCCCTTATGGGCTTTTACAATATACAGAATATTTTTTTTTTAAATAACATAAGACAGTTAAAATTAAAATACAGTTAAAAATTACAATAATAATAGTTAAAAGTTAATAATAATAATATTAATAATACAGAAAAACATAAGAAAAACATAAAAACATAAGATAAAATAATAATAAAGTTAAAGGTAGAAATAATAATATTTAAAGGTAAAGGTAAAGCTAATAGTTAAGTTAATCCTATCGGGGTCCAAAATCTCGACATGGAGACCCCATATTCCTCTATCCTCTTTGCTTACCTCTACGGGGAACCGGCGTGACGGTTTGTTAGATAGTTTAACGTTTCCTAACACAACATTTTTACCCATTAAATAAAATTGTCTAGTTAAACTAGTAAAATCTAAGTTTTTTAAAATACAAATGAAATTCTGAATATTAAATATAGCTAAGTAGTCCTGCCTATAAAGATAATTCGATTTTGCAAAAAAAAATATTCTTGGGACCTCCCTTCGTTGAATTTCGTGACATAAAGGAGGATGCGATAACAAGCTGCTACCCTGGAACAGCCGGCCGGGGGAGGGTGGAGCCGCTCCCCATTGGCGGATCGCGTCTCTTGTCCCCTGTGGCCGGCCAATCAGGAGCCGGCGCGGGCCAGGAGATAGCGGGCCGAGGAGAGATGAGTCTCCCCGCATGACGTATGGAGTCTGGAGCCAGCTCCGGGGACCGCGGAGACATCCCACCGTGGATTAATGTGCCCTTAGGTTCCCTTAATGACAAATAGTTTAGGGAGGACTGTTTTAGTTATTCAAATTCATAGGAAGGTCATCATAGACGCGTACCTCCATACTTAGTTATGTACTTACACATCACGCCGTAAACCTGCCATATATACCCTATTTACGTATTTACGTTATGTCTTGCCTCGATCAATTTTACATTTCTCATGTGTTCAAGCTTCAAGCTGATGTACCTGATCCTACCAGGTCTTTCATGGACTTCTTCAATTCTTTTTGACATCTTTATATAAATATGCGTACAAATTAGGGGAAGACGGGGCTAAATGCAACGGGGGTAAGTTGCAATCGTTTTAACATTTCCACCGTATCTACTTGATTTCAATAAATTTAACCTATTTTCCGAAAGATAATAGTATCAGACACAATTCTGGATAAATTCAGTACCACACGTTGCGTTTGGCAGTCGAGTAAAAAGTGTTTTTAATCAATCGAAGCGATTTTTTCTGATGAAGATAAATATTTTCTGTTATATTTATATATATTATTACTGTTAGAATGATTTCTTTGTCTGAATATTCATCCAAATGGTCATAAATCTTAAAAACACATATTCTTGTTACAAATATAAAATGTTGATGTTACAATTTATTTTAATGCCAGGGATAGTTGCGACAGGTAAGTTGCAAAATATTGCATTATTCAACATTGTCTAATATATTGGTTTAATCAAATTAAGAGTTATGTATTTTCGATCGAATCGAAAGGAAAATAAATGATAAATCTGAAGATTTCATTAAATATTGCAGATGCGAAATATGGCCACATTATGCAACTGGCCACACTGTGCAAGCAAAAATCCTTGTTATATTTGCATAAACTGCGAAACAGGTGTTTCCAATGATTCTGAGTAGTTATTGCAATTTGCCCCAAAGGTGTTGTATTTTAATAACGACATCGGGGTAAATTGCAATAATTTTCTTCATTAACGAATGTGCTATATGATATGATATGAACCGACATGATATGAAAATGAACACGAAATTGCACCGCAGAGACGGTAAAACAAAGTAAAATAGTCACTCCCCTGAGGGAAAAATAAAAATAAAGTTTTCTAAAACAAACGAACAATGGACTCGCCAGTCCGGAAAACCACTGCCGGTAGATATAAATCACGGTAGAGATCAACCTAGTGACGTTTCAGGTAAGTAAGGTTATATCAATTGGATTGTAAGTGAAAATAGCTGGTTAAAGAAAAACCTGCGCACAACAGCCAAACCCCGGGAGGCCCTCTAAGGAATTCCCAGCGAGAGTGCTCCAGTTAAATTTGTGTCCAGTGACTTTCGTGATTAATTATTTTTATTTGACCTCCACTGTCGCTGTCCCGTGACAATGTATGTATTGTAACTACATGTGTAGGTATACATGCAACGTTTATTTACGAGCATTTGTCGTCGAACTACCCCCTCTTAAGGTACTGATACACATGCTTATTAGTGGCACGTGAGCACGCGCAGTATTGACCTTCTTCAGCCATTGCTATTTAGTAGCATGCGTGTACGCACTAGCATGCTCATTACTAGCACGCTCATAAATCAACCGCCGGTTGATTTATGAGCACGCTAATGTCATTCACCACGAGAAGGGGTATCTTTTGAGCATGTGTGAACGGGCTTGCTTATGAGCATGCTAATGTCATTCGCGACTAGTATCGATTATCAATGCGATCTTCTCAGTCCACGACAGATGAAACAAATATGGCGCGTTGGGGAGATGACAAAACATTACTTTTCGCGACTCATTATAGGAATCACGAATGTCTGCGGAATGCTTGGTCACCGCTATGTAAAAATAATATAGCAAGAAATAATGTTTATGAAACTTTATTAAAAGATTACAATAAAAATTAAAATCAAAAATGTGCATATAGAAGCTTGGGAACTGTTTTCATTTATTGGTTCACTTGAATTTCCTATTTCAGTAGCAAAGTTTCCATTTTGAACAAGAGCGTCTCTATTCTATGACAAGAGCATGCTAGTTATAAGCATGTGTGTTTGAATGTTAGCTATAAGCATGCTCAAAATAATTTTTACTTATTACATTTTGTCTTGTCTCGATTAATTTCACATTTCTCATGTGTTCAAGCTTCAAGCTGATGTACCTGATCCTACCATGTCTTTCGTGAACTTCTTCAATTCCTGTTGACATCTTTATATAAATATGCGTACAAATTAGGGGTAGACGGGGCTAAATGCAACGGGGGTAAGTTGCAATCGTTTTAAAATTTCCACCATATCTACTTGATTTCAATAAATTTAACCTATTTTCCCACCATGCCATACGCAATTCTGGATAAATTTTGGCAGACGACTAAAAAAAGTTTTTAATCAATCGAAGCGATTTTTTCTGATGAAGATAAATATTTTCTGTTATTTATATACAGGGTTATTTGTAAAACATTAATAACCTCGCAGGGCTATATTCCTGTCTTGATTGTGAGTCGAAAATGTTCAAGCTATTATGACCTAATGTCAATAGTTTAGGAGATATGCGACATCAAAGTTTGCATTTTTTTTTCCAATATTTATGACTTATTTTTTGTAAAACGTTGGACTATTACAGTAACTCATACCAATTACGAAAAATTCATTAGTTTCAATACAAGTTAAATAAAATGATAAAAACCCTGAAAAAATTCCAATTGGAATGTTTTCCAATTGGAATTCGGAGGTTTTTATTTTTTTATTTGACTTGTACGAAAGAGAATAAATTTTTCATATTCGATATAAGTTACTGTAATGATAGTCCAACGTTTTATAAAAAATAAGTCAGAAATATTGAAAAAAAAATGCAAACTTTGATGTCGCATATCTCCATAACTATTGATATTAGGTCATAATAGCTTGAACATTTTCGACTCACAATCAAGGCAGGAATATAGCCCTGCGAGGTTATTAATGTTTTAAAAATAACCCTGTATATTATTACTGTTAGAATGATTGATAGAATCACAACAAGCACGCTTATAACGAGCAAGTGTGTACAGTTGTTAGAGCATGCTAATTTTGAGCATGCTCAAAAATAAGCGTGTGTATCAGTACCTACCTTTATGTTGGTGAATAATTTAACACAAAAAAATAGAAATCGATGCACGCGTACATACACGGCTGCCTGTGTAGGTAGGCACCGGCGGGGTTGTCTGATATGATTAGTTAATTAATAACCACCTGACATATTGCTTTTGTGCCGTGTTTGTCCGCATCATTGTCGGCACACACACACACGCGCGCGGCACTTACTGTAACCGACCGCGTTATTAATTGACGGGCAGCGTGTAATCACACACGGGCGGAGGGCACGCCGTCCCGCTCGCGCGCCCGGCCCGCGCTAGCCGCGTCCCGCTCGGGTACGTGAAGCGGGCCCTCGCGGAATAAATTCGGCCGGCCGGCTCTGTCGGCGCGCGGCCGAGGCAGATTTCCTTAAGAAATTCACTTATGATCGTATCTTACATCGGCATTGCTGCTCGCAGGGGTTCTCAAACTGCGTCTTGTACCAAAATTCACAAAAACATTTTCACCTCTTCCAAGCACCAAAAACATTCAATACTCTTAACACTAAACTTAAAACATGTAGCCATAGTCTCGCGTATTTTTCATCTAAAGTGAAACTCTGGCTGCATGAAAAGGGAAGGAAGCATGCCCAAAACCTATTAAAAGCCATGATATAAACTAAATTTAAAATATACTATTCCTACAAGAACATTTACTGTCATCTTTTTAAATACTTTTAATTGTTTTATTTTATTTTATTTTATTAATATCCTATTCAGATCATTTTTTTTCCTTTGTCTATAATAGAATTAATTAACACCATTATTAAATTGTAAACATTTAATTATTACTATTACTTAATTTTAATTGGCAATAAGATTGATTCACAAATGTTATATAAATAATAAATATTCTTGAACATTATACTACTGGAAGAGCACTGTCTGCTATAATACAGTAAATTACTAGTGTAGCAGGCAGGGCGTCAAATCAATTTAGTGTTTACTTGCTGCCAAGACACTCAGCAACAATGAAAAAAAGCTTAATTTAATTTTGTAAACACTGTAAACATTTGTAACATTGAACATTGAATAAACATTTGAATTTGAATTTAAATTTGTCTTGTTGCACCGTCTTTGTCTTCCACGAACTTCGCCCTCTTTCTACGCACTGATCGCCCTTCTAAGATGCCTCGCTTTGTAAGCTGTAGAAGCCAACTCCTCGTCCCCAATTTTTACTCCCTTTCTTTTAACTCGTAGCGTCTGCTCGCTTGTCTATCGAAAAAACTTTGGATCGATTTTTAACCCCTTTCCCGTGATCCAATCGAGCTGAAACTTTGCAGGCAGACTCGTGGCGACGATAAAAATGATACAACAAGTTATCGTTAAAAAAATTAATAATTAAAGTATAATTTTGCATTTCTCGACATTTTTTATTACTCCCTTTCGTAGCGTCGCCCGACTCAAGCTGAAGGACTACTTGTGCCAAAAAATTTCTTTAATATTTTTAAAGTTGATTCTGTTCTTTGACATAATTATTTATTTTAAAAAAATAAGAAATTTTGTATACATCACGTTGATTTTAAAGCGTACCGGTTTCGATATCACTGTATATGTGTATACATACAGTAGTACAATCACGCCAATTGTATGTCCATCTCGAAAAGACCGGTAGAATTATATTATCATTTTCTTAGTCTGTGAATGATTTTAAGTATTTCGATTTTTGTAATGCTTTCGATGTTTAATTGTTGTGTTATACGGTATACAGTTTCAGTTGGTGTCCGGTATTTCAGATCATGGACAATTTTTTTTATTTTTTTATTTATTTAATATTAAAACTACATTTAAATCATAATACATTTGTCTATTACAATCTACTTAGATACATTTTATTTTATTGCTTTGACTCTCCAAAAATGGGACTTGCTCATGTGCTTGGTGAGGGGCTTACACTTTATTAGTTTATTTTGGATTTGGCTTATTTGTTCCTTAGCTATATGTCTTGTTATGCATTGTCAATTGCTATATGTCTTGTTAGCTATATGTCATTGCTATATGTCTTGTTATGCATTGTCAAATTGTATCGATCTAAAGTGTTGGTTTATTTTTTTCTTTAATTGTTGTAAGTCATCGATTTTCTTAATATCTGTAGGTAGGTTATTGAAGTTTTTTATGCCCAAGTATATGTAGTTTTGTTGACACAGTTTGGTATTATATTTTGGGATTTTAAAATTATTTTTGAATCTTAATGATGTGTTTTTTCAAATTTAGCAGTTATGTTTTCTTTAATTAGTTGTATAATTGACGTTTTTTTGTAAACATTCTCTAATTTTGGAACTTGGAATTTAGAGAAAAGTAAATGTGTAGAGAAGGTTTTTCTTTTTTTTAATATTATTTTGTTTTGCTGTCGTTGGAGTTCTGTGTATGGTGTTCCAAGGGGACCGCGCGAAGTAAAGTTTTGGGACGCGGCCCCGGCTCGCCCCATGGTCGGGGCGGAGGCCGGGCCGCTCAGGTGTGAACCAAAGGCCGCCGCCGCCCCCGGCAGGGCTCCATTACACCACTACCTGCCGGGGGGACCACGCGCTGAACCACGAGGGAACCCACATCGACACTTTATTACGTATACTGATTATGTCACTGTCATCACGGGTACCTAAATATATCTTCATACAAGAGGAGAAATCTAACATTCAACAATGGGAGTAATTTAACAACATTCATAATTACACCTAAATAAATTTAAAAAAATTCAAGCAAGGATTTTTGTAAAATTTGAAATTATTTGATTGATGTATAGATACAGGTACGGGAGTTTCGTAACTAGTAGCGAAAACTAAGAGGGGTCAACTTTGAATAGAAAATACTCTTTACACTTTTGGTGAAATGTCGACAGTAATTAGTAATTAGGTACGGAGAAAAGCGATATTGAGGTTTGTATTTTTTTTAAATATTTTTGGTTTACCCTTTGTACACTCTGACTAAAATAAATTCTTTTCTCCAAGAACATCAGATTCAAATTTCCATGGGAATACACAGGATATTGATTTTTTTTGCGAAAATTCATGGATAATTTAATGGAAATGGAAAAATTTAGTTGGAAAAAAGCAAACAAACGTTCGAACTACAAACGTTTAGAAATACATTTTATATGTTGAATAAAGGGGGTTGCGGGGTTAAAATTAAATATTTCCCTGGTACTTTTTTATTTCGGATTACACCACTGGAGTGCATATTAAGCAAAATAATCAATCGTCATTAGTATTCTTTAACATATTGCTCGCGATGCCCCGAAATATAGTAAAATTGAATCTCACTGACATCCCAGTGAAAAGGAACCCACCATATTAATACTAAATATGATATTTTTAACACTAAATATGAAGAGTATCGGCATATGGTGAGGCAGATACTAGAAACTCGTCCCCCTCCCTGAACATGTGAATTATATACATTACGACCCCTTTTATGTTCATGTTAAAGTTAAATTAGGAACAATCACTTAAATGAAACTGTAAAATTGTTTGATCTGTCATTCATATCAAATTGACTTGTCTATAATTATGTCTATCTGTGTCATTCTTTATATTTACTATTTTTTTACTATATTTACTATTAGATATTTACAATTTTTTTCTGTATTTTATCCTACTAAGCAATTGTCTTCCTGATGTATGACCGAAAAAAACGAGTGAGCCTTATGTATTGTATATGATGTATTGTAACATTTGACATCTCATAACTAAAGGTATCAATTGAACACCAACAGAAATTAACATCAAAATTTTAAAAAGCTAATAATACCTATATATTTATTAATTAGTAAATACAAATACAAGTAAAGAAAATGTATTTGCATTTATTTATTATCGAATTTTGCCGCACGTACCTACCGTATATCTACATACGCATTTTGTTTATAAATGTGTTTGGTCAATTATAAGTTTATATTTATTTTCATACTGTGACACCATACATATTATATGAAAATTGAATAAATATTTTAAAAAATTTAAAAATAAATTACATAAAATTTGAGAATGTATATCATTAAGGGTGGTTATTGTTTACATTAATGTATAAAAAAGTATTTATTGGATAGTTTCGAAGATATTAGCCAACATATATCAAAGTTACAACATTCGCACGCTTTACACCAGCCTTGCAACATATATACAAAATCAAAAGCATTGACTGGTAGTGTATGTTTTCGCTGTGATGGCACTTGCTGGACATTGATTTGTTTATAAACGATGAACGTGCTCCGCGCACGCGTCTTATTTCTTGTTACGCATTTAACGCCTTTTTCACGAAATCACTGCCACAGATTGCGGGAAAGCGAGAGGAAAGATGTTACACATCAATAAAATAAAATAAAAATTAAAAAAAGACGTGTTCAAAAGAGGTGGACCATGGGCCGATGCAGATCATTGTCACCCCACCGCGGTACTCGAGACAGTCCCTCGCACACCACCGCGGCCGCCGAACCCACACAGCGACACAAGTCCCTCCCGCCGCGCGGCCCGCGCGCCCGCCGCGAGGGGGAGAAACTTTCGGCCCCGCTCGGAAATACCTCCGCCGAATAGCGACGGCCGCGGCTCGCAAGTTTCGCCCGCCGTCGCCTCGCGGGGCGCGGGCGGCGGCGGCGGAACTTGTGTCCCCGCCGGCCAGAGCCGCCGGTCGCGCCGCAAGTTTCGCCGCGGCGCGCCGCGCGGCCGGGCGCCGGCTCGGGAGAGACTTGCGCGCGCGGGTCGTTAGAGACGTGCCGAGTAGGCTCACCGGAGATCGCGAAATGTTGGACCGTGTTATTATCGCGGCCGGTTATTAGGGGCGAGCCAGGGTGGGTGGGAGGGGGGGGGGGGGCAGCATCTCGCGCGGAGTGTAATTTGTTTCTTGTAAGTAAATCAAACATCGTTTGTTTACAAAATGCACCGCCGGCTTGTACCAACTTTGCCGTAGATAATAAGGCTCAATAAGATTTTCTAGAAAATCTTTGTTCGATAGAGTGAGGAATGAACATATTAGAAGTGAATGTAATACTGTGGTAGACAGAATTGCCGTGCAGCAAACACAATTGTTTACCTATGCCTACGTCAGCCGCTTCGCGACCAATTGTATCTGGCAAATTTCCACATTTAATTACGGGTAGCTTAGATATAATTAAGACACAGTATTTATTCAGTATTTCTAACCGATTAATAATTCAGAGCGGTGTTTTAAAATTAATATTTTGAACATGTTTTGTCAATTGTCAAATTAACACTCTTTGCCATCATATTAAAAACGTGGTCCATTCCAAATTCTGAACAATTTTTTTTCGTATTTATCAGGATATTCTTGCACTAAATTTAAAGAAAGATCTATCTTAATGCCGTTTTTCTTAATGTCTTCATATTATTAATGTTCTGGAAAATATAACTTATCACTTCAGAAACACGAAATTCTAACCCGAAAGACATGAATATGACAGGTAAATACCATACATACCTAATTATGTACTGCTCCGTAATCTAAAATCCGGGTCTTGATTCATTTCATTCGCTATGATATAACATTTTTCTAACTAAAAGTATCCTTTTAAAGCGATAAATAGTTTAAAGAGAAAACGTAAATTGTTGTCATCGCTCCCAATATGGCAACGAACGGTCGAACCGACGGCAGTGACGGCTGGGTTATGGCTGGGTTTACATAACCAAAAAAAGATATGTCGAAACATAAATATGTACATATATCAAAAATTAATAAACGTGTATAAATATTAAGTACATTATTTTTATAAGTGACCATTTTTATTTTACGTGTACAATATTTCTACACATTAAATATTATCTGCATGTATTTTAAAACAATCCATACTTCTCGCTACTTTATACGATTTCGCTATTTGTTTTTTTTTTAACTGGCGACATAAATCATCCGGAGACGGCGATATTGGTTAGCGTAATTAATATATAGATGCTGCGATGGTTTGGTCCTGTAGAACGTATGAGCCCCATATATTTTCTTAACCATCCTTTCCCGGGAAAGGATGGTTAAGAAAATATATGGGGCGAGTGATGAAGGCATGGCATGATAAAATACTACAAATATTGGAGGATGGCCCTGTTGAAAGCCTCAACAACCGTAGAGCTTGCATGAGAAGATGTATGAATGTAGCCGAGGCAAAGGTGGTGTGCCAAGATAGAAAAATATGTTGTTCTATCCTCTCTGCCTACCCCTGCGGAGAAACGGCGTGATGGTAAGTTAGTTAATAAATATGTCATAGATAATAAATCTTTCGTACCACGTTCATACTAATAAAAATGCTAGATAAATAGATCTGTCTAATAGAGTCACCTAAAAATACACCGATTCCAAGCGCGCAGGAGTGAATGAAATAAGGCGTGAGACATCGCTCGATTCATTAGTTGTGTCTGCGTTTCTGTAATCTGCGGATATCTCTTTAGTTGTCAGTTCTTGCGGCTGGTTTGTTAAATATTTTGTTGTACTTTGGCGCTTGTACTGCGAAAAGTGATGCGCTGTTTATTTTATATGCCAAAAAAGCACAACTTCTGACTCGCGTAGGTACGTCAGTACACGCCACCAAAATTTTATATTATAAATATTACATTACATCTTAAGCAGATTTGTAAAAAGACTTTCTAATAAACTAGAACAATATCTTGGAACACCTACAGTTATGGATGTAAGAAGTGTTTTTCAAGAGTGAAAATGTCAAATTTGTGGGATTTAAAGAGAGTTGGTTTAATGTTCTCTATATTCTCGGAAGGCAAAATAAGTGGTTAGTGGTTTCTAGGCTTCGACGTGGTCCATTAGTTTCATCTGGGACGTCCACGCGCGGTCCACGAGCAGCAATATTTTTCACTCTTTTAATAAAGCTATCAAAAAAATTTAATACAATTACTGTTAGAATTTTTTTTGACTCGATGAAAAATTTGTGAAAAAATATAAAGTGTATATTTATATTCGAAATATCTAAAATAATGAATAATACCTACATACTAGGTAACGCCAGGATCAATCCATTTTTTTTATTAAATCTTTTGTATCCTTGATAGAACCGACACATTTTTATTTTTGAAGCTATTGTTCTTTAGGCGCGTTGAGTGTGAAAATTTAGGATGCAGCGAGAATATTTTCACCAATCAAAAGCTATGATGGCGGTTTTCCGAGTGATATTTAAGCAATAGCAATTCTTACAAGTGAGAGAAGAGGTATGAATGTGGATGAGGCGAGAATTGAGTCAGGACATGAGAGTATGGCGCTCTATCCTCTCTACCTACCCCCACGGGGAAACGGCGTCATGGTAAGTTAGTTAGTTAGAGACATCAAGTATGAAAATGGTGTGATGAAAATTGCATATGCTCCGGGCGCCTTTGAGTTGTTCGAAAATGGTGTTGTGAAAATTGCATATGCTCCGGGCGCCTTCGAATTGTTCGAAAATGGTGTTGTGAAAATTGCATATGCTCCGGGCGCCTTCGAATTGTTCGAAAATGGTGTTGTGAAAATTGTATATGCTCCGGGCGCCTTCGAATTGTTCGAAAATGGTGTTGTGAAAATTGCATGCGCTTCGTTATTTGTGTTTATTTTAAATGAAGTTATTTAATATCTATAAATCTGGTTTTAACTTTGTTACCACGTTTATTGTCTGTTGATGGAGAACTGTCTTTGATGGTAATTCTAGTATGTGTTGTATACCTCGTCGGAAATGGAACATAACCAACGCAAGGTATACAACACCGCTGGATGTTTTTTATGTGTGCTTAAAAAGTACATCATCTAACGTGAGTACATAACAGCGTACACCAAATTTTCTTAATGATAAAATAAAAAAAATAATCCAATATTTTTTCGATCTTTTTTCTGTCTATCTTTCTACTCGTATATTGATTCAGCTGATGTTTTAAAATAGCCTATGTTTAAAAATTGCAACTTCGCATTAAAAATGTGTTTTTATTAAAAAAATATAAATATCATTTTAATAATTTTTCCTAGAGATATTTGACATTTCTTAATCCTTCATATTAACTTGAAAAAATCTCGGAAGAGAAAATTAATACATTTTCCGTCACCCAATTGAGCCGAAATTTCGCACATTGACGATGTCAATGATAATGCACGCATAATGCAAAAAATAGAGAAGCGAACATGGAATACGCGTAGCATCAATTTTTTTACTATTCTCAAAATAAATTTTTAAAAAGCCTGTACTAGAAAATAGGACTATCTTGCGGGTGTCCTAGAATGGGGATCGAACAACCAACCACCAGATCACTAGACGTGACCACTACACCAACAACCTGCTCATTTGTGGTCACACATACACACTCACACTAACAGTGCAAATTTATCTCAGATGTTCTTGCAAGTACAAACCTACTTTCTGGTACTGCTCTAAAATGATTATAACTATGTTTTTATGGGTTAATTTTTTAAAAGCGAACCCATGGATGTACATCACTGATCAGAGCTCATGCATCTATGAAATCAAATGTCTGTGACTACGACAGTGGGAACATTTGAATATTTATTTGTGTAGTCAAACAGTAGGGAATGTTAATCAGTATGCTGGCCGGCGCTGCGCTGGTGCCTCATGATGGCCGCTGATTGCTGCTCAACTCGACAACGAGGAGTGCTCGTTACGCTGCACATCTCTATTGATTATTGCTGATTAAAGTATTAATTATCTGATCAGAGGCCGCAGCGCGAACATCGATCCGTCCCGCTCCAACCGAGTAACCCTTTCATGCGAGAATCTCAGATTTGCACGGGAATTCAATTGTTTAATTCTTAATCTTTTTGTGTTGTCTTTTTCCCTACGGGAGTGCATGATCTTCCACTGTCCTCGCGTCAATTAGATGCACCGGGTGATTTTATTCCTTTATTAAATCTTCTTCTTTTTTCCGATTCTAATTTTATTTTCATACTTCCTATATACATGTTAGCCCAACTCTCTCTATTTTTATTAACTCTTCTCTATTTTATTTATTAGAGACACTAACAGGATAATAGATACATGATACTCTGATAATAAACATAATAGTGAAGTCTATGCCCATTATCCCAATTACAAGTGTCTTCGGCACGCTCTAGTAACATGTATTTTTGCAATTAATTATATTTTACATGTACATTTATGTGTATTGTATATTTTGTGTTTGAATGTAGTGCGATTAGTATTTAATGAATGATTGATTTAATGGATCTATAGGTTCAAGTCATCGTTTAGAAAATGGATGTTGTGTATGAGTGAGTTTTTGAACGAAGATAACGTGTCTGCAAGAATATCAGCATCAATGTTAGGGTCAGCACGATACAAATTATATGTGCGACACAACCATGTGATGGGAAAAAAGTAACCGACAATATTAGTGTGCTGGCTTATTCTAAAGAACTCCGGGTTTCTTATACGGGGTTTAACATGCAAATTTATATCAGATAAAAAGAGAGAGAGAATCAATAGCTCCGCTGAGAATCTTGTGTAGCACAACGAGATCGGATATTTTCCGTCGGGACTCAAGTTTGTGCATCTTGAAAAAGGCAAGTCGATCTTCGTAGCTGTGAAGTTTGTTGTGTTGACCAGCTTTTTTTGACATAATACGTAGAAACTTTTTCTGCACTCTCTCGATTCTCGTAACATGTGTTGTGTAATAAGGTGACCAAATAACTGACGAATATTCCAATATATTACGTACTATTGATGTATAGAGAATTTTTAGACTTTGAGGATTTGTAAAGTCATCTGTGTATCTTTATGATATATATCATGACATGTGCACATGCAAATACACTCTTAAATTTATTGGAATTGATATATCACACACATATATATCAATATATTCTTGCACAATGTTTCTGACTTACTATGTTTTATTATTTATTGTTTTTTTCCATTATAATGTTCTTTTCAAAGAATGGGTTATTCGTAAATTTTAACCAGTAAATCGGCTTTAGTATTCAGGCATGTCTTGATTTCTAAACATTTATTTATTTATTTAAATACACGGCACAGAAGTACCTTTTACATAATAATAAATAAAAGAAATCCAAAGAGTAGAACAGCAAAAAATTACACAATTGACAAAGTATAGACAGTTGTTTAAAGTTATAACAGTAATTTAGAAAAAGGAGATGTGAAATATATACAAGGTTAAATAAATAGGTATAATAATTTGTTTATGATTTATGAATTCAGGACGGCAGGGTGTAGAGCTTTTAGTAGTAAATCTTTGTCTTGTGCTAAACTGAAATTAAAAATATCAGAGATATGCGCATATCTGTTACCTAACCTATGCAGTCTGGGTAGAATCTTCAATAATCTCAATACTGTTATTCTTTTTTAATTGTGTGGCCTGTCTCCAAAAGGAGATTTGTGAATTCCGAAAAGTTATTGCTGCTAGCTTAACCAAAAGATGATTCGCGTTTAAGATGAGGTTTTACTATCTTCTGTGTATAGTTTTTTGGGATATTCTGCCGTGTACATGTGACTTCTCTGGCCAAAGTTTCGGATCACATTGCAGGGTCCATTACCATTGCTGATGTGATGAGTGTGTGTTGAAGTGTAGGTTAAGTATTGCCTTGCAATACCGTACCGAAATCAGGGTGTCTCCGAGTTTGTGTTATGTTAAGTACTGGATTGCAGTACAGTGTCGAAAGCAGGGTGTGTGTTTTTAACTCAAGACCGTCATCTTTATTAATGTTTACCGGGTGCTTGTATATTTCAATTGCTTCTTTTTTCTTTCTTTGACGAGGCGCGTGTGACTTTTGGGCTTTCCCAGGATTTTCGGCTCAAATGAAAAATGGTGGCCCGTATCTAGAAAGTGCTCAGCCAAGCCGATTTTTCCGGGTGACTAAGTTTGCTGCTCTCTTATGCTCATCAACCCTCTTTGAAATCGTGCGTGCTGTTTGTCCCACATACACTCTCAAGGGGATCCCGATCCTTCGCTGGAGTTTTTACTATTACTACTATCATATTGATCAAGAAATGATTGGCGATAGGCGGTCGCCAAGGGGTTAAGCAGTCGGATTCCTCGTGTTTAATCCCAGTCGGTCACGTATGTCGGTCCATTAAGTGCGCGCGCTTGAGCGGAGGCTGCCGCGCTGGCGATGGAGCGTGACCGCCGGCTTCCGACATCTCCCGGGGTAAATTGCACCAGGAAATCATCTCCGCCACTCTCATCATACATTTGTTCTGCAATTTCACGTCCGCGAGATTATCAATCGGCCATTGTAAGTGGGGACGTACTTAGGGGAGATGATCGATTAATGCGCGACTGCGGGCGCGGCGCATTTTATCGGGTCTAATCTCCTCTCCATTATTTAACTGCGACGTTAATTCTAATTTAAGCTTATGAGTGCTCTCGCTTAATGGAGCGCGTGTACGGACGAGACTTTGATCTCGCGTCTCGGAGACGTAATGCATCACTAGACAACTCGCGCCGCGCTCAACTTTGTACTCTAATGTACTTTGTGCGAGTTTTGAGATGAATCTCGACAAAATTCTAATCCATATATATGTACGATAAATTAACACAGCGAGCCATGTAAACACTGTGCCTGGAGCGACTTTGCAAAATATAAATAACACATTCGTACAGAGAAAAAACTAACCCATAAAAACCAAGTTTTTATTATACTCCCTTTCTCATTTACTAGTTGAAATAGGTTTGGCGCTTACCCCACTCGTTGGGATCGAGTCGGGCGATGCTACGAAAGGGAGTAAAAAAAAAATTCAAAAAATCCAAATTTATACTATAATTATTAATTTTTTTTAAACAAAGATTTGTTAGATTATTTTTATCATCGCCACAAATCTGCCTACAAAGTTTCAGCTCGATTAGATCACGGGAAAAGGGTTGAAAATCGATCCAAAGTTTTTTCGACAGACAAGCATGCAGACGCTACGAGTTAAAAGAAAGAGAGTAAAAATGGGAGATCTTCATCCAGCAGTAGTTAATAAATAACTAATAAAGATGATGACGGTAAATTTTAAAACAATATAATACAAAATGTAGGTACATCGAATAAAAAGTCTGATCAATGCACTGGGCACTGTATTTGAAAGAGGGACAATGAAAGTAATCGAGTGGAGGCTGGTTTTGCTGAATAAATGACAAGTATAATGTCACGAAACAGCTGGACACAGAATATTGAGGACTGGCAGCCATTAAGAGAGTCTTTTATCCTGGAACAGATGGATGCGGGCGGAAGAAGATAGTGATAGTACTAGTATAAGTAATAGACAAGATAATATATGACGAAGTGTTAGAAGATTTTATTTTATATAAGAAAAATTATAACTACGACACAAGACAAAGGTAAAAAAAACTGTACTAAAGGAACAGGGCGCAAAAGTGACTACTATGTAATTGATAGATTGATAGAGTTGATCATAAACTGTTGAATTAATTAATTGCAATCAGTGTTTTTCAAATTTTAACCACATCCAAACACAAATTCAAAATAAACAATTGGGAAATAGAAACAGTTGATGAATATGAATACCTTGGTCATAAGATAAAGCTGGGAAAAGAAAACCAAACAGCAGAACTACCAAGAAGAATAGGTCTGGGCTGGGCAGCATTTGGTAAATTGAAACACTTGTTTGAAAATAAAGAAATCCCAATTTGCCTGAAAAGAAAAATGTTCGATACATGTATCCTACCGATGCTGACATATGGACTAGAAACAGCAACACTGACAGAAAAAAGCATACAAAAATTAAAATGTACACAGCGGGCCATGGAAAGGCAGATGCTCGGCGTAAGCCTTCGGGATAAAATCAGAAATGAAGAAATAAGACGCCGAACAAAAGTTGCTGATATTATGGACCGTATTGCAAAACTAAAATGGCAGTGGGCTGGACATATGGCTCGACAGGAGGACACTAGATGGACACTAGATGAGGACAGAATCCTACAGTGGAGGCCCTGGACAAAAAATAGAAGCGTCGGAAGACCTCCCAAAAGGTGGTCCGATGACATAGTCCAGCAAGCAGGAAGAACCTGGATGCGAATGGGGAGAAACAGAGACGAATGGAAAAAATGGAAGAGGCCTACATCCAGCAGTGGAGGGAAAAAGGCTGAGGAAGAAGAAGAAGAAGAATCAGTGTTAGAGGTGACAGCAATGGTGGATAATAACTATAGCTCCGTTTGGATATTAGTACCCAGCGTATCCAGGGTCCTTCTGGAGCCTTTACTATTCATAATAGACGCATGCTTTTCCTCATTTCACCTTCCCTGTTTCGCTGACGACATGAAAATCTTTACAAAACGTCCAAATATATCTGCTCTTCAGTCAAATCTCGAGGATTACTGTACCTCCAACTGTTTGGACCTTTATCCTTCTAAATGTTCAGTAGTCTCATTCAGTCGCAAACGCAACATTTTATCCACTAACTACATGATAAAGGGCCAATGGACTACTATGTAATCTCTTAGCTAGCAAAGGACATTAAACCAGTCAAATATTAAGAAACATTTATAGTTCTCATTTGACGAAAGACAATGTTAAAAGCTTTATAATATTATCTTGACTTAAAATGAAAAAAATATCTTGAATCTCCTACCAATTAGAATGGGTATACGTTTAACTAGAGACGCCGACATCAAGCAATATGTTTACAAGTATTCTTTACAAGATCCTCTGACATCTTAACACGATTAACTACATAGATTGCGTCAAATATTTTTTTTACTAGAGCCAAAAAATGTTTATCTTTTTGCGTGAGATATAATTTAGCGTGCAGTCACAATCAGTATTCCGGAGGCAGTCGGAATCGGTAAGATATATATTCAAGACACAGTTGGGATCCGCATTAATATGACTGACACATTTTTGGGGGTAACCTTTAGAGTTAGGATGCTTTCATCCAAGTCATTTTATTTTTAGCGATAGTCTTATATGAAAATTAAATAAACCAGAGTGTTATTTAAATGAGTGAAAACCACTACCAGACTTAAGGTCTACCGGTTTCGAGACGTACCCGTCTCTTCGTCAGGACCAACACTATACTACTACGTTCACAACAATGTACACCACAACCATAGTATTGTTAAACTTTCATCAATATCATCACCCTGTTTTTGAGTCAAATTTATGATTACTTTCTATGAGGTGGTTTGAAAATTCGGAAAAATTATTGTTATTAAGAAAAATTTAACTTATTAAATTAAATTAAATTAATGGTTAAATAAACCGCCTGGAAAGGCAATTAATCAAAGTAAATTCATTTTAAAAAAGCGAAAATTTATTATTATTGAAAGTTGATTCATTACAACTTTCTCGTTACGAATGTAATACGATGGAAGAACTTCAATTAAAAATTCAGTCAGTGTATTTTCGCAGCTCGTCAGCGCAAATTATAAGTGACTACAGCCACGCGAAGTGGCGACCAGCCCGCAAAATCCACGACGGGTTTTGAAACCATCCAACGAGCAGAGGCGCATTATGAAACATTATTTTCCACATAAAAAAGTCATATATACTTTATATACTTTTATGACAGAATGTTAGTTAACTTAGTAAAAACCACTACCAGATTTAAGGTCTCGGTTTCGAGACGTACCCGTCTCTTCGTCAGGACCAACACTACTATGTTCACAAAACAATACACCACACCCATAGTAGTGTTAAACTTCCATCAATATTTATCACATGCGTGTTTATCTTTTCAGAGACAAGCATGCGCCAACTAGCCTACAGAACAATCAGGAATCTAACGGGAGAGAGTGAGACTTTTAATTTTTGTTATATAAGTGAGTACTTTTATGTAGGTACTCAAAAGAAAATTTTGTATTTTTTTTATCTATTGGCAACATCAAGTTATAATGACAACTATATTTTCACAATAAAATATAATTGCAATATACTGGTACAATTTTATTGTATAATTCCACTGATAGTCCTGTCCCAGGCTCGCAATACCTGGCCATACGGATCTTGTCCTGATCAAAAACAAAATGTATGATAATTGGAAGCAAAAAAAGAACAACCAAATATAATGTGAAACTAGAAAATGATAGAATATACTAACTAGATAATTATAGATTCAAAACTAACATTTACAAAAAATAATGAATATGTTATGAAGAAAATTGCAAAAAAAGTGTCTTTACTTGGAAGAATAAGAAGGTACATAACTGAAAATACAAATTTATTAATATACAATACTATGATTCTCCCACACATTGATTATTGTTCCAGTATATTATTTATAAGCAACGAAGGAATGCTAAAGAAACTTCAAATAGTACAGAACAGAGCGATGTGCATAATAATGAACTGTAATAGGAGAACCAAAATAACAAAAATGTTGAATGCCCTAGGACTAGAAACATTAAATCAAAGAATAAAATACCTATAATATAGGTATTGATGCAAATATTTAAAATTAGACATGAATTATTAACCAAATGTTTTGATAATAGGATGAAGCTGAATAGAGATTTTCATCCTTACAGTACAAGAGATTCTCCACAAATAATAGACAACCAACACTTCGCTCAGCATCAACATCTAATACAAAAAGGTTAGCTGAAGTAAATCGCGTCCACAAAACTAATTTCGGTGCTCGTGCTTTCGCGGTGGCTGGACCAAAGTTATGGAACAAACTACCTAATAAACCGAGACAAACAGACAGCTTACCACAGTTCAAAAATAACTTAAGACGCATTTATTTAGACAATCCTATAAACACCTATAGAATCTGACCACAACAACGCAAGCTAATGTTTTCCACTCCTATTGTGCACTCCGCGAAAACACCAAATTCTTTCAGGCACTCACAAACTATTATAGTACTCAATTTTAATTCCACTTCTTGTATGCTACCTAGTGAATAAGTAATAGTAAATAAGTTTTTTCTTTTCTAGCAGTAAGTTGCTTTGTAAGATAATAATTTTTCTGTGTAAAGCGCCCTTGAGGTGAGTATTCGCGAAAACGGCGCTATACAAGTTATCCAATTATTATTATTATTTAAGAGGAGGCGACAACATAAGACTACAGAAGAAAAAGAAAAACACCTCTCAAAATTGTCTGATACACAAATGTTTAAAAATCTTCGATAGCCTGCCAAAAAAAGTTCAAAACACAGTGAATATAAGGAGGTTTTAACAGGAGTGAGAACATTTTATTATAAAAACTTATAAACGACTAGATGGAATGCGATATGTTTAAATGAAATCGTGTATTAGCCCACACAACATTGTGTGTAGAACTAAATAATTAAGATAAATAAAAAAATTCAAAAAATCAAAAGAACGAAAGTCTTATTAATTTGCAGAAACATTCTTTGGTTATAAAGAGTATAATAAGTGTATACTTATTTCATAACCTCAAAATATGACATAGTCTAAAATGACTACTATTTATTTAGGCTATCTGTTCAAAGATTTAAATATCGTTATTAAATGGTTGATTAAACTTAGTTGCACGTGCACCAATTTGTTGAATTCATCAAACTATGATATGTAATACGACTAAAATCTGATGTGCTATGTCTTATATACAAGATGATGGGAGTGAACCTTGATACTAAAGCGTGGCATGTCGTCAAGTACGCCAGTACAGATAAGCTATTGTTTCCGTGTTGTCTTTTTCCCTACGGGGGAGGATGATCTCCCATCTTAGATCCTTTAGATATATATCATAACGTGCGCACATACATATACACTCTTAAATTAGTTGAAATTGATATATATGCATATATATATATGTTAAAAAAAGGCTTTCACGGGTACAATATGTGTTAGTTCTAACTACTTTGGGGGTAACCCGCGTCAAATTCTGGTCGTTAGGACCAGTCGTCTAGGAACATTCGCCATTGTTACATTGTGTAAAGTGATCACTTAAGCCAACCATAAGATAGGTCATAAGTCCTATGTACACCCAAATGACTTCTATACCTACTTTCCCAAAAGAAATACTGTTTCGTCTCTGTGAGATATCTATAATATACGTTAATTGATTAATAATGTCTCTGTGACATAAATCCAGCACTGTTCTGAAAGATTTGAACAAACTCAAAATATTTTGAGATGTCAAACTTAAAACATCGAAATTGGTGGCAATACAATGTTGTACATACCTCTCAAGGTTGGGACCAAGGTCTGACATCCCAATATTGCTATTTTCATAATAGCACAGATTGTGTCCGCATTATTTTTTAAACTAATTTTAAAGAATTGTGTAAAAAATGGTCGACCGTTTGGAGCCCGTAAACAGGAAGCCGCTGGGCCCGCGGACCGCCCGGTTGTTAGCCTTTCCTCCTTTGAAACGCACATTAATTTGGCAAATGAAATAATTTACAGGTTTGGCGGAAAGATCCAAGATGGCCGCCCGGCCAATGGCGGCCGGCCGTGTGTGCCGCGCACCTGCGCAGGGCCGGAGGCGCTTTTCCTATAATTTTGTTGTCTTTGCGCCTGCACTTAAATTAGCTTTCCTAAAGGCGCGAACGCAACACGTTGCTGGGTACGGTGCTTCCATCTGGAGCCGCCAGGAGGCATTCGCTATTGTACAATCCTGAACACAGTGGCGTGACTACCGAGGAGCCGTTTGCTCAAGAGCAGTGTTAAACCTTTATATAATTATGACTAATATAAAATAACTTTGTAAACACCATTTTTTTATTAAAAAAAAATCAACATGTTTCGAAGCCAATGGCTTCTTCGTCAGGATAATAATAAAATTTAAATAAATAAATAAAAAGTCATGTATGGAAAATGAATAATATAAAGTACCTACTTAACATGAAAATAAATTTAAAAGATAACTATTTGCAAAAAGGACCTGATTATTTATAACATTCAATTTACTATTAACACTCTTTCTTATTTCCAAAATTTCTAATTTATCAAACTCTGATTCTACATAATTTGTATGTAAAATTTGAAAAACGTGTAGAAATTTTGAAAGTAGGGTTAAGGAACACTTAAGGTGTTTAAATATTAATAATTATTCTGTTTTTGCTAACCATCTTTTGGCTATGTATCATTCTTTTGATATTAATAAGGGTTTACAAATTTTACATACAAATTATACAGAATGACATGACATTCTAGGCTTGTGCTATTTCTTTTCACTCTATATATTATTAGGTACTTTTTTGTTTTTGAAATTCTATTATATTATGTTTTCCTTATACTTTTGCTTGTTATATACTTGCTTTTTACTTTATCTTATATTTATATATATATATATATTTGTATCTATATTTTAAGTATTTTCTTTCCACTTTATGTCATTATTATTTTTACAAGTTATTATTTATTCTTTAAACTATCTTTTCTATAAATGTACACTTTACGTATTTGTTTGTAAAAGCCCTGTAGGGCGTTAATAAATGAATAAAAAAATAAAAAAATATTTAATTAAGGGGGGGGTAAGGTTAATTCGTACAAAAAAAAGGCATGTTTTTGTGAATTTTTTGTGACGACACAGTTAAAATTTCTTTATTAAAACTAAAAGTTCATTAAAGTATGACATTTGAAGAATATTGTGTAAAATTTTCAAGACGAAATATTAAGAAATACGGCAATGGCAGCAATTATTCGGACGTGTCTCGGAAAAAAGTAGAATTGCGGTGTCCATCATAATTTGGTGCTAAATCATCTGAAATCAAAAAATCAAAGTTTATTCGTTAGATAATAGATTTTCCCAGGTAACGCTGGGAGGGTTTTTTGAAATTTAAATTTTTCAATTTTTTGGAACACTTTGAAGGGAAAAACGCGATTTTTTGCGAAAAATATCGACTTATTTGTAATTAAAAAATAAAAATTAATAACAAATTTGAAAAAAACTCGACAGCGTTACCTCGTAAATTATGTACAGAAATAGTGTTCAAAATTTCAAAAGCATCGGTGAAGTAGTTTTGAAGTTATGATGGACACCGACTTTGAAAACGTGAGATGTGGGGAACACGCTTTAAAGTTTTGCACACTGTAAAATTCAAAATAAAACTCAACACTTATTTTATACTTACACATAATTGTCGATGCCATGTTCACACAGCAAAGAGCTTTCATCATCAGCATCTTTTTGTCCTTGCCTACGCAAAACTCTTCCAATACAATAAGCACGTCCGGTAGTCCTCAGATGAGCGCGTCTCTTAGCTGCCCGAGCAGGTATAGAAAACAGTCTGAGTATCGCTCAAATGTTCATAATTTCGTCAATTTTGCTCCGATTGACTTGAAATTTCGGCACAATATTTTTGCGATGTTATACATTCATTTAAAAAATTAAAAACCTTACCCCCCCCTTAAGGAATTAAATAATCTTTTTAAATTACGGGTCACACAATATATTCGTAATTCCTTTAATGTTGCCAGTCGCTCTCTGGTTGGTCCACCGTTCCAGAAGCGGCAATCCTCTCCTATTTGCCCAGCGGAAAATAGATGTCTAAAAGCAGGGCTGTCGGCCATCCACTTCCCTCTTTCCCTTGCTTTCCCCCTTTCACCGCACGAATCAAACAATCCTTGGTCATATCAATCTGCAATTATTAAATGTTTTTTTGCAATTTGCAATTTGCCACAAAGGCATACCCGTTCCCAAAATACTTATTTCTGCAACAAAACGAATACTGCGCACTTCCAACACTGTACGATTAACAGATTACTTACACTAGGGAACGAATACGCACACATATCGGATATCTTCAGTGTTACATTAGAGTGCTACCGTACTCATCTCAATAAATACTTCTTAGAGAAACAAGGTAGTCCATTTTAGTTTCTAACTCGGTTGCTTCATAATTTCATAAATTGTAATTAATTCACCGTTTAACCTTTTTGATACTATTGATAATGTATATTATTTCTTTTTTATACTTGTACTATTTTATATTTACTCTGTATTTAAATTTTATATCTCTGTTATTTTATTCTGACTTGTCACTATTACGCTTTTTATATTTACTCTGTATTTTATATCCTTTATCTTTGTTATCTTATACTTACTTTTATTTACTTTCTCAATTTATATTATAAATTATTTTTTCATTTTATATCATAAATTACTTTGTCACTTTATATTATAAGATGTATTTTGTGTAACATAAAATAACTTAGAGAAATAAGGCAGTCCATTTTAGTTTCTAACTCTGTTGCTACGTAATTTCATAAATTGTAATTAATTCTCACTTGTTAACTTTTTTATACTATTGAATATATATTACTTCTTCTTAATACTTTTGTTATTGTATATTTACTCTGTAATTATTTTTTTTTTATCTCTGTTATTTTATGCTTACTTTTAACATTATTATGCTATTTTATATTAACTCTGTATTCTACATATGTTATCTTTATTATCTTATGCTTACTTTTACTTACTCTCATTTTATATTATAAGGTAATTAGTACAACATCAAATTACTGTAATAGGTTTTGTAACCGTTGAAATAAATAAATAAATATATTTTTCTTGTCCTTACAAGTCAAAACACCTTAAATTCATATGTACATTACACACCTGTGATACATGATGCGAGTCCTAAATATCCAAAGTTGGCTTAGTTATATGATTGAGATTTTTAAAAACGAGGGTCAGAGATATGGTACAATTTAAAATACAAAGATTTTTTTTTTCATTTAGTCTATACGAATTTTGGACACGCATTTACAGCCAGTTATTAGTCAATATACAAGTTGTAATATCAACTAACTTAAGAATTAAAAAAAATAAAAAATACACAAAATATTATAATTCTAATAAATTTTCATAAAAAACAACAGGTACGTTGTTATCGTTACTGAGTCAAATTAATAATAGTACACATAAGTTTTTAGTCATACATTTATAGAAAGGACATTTTTTTTACTTAAATGTTTTATAGTACCTAAATAGGTAGGAACATAGGTACCTACTACTCTAGCTGAATACTCTATATTAACAACATTTTCGTAAATATTAAATGAAATAATTAATTATCATTTATATAAATTAATGAAATATTATTAACAATATTTTTATATGTACGTTTTAAGAACACAATTACTGGATTTTACCACAGAAGACAATGTGTAGATGTTCTTACAGTGGATTGGTGATCACTTGAGCCAGCTCATGCGGATTACTAGCCCTGGGCCACCCAATAAAGACTTCCATACAGGTTTTCCATATAAATAGCTTCGTCTGTGTGATGTTTACTTCAATAATTTATGTTAATTAATAAATAAATATTGTTTGATTTTTAGTGTGCAACCCTGAACTGTTAATTTTGGTGTATTTACTAAGCCATTGAAAACAAGTAGACAGCAAGTTACCTTCCGGTGTGATATTAACAGGATACACCTATCAACCGCCAATTTCTAATTTATCCGACCGGTTAACGAATATTTCGGTAACATTTACATTTATAAATTCTTCTAATTATTATTTTGTTCCAAAAATGTTTTCCAGATTCTTACTAACCCTAGCAATATTTATAAGAATTAATAAAAAATATGTTTTTATTCATGAAGATAAAAATTTATCTGAACATTTACACTATTAAACGTTAAATACATTTTTATATGTGGTTGCTAAGGGAAACTATTCATTATTTATTTTTATTTATTTATTTTATTTTATTTATTTTATTAATTACACGGCTATATAGCCTTTTACAACAGGTTTATACATAATTAAAATACAACAAACGATTAAATGTAAAAGAAAAATAAAGGGTATAAATGTAAAAAAGTATATATACATAGTTTAAACATAATGAGGTTAGACATATATGTAAAAAAAAGTATATATGCAAAAAAGTGTAAAGTAGTGATCTCAGAAATTTTTAATCACCGATAATATAGCAATATTAAATTTGAATAGCCAGGTATATATAAAAAATTTAAGACATTATATAAAAATTTAATATTTTGAAAAGAAATGATCATATAATGATTTTTTAAATTTTGAGAGAGATAGATTTAAAATGTCGACATATGTAGGTAGTTCATTGCCCAGTTTGTGCATCCGAGGTATGCTAGAATTTGAACGATAGTTTGTGTCCAAATTGTCACAATAAAACAGCATGTTTTGGCGGGTCCTACGGTTAGGTACTTTAAAATTAATACTATTCAGGAGTTTGTAATATAATATATTCATTAGGTACTATCATATTCTGAAAATTTGAAAACTTATTAATGTAATAAGTTAACTACATTCACAATAATCAAATAATACTTTATCATATCATTATATGGGCTATTGCCCAATTTTAAAACTGTTCCCTCTATCTTCACTTCACTTAACTCCTTCCTTTCCCTTCCACCCACCTAGTTAACACCCCGTCCCTCTCTGTTTTTCTTTCCCTCTTTTTAAATTTCTGTACTTATATTAGTCTATATTATAATTGTCCTGAAGAAGATTGAGTCTAACCGAAACTAGTTGACAAAAGAAATATAGCAATAAAGTGGTTTAAAACTTAGTAGGTATTTAATTTATTCTTAAATGTCTTATAATATTTTACATTATAGAAGAATATAAGTATTTTAGATTACATTTTTTTGCGCGGTGTAGTACGTTCTATAAGTATTCAGGCTTGTCCTGGTGTATGTGTGTGTGTGGTCACTTTTGTATGTGTGTTATTTATTATAGTTGATTTCAAAAAATATTGTTTTAATATTGATAATGTAATGAAAATTAGCTGAAATAATAAAAATGCTTTGTTTAATATTACTATTTTCTATTTATAATATAAATGTATTTAGAATTTTTTCACTAGCAAACCAACTGACAGAAAAAGGTCATTAGATTGATTTCATAACGACTAGATTAGTTAAATTTAAACGCTGATTGACAAAGACTAAAAAAATTACAAAAAATAACAAAAAAAAAATTTGTTCATAATTTCATTAAAATAACTTAAGTATGTAGTAGATAAATAGATAACTTTTTACTTATTACCTGAAATAAAGTGAATAATATTTTTGTTTTTTACAGTATTCTCGCAAAGTTCATTAAATATAGTTCTTCTTTACAAAATTTTAAATAATATGTTGGACAGCCCTGACCTTGTAGGGTGTATCAATTATAATATCCCATCCTTACTTATATATAACTCGACAAATTGTCACCTTTCATTGCCACAATTCCAGTACTAATAACTAGTAAAATTCTGTGATTAGCGGAATATTAAAGACTGGTAATGAAAATGGATAAATGCTTGACATTTTCAATGAGAATCTAGGGAAAATAAAGTTTACACTTAAAGAAAAAATACTACTTCATTATTAACTTTGGCTATCAATATAAGAGTATACATGTAATACACATTACTGCTTTGTACTTTATATTTTTAATTTTTATTTTATTGTTTCATATTTTAATGCTTATATCTTTTACTGCTTATACCTGATATTTATATATATATTAGGTCCTTACATATGAAATTGACGTTTAGTATGGGAGGAACATAAAGCCGATTTTTTTTTATTATAATATATTTATTTAATCAAAGTATGTACCATTGCTATCTATGCACTTTTGCCATCTCATAGGTAGTTCATCGATCCCTTTACTAAAAAAACCATTCGGACGGGAATCAATAAAATCTTTGAAGGCGGTTTGGACTGCCCCATGGGAGTTGAATTTTTTCCTTTGCAAGAAGTTATCCAAATTTCGAAAAAAATGGTAATCTGTTGGGGCAAGGTCCGGAGAGTACGGTGGATGTCTTAGACATTCCAATTGAAGCTCCTCTAATTTGGTAGCCGTCTGTTGTGCAGTGTGTGGTCTAGCGTTATCATGAAGCAGCAGTGGCCTAGAGCGATTAACCAGCCTCGGTTGTTTAGCAGCTAGCTTTTCCATCATGGTTTGCAGTTGCTGACAATAGACATCTGCCGTAATCGTCTGGCCAGATTTAAGAAAGCTGTAGTGAACGACACCAGCACTAGTCCACCAAACGCTCACAAGTAACTTTTTTGGAGTCAATTTTCGCTTGGGGCATGGTTTGGCTGGTTCGGCAGGGTTCAGCCATTGCGATGAGCGCTTCTGATTATCGTACAGGATCCACTTTTCATCACAGGTAATGATTCGATTTAAAATCCCTTCATTATTGTGCCGGTTGAGTAATGCAACGCAGCAGTCAACGCGCGTTTGTTGATTTGCTTCACTCAATTCGTGAGGTACCCACCTTTCAAGCTTTTTCACCTTACCAATTTGCTTCAAGTGGATTAAAACAGTTTTATCACTAACACCGCAGCCTGCAGCTAACTCGGATGTGGTTTGCGATGGATCCGCTTCCACAATAGCCTTCAATTCTTCATTATCAACTTTGGTCTCCGGCCGTCCACGGGGCTTGTTCTGCAGGTCGAAATTTCCAGAACGAAAACGTTGGAACCAAAAACGCACTGTGTTTTCTTTTGCGGCACCGTCGCCATACACATCATTAATCCTTCGAGCCGTTTCTGCAGCACTGGTGCCACGGTGGAACTCGTACTCGTAAATAACGCGATATTTCAAGTTTTTCATTTTGTAAACTGAGTGACGCAAAGAAAAAAACAATTGAGGAAAAAACAAATGAATTATAATTTTCAAAACACAAATACATGAGTAAATAGTTGTATAAATTTGGATTTGGAATTCCTAACCAAAGAGAAGATATTTGAGATCAAATTTGCCCGTACGGCAAAACCTCAATTTCATATGTAAGGACCTAATATATATATATATATATATAATTCTTTCTACATCATAAAATTTTTATGTAAAAGCCTATAATGGACGTAAACATCGTCATCATCACTCTTGGCACTACAACCCTTGGTGGGTCTTGGCCTCCTCAAGAATCTTCCTCCACTCATCTCGGTTTAGTGCCAGCTCTCTCCAGTTCCGAAGCTCCAACGCGGAGATGTCTTTGAGGACGTTGTCACTCCATCTTAATTTTGGCCTTCCTAAGCTCCTTCGTCCTATTGGCCTTGAGTTCAGCAGGGACTTTGGTGCTTGATGCTCGGACATTCGAATAAAACGGACGGTAAACAAATAAAAGAATATATAAATAATTAAAAATTGTTGGAGGTAGAGTACCGGATATATTCTTTAATTTACAGAAATATAAATTGGAACCGAGTATTGATGAATATAATCAACCACATCGCGTATCTTCTACGTTATTTCTTTGCCGCTAATTTGCTAGGAAACTTTTCGCACGTTTCGTCTTTCCCAGCATTCCTTCTATACGTTTCCATTCAACTGATTGCCTAGATCGTCCGTCTCCCGTCGCAGCACGGCGGCTCGTGCAGAAAATTCCACTTCGCGTCCGATATTTGCTGCAACCGCAGCTGCCAGCAGAGCAGCTCTTGACGGTCCCCGTTGCGGGTGATGTATGGCCTAGGTGCACCGCTGACCGCATACCGATTACCGGTCCCTGTTAGGACTAATCGGATCCTCGCTGGAGCCTGTCACCTTCAGCGCAATAAACTTCGCGGGAACCTCAGAGGCCCGACGTCAAAGCCTTCGATGTTGAGTGGGAAAATACGTCTTTTTACTTAGTTTCCAAAAAGTAACCAATCAGCAGAAGATGAACTTTAGTTTAAATGGCAATCAATGTGATGATATACTCCATCGTATTTAAATCACCCGAATATATGCATCTACACTTACAGTGCAGTGGAGCGTGTCATGTGTATGAGTTTCAATATTTCAACAGCTGCATTTGGGTGTCATTCGTTTCGAAATACTAAGAATCAAACTTAACATTGGTACTTAAATTACTTAATAGTCATATTTAAATTTACCTTAACCTACATTCAGAATACAAATATTACGTATCCGCTCAATTAGTATATTTCAAAGGACTTTACTCCAATCTTACTTGCGTGACACTCGGAAGGATATCGGGAAATTACATAAAGATACACATTATTATATAAGATGGATTAGGTTGATCAGTATAATTATACTTTCTCCTTTCACTGCATTTGTTATTAAAATATTAAGTTTGTTATCTTAGCTAAATCTCCACTCTCTACTTTATATTTTACCATTTACTAAGTGTTTTATTTTGTAAATATAACAACACGTACACGTTTTACGACGAAAAAATATAAATAATCATTATAACCATATTCCTCTACCCCTCTTATCAAGGATGTACCTATCTGTAATCCAGAATTTAATATATCCAGAGTAAATTACTGTTCATTTTCCAAGCCGTAAGAATGCAAATGGCCAATAATTTGGTTCTTGAGTGAGAGAGTTCTTGTGAAAATATCAAAAATTATTTTTCTCAGTCACTAAATGAGATCGGGGTATTGTAATCAAGCGCCTAGAATCTCTTGGATAGCAACGCGAAGAGGCAATCACTAATCCAATAGACCGATTGTTTGATTTCCCTGTTCCAACCACTTTTTAAACTACAAGATTTGTAGGAGAATCTTCACCTTTCTCGAACCAGAGAGCTGAGTGGAGAAAATGTGATAATCTGGTTATGCACCATAAACCGTTGTTTCTATTCCATCTCCACATTAATTCATCTGCTGAATATTGGATGCTGCTTTAAATGAACAAATCTTCTTAAGTGCATATTCTTAAATTAATACGCTTGACTCGTAATTTCAGTTGAGAGAAAATTGAACTCCGTCTCTCTAATCCCCGGATAAACTCGTTCATTTTGATTACTCGATGCGCGCCTTTGCTGGAAATGATTTACGATTGACCGATTAGGGGGTGTGTTACCGGCAGTTTCAAAATCGACACTCGCCCCCGAAACGAGCGCGTAAATAACGGACCGCTCGAGGTTTCAGGCCCACCCTAACGACGCGAGAGGCTGCCGGTAACGAGAGACACCAACCCCTTCGCATCGCGTGCTGCAGCGGGCGCAGGTAGCGGCGGGGATGCCCCGCAGGGATGGTGAGAGGATGCGTGACCGCGCGAGGAGTCTGCGTGTGGAGAAGTAGGAGCAAGGGCAAGGTGGCGTATCGATAATCGCCGGTGAGCATTTACGAAGTCTGTTCGATAATCTGTCCATCGCACGCGTCGTGGTCGCCATACAAGTCAACATTCTTAAAATACGCGTCGCGGAAGTTGTTGCAGCATTCACACTCGCCGTTGGCTCTGTTCCTAGTGCAGAGGATTGTGTAGAGGGGCTCACCGCCGCAGAGGATAGAATGAAAAGGCTCGTCAGTATATAAGGTTGAGTCCTTCTTTCCTGGGTTTCAATCCGTGGGATTGGTTTGCAGCAAAGCAAATCTCCTTCTCCATTCTGCCCGGTCTCTGGCGATCCTCTTCAGCTCTGTGTAGGAGGCACAATTCATATCTTAGCACACTTACTCGAGATATTCACGGCGTGGGCGCCCTCTGGTAATCTTTCCCTCTACCATTCTATCCAGTATAGTTTTGAGCAGATCGTGCATTGGCGACGGAGAAAAAAAACGATTAGAAGCCTTCGAGATGTGGACCTACAGACATGCCTTAGGAATTTCCTGGAGAGACCACATTACGAATGAAGAGTATCTGCAGGATCGATGAAACCAGGCACATGATGAATACCATCTCGAAAAAGCGTGCAAAATGGATGGGGCATATTTTACGCCATGAAAATCTGCTCAAGGTTGGGTATGAGTAGTGATACATCAGAAAGTGTATGCGTAAGCGAGGATGACCCGCTTCTGACACGCGGGCCCCTTTCGGTGTTCGATGTACTATTTTAATTTAATTTTATTTATTTAGAATTCAAACAGCTTATTTGATACTAAGAAATAGAACATATTATGATATAATAATAATATTAAGCCAATTATATGAATTCACTTGATTAACCTACAATACAATGTATTTTATATAAAATAATAAGAAGACATATTTGATAATAGCAATAAAAAGATCAACGGAAGAAAGAGTTTTTAAAAAAGATATAAAAATGCATTAATACATGAAGAAAGTATTGTAAATTTATTTCCAGGGGGAGAGGAAGGAAGGCGGAAATTCATTTAGTAAAGGGAATGTATGTCAATAGCTGTGTCGACATTACTCTGTTAAGTATTGCAAGCAGTAAGATACATATGTAATATATAAAGAGATACCAAAATTCAATTATACTACAACCAAAATCACTTATATAAGTATTTAAATTCTTTTACTTAAATTCTGTTTAATCATAAAAATGACAGATCACAATAAATTTATTTTTGAAATTATAAATCATGTATGCAGACATATATTAGATGCATAAAATTATGATAAGATGATGTTCACACTAAATCTGTACTCCCCTTCCAATATTATCGTAAATAGCAATGAAATTTCACAGCAATTTAACTAATTGTATATTTAATTGTATTGAATTTATGTTTTTTCAATATAATTTTTTATTATTAAGATTAACGCGTATATACCTATACTTTATATCTGCAAATTTATATAATTTAGCTACATTGTTCTCATGAACTAATACTTATACCCCACCTTAATTCACTTATATGGAGAAGTAAGAAAATTATTTTATATTTAATATCTCGGTTGTAAGAATAGTGTGTGCTGATTGGAAATTTTATTTTATTCTTAATTAATTTAAAATAAATGTATATCATTATCATTGCGTGACCTCGAATTCCAAAACTGTTAAGAGTCCATATGTTTACACATCAATCGCCATGCACTTATTTTCTAATTATGTAGGATTTTTGTTGTTTAAAACATAATATATCAACTTGTACTTTATAGATTTTGTAACTGGCAGAATTTCATCTTTCTTTAAACTTCTTCAGTGACGCCACTTCATAGCACTCTCGTTACCTGACAAGTCTCCTCTGCGCGAGCGCCATTGCGCAGCAGACAATAAAAAGCGGTAAGTTACTGCAAAGTCAGCTCTGACATAATAATTGTCCGTAAATCTTTATGTTGTGACGTGTGATAATTAAATAGCTATTCACCTACCTACCCACACAACACCCGTACTCGTCATCTCTTTACCGTTGTGTCTCCTTCTAACCACATTTCCTTTTCTCTACTGAGGCTCTCTGAGCGTGAACACGTGTACATCACTATGGAAATCATATTTCATGACTAGGGAATGCAATCCCAATCCCGCGAGATCTTTTACGAGATCAATCCCGAACCGAAAAATCGGACGAGATAATCGGGATTATCGGGATTAATCAGCATTTTTTATGTTTTGTGTGTCTAATTGTATATGTCTACAGAACTTTTAGTAAGTACTTAAAACTTATGTTTATGTCACATTCAAATAATGAAAATAGCTTCGAATAATATTTGCTGTATCAATCAACCTAATGTAGTAATAAAAACTACTATTAGTTAGTAGTTTTTACTCTACAACATTGACTGATTGACGCTTGGAAAAACGCCTACAAAAACTATAATGCAATGATTAATAATGAACATTTTATTAAAATTGCTGATACAAAAATGCAAGGCATTGCGTCAATTGCTGTTCAGCTCTATAAACAAAACAAAAAAACAAAAGTTTTCGGGATTCCGATCCGCAGGGATCTCGCGGAATTGGAAATTCTAATCTCGAGGGATCCCGAAAGGAAATCCCGACTCGGGATTGCATTCCCTATTCATGACCCTACGGGGATCGATTATTTTTATAGTAAAATAAATAAAAGTTGCTGGCCTAGATAATTTACATAAAAACATATAAAACGCATTAAACATGAATTGATTTATTCTGTTAACATCTAGCGTATATTACTCAAATATTTTTGGCATTCATTGCATAAAATAATGTTGCTAGTCTATGAAAATAAAAGAATCGGTGTATCATTTACGATAGACTAAATATTATTACATAGCTATAAAGTTTAAAATTATTCGTAGTCTTGTGGTGGGTGAAATTGATACTCGCAGTTCCCTAATTGGAAAAGTTCTCGGTTCGAATAAGGAAGGTAGTTAATCTTTCATTACATAGATTTTTGAATATACCTTCTCTATGTATTTATTTCTCTTAGGTCCGGTCTTATAAACGAAAGACCAAATTTCCGTTAGTCAATCGACAATATACTAACGGATGGCCGTTCGTTTATAAATGTTACCGATGCTCGTCTTATAAAACTTTTTTTACCGTCCGTAAGTATCGCAATATCGCACTGCTCTTGTCTATGATTTTAGAGCTGTCAAAAGCGAATTATATCTCTTTTCTATCTAAAATTTCTCGCTCGCATCAGATTTTTGGGATACTTCCCACAACACTACATTGGTAATAGCCTTTAAAACCCCAACTTAGTCTGAGCAGCTAATAATATTGATCCTAGAGCATAGAATCTCGAGGCAACAAGCAATTTTGTAGTTGGTGATAATGTCAGATTCCTACGGATGCGCCTTTTTACATTGTTCCCAATATCTTCTAGAAGCTCATATAAGCTCTTGAGCAGACCTTTTTGACAAGCGAAAGCGGTAGATAAAATCTGCGTCATCTAAAATATTAAAATAATCTACTCGTATATTGAACATTCTTTGTCGTCGAGTTTGTTCTTTATCCGACGAACTTGAATACAATAATAGCTCGACATCGTTATGTGAAAACATTTTTCTTTGAAAATGTAGCAACAGTCAGCACGGTATATTAAACAAACAGCATTAAACGCAAATTGACAGCGGACCTAACCTTAAAAAATAATACGTCAATCTGTCATACTTCTGTCAGTTTCAACTAACGGACGGTAAACTGGTGGTTCGACTGTCGGTATCGGCCGTCGGTAAAATTTTACTAAAATTTGATTAACGGATTGTTATAAGACGAAAAAAGTGACGTTTGTATCAAATTTCAGTTTATTTGGTCTGAAATTTAACTAACGGACGTTTATAAGACCGGCCCTTAGGATGCAACGAAAAGCGCGCGCATCATGCAACAAAAATTTTAAACACCAGAAGTCACGACTCAACAATCAACATGGCGGTTTTCCGAATGTTGATTTAACCAATAGCAATTCTTATATATATGTGACGACATCGAGTTGTTTTAAATTGCTCCGGGCGCTGTCACTGTTATTAATTCTCTATTTGCTGATATAATTTTCGTAATAAAATTGTTATCAAATTCAAAATGTATTGTTATGGTGAACGGATTATGAGTTACTGTCGCATTTTTTTATACAAGCGAAATGCAATTCTTTTGGTTTGCGTTTTCTGAGGTACCATGCCGTGTTTTTACGATTTTCATCCGGTCGTAAAAACGCTGCATACTACCCCAGAAAACACAAACAATAAGATTCTGAACGGCCGTAAAAGAAGTACGTTCAAAATGCAATTCTGTACGTTGATGAAGAACGTTCATTGACGGAAATTCTTGTTCATGTTGTATACCTAGAGTTGGAACATATCTGGATAGAATGCCCATGCGCATTTATCCACAGCACATGATTTTTTATGTATGCCAAAGAAATATAAAGCATCCAATTTTTTCTGTAGGTATATGAATATTTTTATAACTGATTCTTCCAATTCATTTTATATACAATTTTGTGAGGATCAGAATTATTTTTCATGTTCAGGAGTAAGTTCCTCTGGGTGCATACTATTTCTCATCGTGCTGGCGAGGATTCTTCTTCCGTTCGTGCTGGGCGCTGCAGCTGAGGATCCAGTGACTGCTTCCCAAATTGCGCTCCTGACCAAATATTTGTTGTGTGCCGCTTGTGTGGGGCCATCTCCTAGGGCAGGCCCGGCCGGCCGTGATTAGGGGTCTAATTAGCACCTCCGCGAGCCCCCGGGCTGGGGTAATCGTTCTTGCAACACGCCATCAGGACGGACTGGGCATCCCCGGCTGCGGTTAGAGAGACGTTTCATTTTCATTTAACGTCTGTACGTTAAATGAAAAAGGACTTACGTGTCGTACGTCGACTTACGTAAATCTGATATTTTGTAAAACCAACTTAATTAATCAATTAGAAAGACATACAGAAAAATCTAATTCACGAAAAAATATTAGGCTACTACTGGGATTCGAACCCAGGTCACCTCCTTTCCGGGGCCGGTGCTCTGACCACTAAGCTATAGTAGCCTCTATGTTTCCGTGAATATACAAAAATAATAATTAATCAATTAATAAAAATAAGAACTACATATAAGGTCGATATATTCACGGAAACATAGAGGGCTACTATAGCTTAGTGGTCAGAGCACCGGCCCCGGAAAAGAGGTGACCTGAGTTCGAATCCCAGTAGTAGCTCATATTTTTTCGTGAATTAGATTTTTCTGTATGTCTTTCTAATTGATAAATTAATTTGGTTTTAAAATTTCACAGAACTTTGTTTTGAAAAATTACAACTTCACAAATATGAATGTGTTCTTGAATATATCTGATATTTTGTGTTGTTTATGTTTCATGCGCCGAAAGAGCTACACTAATACCTACACTATTTTATTATGACAACACCAGAACCATCTCGCATTTTAACTCTCTTGTACTCAGACTGCATAGGCTAGGTAACCCTATGCGCATGTCTCTGATATTTTTAATTCCAGTTTAGCACAATACAATTCGCTACTAAAAGCTCTACACCCTGCCGTCCTGAATTCATAATGCAATCACAAACAAATTATTATACCTACTTGTTTAAGCTTGTATATACTTCACATGTTATAATTTAAAACAACTATCTGTATTATATTGTCAATTCTGTATTTTTTTACTGTTCTACTCTTTGAATTTCTTATATATATGTATATTATTATGGAAAAGGTACTTCTGTACCATATATTGAAATAAATAAATCTTTAGTAATTCATGCTGCTTGAGTGAACAGGATTCTCTTGGCGAATTTAATAAAAAGTTCGATCTAGTTTTACTATTAAGCTTCGTTCGAAATTTGGATTATTGTGTAAAATGATTCATGGATGCCCTTAACCCTTAAATGCATATTGTGCCGAAAACGGAACATTGATTTTGTTTTCAATTATCACACAAAATATTTGTCATTCTTTATACCGATCCTTATAAAAGTATTCCTCAGTCATTGAATTAAAAAAAAAAAAAAAAAAATTTGTCCATGCCCAGACGACCATTTTTTACTAAACTATCAAATTATAGAAAAAGTCGATGTCTTTATCTTTATGTCCGTATTCGATCAAAAGAAATCTTGGTTATTTGACAGATTTATCCCAGAAAAATATGAAACGAGCAGGTATGTTTATCAATTTTGTATTCATACAATTATTTTTATCTTTTATATACTAAATGCACAGGAAGTCATGCATTAATTTAGCATTAAATGCATGTGGTAATTTTTTGAAAAAATAAATGAAAAAATAAAAGAATGATTTTTTTTACTATTTTTCCCTCAGTCTACGGGTGAAGCTCTATAAAATATATTTTTTTCACACAAAAATCAGACTTCATGCATTTAAGGGTTAAACTTTGGTTAAAAAAATGATCTTTATAAGAAAGAAAGATGCCGATCATTTCCTTTCCGGTCTTAGATCCGTCATCAGTTTATACTCTTCTCTCAGTTTCATCACTTTTAGTGATAGACAATAATAATAAATCGTCATTATTTATTTTATTACACATTAAACTGCTATGGCATTACTGTCTGTCGCTCTTTTACGCGAATAACCAATGCGTAGGTACACTTCGCAATACATCTACATATGTACACACGAACACAAACTAGGAATTCGTCATTGTAGCATACTTTAAAGATCGCACGATTTATTTTATTTTAATTGAAGACACATACAGAGACGTTTACACATACATTAAATACAAGAAAAATAAATGGTTGTCAACTCTCCAATCAAGAGTGTGTGCCGCATGTACTTATATTAAAAAGAAATGCACATGAGAATAATAGAAATAAATTAAAGAATAACAATTAAGGGCTTGTTCAGACACAGCGGGAACCGTGCCGTTTCAGAATCGCGTGAGATCCGTGCGGGTCTCATTTACCTAGGTTTGTATGTGATCGTTCAGACACAACCGTGCGGTTAGTCAACCGCCGCGGTGCCCGCAACTCAACCGCTAGAAAATAGACCCGCACGGCGCCCGCACGATCCTATTACTATGGGGCCTTACGAGAGCGTTCAGTCGCGTTGCGGGCACCGCACGGTTCCATGTCACAACAGGAGCACGCGTGGAATATATTCTCTTTTCTATGGTTATGGATCGCTTTGACATTGAATTTTTTATTGATGAAGTGGAGAAAAGACCTGTAATATGGTAGAAAAGACCTGTAATAGTGTGAGGATTACTCAAATATGCCAAGAACCAAGCTTGGCAGGAGTTGGTGGAGATATTTGGAAATGGTGGAAAAAAAGAGTATTTTAGAGAAGTAGGTATTTATTCACCAAAAATGAACTGACAGAATGATATTTATGTGTCTTGCCATGGAAGACGGCCGTCGTTAACAAAGTAATGAGCGAATATATCTCTGATATTCAAAGATGGAGAACGGCACCAGAACTGTCAAACTGACGTTTATTTTCGCGCGCACAAATCGCTTATTAACCGCGGCTGTGTGAACAGATGACACAAATCGCGTGTTTTGAAACGCGATTCTGAAACTGAACGGTTCCCGCTGTGTCTGAACAAGCCCTAAAATAGGCTAAAGAAAAGATTGCTGAACTTGAAAATAAAGTTGTACGGCAGGTGCAGACAAAAACAAGTTCCGGTCAAAATGTAGATACCGGAATTTTCGTAATACACTAGGAGCTGCTAATGGAAGATGTGTATATCGGTGCAGAGTTTTTCTTTAAAATTGTTTAAATAACTGTTAAACACATCGGCGCCATCCACGCCGCGACGACACAACTTGTTGTGATTGGGTTGTTTCTATGGCGATCTTCCTGAAATGTATTAAGGCTCCGGAGACGAGGGTTTGGCGCGTGGAAGTTGATGCTACTGATTGCTCATGTATCGCAAACTCTAATCGCGATGCCACGCAATCATCGCATCTCAAATATTGACCTGCCTTCCCCTCCAGAGACCACACATAATTTCATATAATATATATTTTATATACATATAATAGTAAAGTTTCTTAAAAGACGCTGATTTTAGCCACCAGGGCATTGTCGGTCCGCCTCTGCAGTATTGGAATAAAGATGGCGGACGAGCTCCGAGTTTGGGGTGCCTCAGAAGGAAATTATAGTGGAATTAATGATTTTAATAAACCTTTTAGGACAGGCAGGTGGGAATCAAAAATAGACCGCTTCACGCTCAAGAACAGTGCCAAACGCCGTCCAACACACTTACTTATAACAGTCTACATATAATAATATTTCATACAGAAAAGAAACGTAATATGGTAACAGTAACCTAAGAACAATAATGACAAATGTGATTTTTACGAGACAATAACAATAAGTTAAAAATGTTTTAAAACATTTTAAACTTATTGTTATTGTCTCGTAAAAATCACATTTGTCATTACTGGAATATTTATATATATAATCATACAAGTTGGAATATATCGTCCCTTTAGAGGCACAACTCACTAACAGCAATATTGGCCAAAATGAGTTATAATTACAAACATTAATATATTTTCCATCTCTATTCCAGTTAAAAAAAGGTAAGAGAATATTCCAGGTCTATTTATAGTTATTTATTTTATTTTATTTTATTTGGGAAACATACAGTACAATTTTAATTTTTTTTTATATAATGTCAAAAAATATTTGTGAATATGACCAGTAAAGTTTCCTCGAAGCTGGTAATAAAAAATAAAAAAAACTAAATAAAAAACAATGATAAAGAATATGTGATAAATAATAAATATTTCAAAGATTTAAATTATGATAATGCATAAAATGGGAGGGTTGGGGAGAGGGAGGGAATGGGATTCAATTAAAGAAGTATCAAATCAATAGTCATAAATGAGATTACGGATTTAGTGGTAAAACTCACAATTTTACCATTTTTAATCATTTTAATATAACATTTTGAATGGTTAATTTCATTATCTCAAAACTACACCAATGTCACTAAGTGTTTTGTTTGTTTGTTTGTTTGTTTTACCTCTAAAGGGACGATATGCACACGTGTTTACGTTTGAATGATGATATGAGGGACTGATTCTCTCGAATATAGGTACAGTATTTACAAAATAAGGCAATGCAGTGATTACATGCATAGTGTTGTTTAGTTTAAATTGAAAAATACATAGGGTTGTTTAGTTTAAATTGAAAAAAATAATGTTGCACCTCAATGAAACTGCTATATCAACATTTTTTCCTAACGATGAAAAAAATCTTCCACTTAATTATTAAGAAATAAAAACAGAAATTAGGTATAGGGAAAGAGGGGAGCATTGGTACATTTCAACGAAAAATTTGAAAAATAAAATTCACAGAACAAAGTATTCATTGGTATACATTTTATCTAGAAATTTGAATATAAAATTTTGACTATCAACCATTTTCTTTATGTAGAAACACGTACAAGTCATTAATTATATAATAATAATCGAATTAAAACTCATAAAATGAGCCTGTGCATGTACTTCCAGGAGTGAATATTGGGTTCAGGAAGTTTACCAACAATGTCATTTATTATACTGAAGATGTTCATATTACGAACTTCAGGGAAAAGGAATTTGCGAAGTGAGATTCTTTTCATAAATTCTCTTCTTTATGAAGAATTCACTATCATTGAGAATGACTTCTATTTGTACGATCTACTCTGGTGTTTTTGATGGTATACTTACGTGCTGCAGCTTGGGAATATGGAGAGATAGTTACGGATCTTAATTTCGGTATATGTACCAATGCTCCCTTATTTCGTGCACACCAATCCATACCATGTACAACTTAGTACTTAAAAAAATTCAAGTCTTAAATAAAGTTTTAATTTAAAACTTTAGTTTAAAGTAATTAGAACCCGAATTAACATTAAGAAAATTGAGCAAGTTTTCACCTTAAAAAAGCAATGTTAACCAAATTAAAATATTTGACAACAAAATACAAATCATGTAAAATGAAGGATCAAAATTTTTTTATACATATCTTTATTTTCTACGGGTTATATAACCAATAGGAGCATCTATTATATGCGTTCAAAAGTTGAAATTGTTTTTAAAAGACGCAAAGTTGCTCGTGTACCAATGCTTACACTTCTCCCCTATATGAAATGATATTTTTTTAAATTAAGTAAAACACCTTACAGTAGAATCTATTTATTTCATACAAAAAGTGTTAGGTGAGTGTATTTTTTTTAAAGTTATTGATGCTCGATATAAATAAAGTTTCTGTCATTTCACATGACATCACTGACGGGAAAAGTTGCACTAAATTCATTCATCTCCATTTTTCAACAGCGTGTATCAGGAAATTATTTCATTTTACTCCGCGCTCTTCTCTAACAGGAAATTAATCATTCGCATCTCTAATTATAATAACAAAGCAGACACTCAATAAAAAACCGGTATAAATAAATAAATATCGTAAAGTATTACACGAGCGAATAGAGCACCTTAAATTCGTAACAAATCAAGCGCACAATTGCCGCAAAAACATTTCTCATTGTTCGGCGTTTGGCTCGCTCAAAGCTGTTGAAATGCATTAAATCGAGCGGACGCGCCGAGATACGATCTGCGGAGATGCGACTGCAGCGGAGAGCGGGCGGATCAGATCACGAGGAGCGGCTGGCTGGGCGGGGTCCCGCCCGCTGCCCGCTAACTGCCCACATAAAGGTCTACTAATTGCGTACGATGGCAGGCAGCACTGTGAAGGTGTCAATAATCATTAACGTTAATATTGCATAATCATAAAAATGTTAAAATCCCTTTAAAATGTACATGGCGTCTCACCCCACCACCGATCTAGGTCACACACGCATACAAACGTGGCGAATCTGCAGCGACACGGGTCGATGCCCAGAGCATCGTCATCACACACACACAGCTAGAATTTAAGAGAGTTTTTTGTTCTCAAAACGTATAAAAATAGCAACGCCCAATGCGGGCATGTCAGTCTCTCAACTACCTCCGGCGTAGGCCGGAGGCCTTGTTCCGTCGAGTCTTTATAATTGTCTTATAACTTGTAATTGTTTTGTCAGTAAATAAATTAATCAAACATTCCACGACTTTGGAGAATTCCCGTTACATAATGGGTGGTGACCATAAGGCAACTTTTTCCTCATTCATCGATCACCACGAATTGGCGACTGCCGATCCTCACTTCACCCCCAAATGTATATAATACTAGCGGACGCGACAGACGCTGTCCTGCCCGAACGTTGGCTTCTCGTTTGGGTGGCGTAATGCAGCGCCACCTACCGGGTCCAGTTGCGAATCTAAATCATCCAGACACACACAAAAAATTTCATTAAAATCGGCCCAGCCGTTCAGGAGGAGTTCAATGACATACATACGTACAGACGAATTACATATGTAAAGATTAGCTAAAAACTCTGAAGTAGTAATAACATTTACATTAAATAGTTATACATCTACTGATCTGAGCCGTACGCCCTCAAGGATTTTTGTAGAATAATCAAACCCTTCAAGTCTTTTGTAGGTACCTGACAAACCCCAACACTCTCATGTGGAAGTCAAAATTTCGAAACGGTACCAAGATTCACATACCTCGGCTCTCTAATAACTGACAGGAATACACAATAAAAAAGAGATCCTGAAGCAAACAGTGAGCGAAAATCTCTGTTATTTTCGCCAAAATCCAGGCTACTAATGTATATTATAGATATCTCACAGAGACGAAACTGTATTTTATTATGGGAAAGTAGGTATAGAAGTCATTTTGGGTGTACATAGGACTTATGACCTATCTTTATGGTTGGCTTAAGTGATCACTTCACACAATTGTAACATTCGCCATTTCCACCCATGATAGAATATACCATGCTTATTCATTTTTTTGGAAGTTGTATATATGTTCAAATTGCGTGGAAAGCTTTCACATATGAGTTGTAAGCGCCTTTCCATGCGGCCTGTACAAAGCCATTTTCGTTCCCCTAAATCCCCACAGATGTCGCTAATGAGAAAATCTACATTGATTTTTTTTTTACGGAATTTTGAGAGCAATATACTTATAAAGTATATTGCTTTGAGAGCAATATACTTTATAAGTATATTGCTCTCAAAACTCCGTAAAAAAAAAATCAATTACACAATAAAGTATATTCCAGGCTACTGTCCAGGAACACAAAAATATTAGTGTACAAAACGCTCGTCAGGCAAGTGTTTGCGTACCTACGCCACTGAGACAAGAGTACATTACAATGTAAGGAATATGTATGCCTCAGATATCTGGGGCGAGAGTGAATCATCAATAGCTTATTTGTTGCTTTTGAGAATTACGTCTGAATCAGGGGCGTGCAGTGAGAACATTGAAGCGTGACATTTTCCTAAGCATATATATATATATATATATATATATATATATAGAGGCCTAAAGCTTGGAGCTGGCAGAAGAGGAACGAAAGTAGATTGAATGCAGTGGAGATGAGGTCCCTTAGACGTATGTGTAGCAAATTCATGTATGATAGAGTAAAGAATGAAGATATTAGGAATGAATGTAAAGCTGATCGTAGCATAATTCATAGAATTAAAACAGGGTCGCTCAGGAGGTTTGGGCATGTTGAGCGAATGAATGAGGAAAGAATGGTAAGAAAGATATATACCTAATGCAAGTGTTGACGGCATCAGAAAGAGAGGGTGACCGCGGTAGACGTGGCATGACCAGATTAATCAGATACTGGAAGATGGCCCTGTTAGAAGCCTCAACAACCGTCACGCTTGCATGCGAAGATGGATGAATGTGGATGAGGCGAGAGTTTTATGTCAGGACAGAAGAGTGTGGCGCTCTATCCTCTCTGCCTACCCCCACGGGAAAACGGCGTGATGTTAAGTTGGTAAGTTAGTTAGTTAGTTATATTTTGATAAGAAATCGAAATAAGAGAGAGATATGTCTCATTATATTTATATCACAATAATTAACATATTAATTCAGATTTTAATATTTCATTTTATTCTGGCACGTAAATATTTCAGTTAGATTTTTTTTCTATACGTTTCTATACGATCTTTACGTGTACATAGAAGTCTGCTTCAATGTTCTTACTGCATGCGCCTGGTCTGAAGAGAGTTTCTATCTTTGTCTTCCCCTGGTGTAAAATCGCTCGGTGCTGAAATTGGTATATTTAAAAACGTCTCCACAACACAGCAATTTGTATTGTGAAGAAATTTAAGTAGGTATCTAATTTGTCGAATGAGCAAGAAGCAGGAGCAACATTTATTCAAGCTCTTTTCACTTTCTAATTATAACGCTTAATTATATTTCTAAAGGATACTTTTGGTAATCGTCTACAAAACAGTTTGCATTGGAAAAGGTATTCCATTAACCGTCTATTTAGACATTCACGGAAATGAGTTTCTTCTGACCGACAATAGTCGGTAATAACTTGAATATTACATGTTGCTCTAGGGTCGGCTTCCATGTTTTCCTTTGTACCGCACTGCGAAACAGCAACGAGACTAGCTTTGTAACTCCCGACTGTGTATCGGCGAGCTTAAGTGGATACTTACTGAATAAATAATACGCGGAGAAGCGAGACTTAACCAGTAGGTAGGTAATGTGTCTGCACGTATACTTACCGTAATAAGAAGTGACAGAGATGGAGTTAGCTTCTTGCAGCTCTCCAATTACGGGATGTCCACTGAAGGAAGCCATCGGACCCGGGGTAATGAGTAGGTGCGTTATTCAGTGGGAGGATCGCGAGGATTGCGAAACACGACACATAAATGTTCAATCGCATCCGCGATACCTTCCGTAGATGCGATGTCGGAGATATCTGGCGTATCATTACAGACCATGTTCACCTTAGTTGAGAAAATAATGAAAAACAAAGAGCGTCCCAAACCACTTTTGTTTGAAAGATAAATTTCCTGGCCGAAAATCCGAGTGGAGTGCAAATCCTTTGAGCTATCTCACGCCACGTATATAAGTGATATATTGTAACGAGGCTGAGTGGCAGTCTAAACACTATAGAAGATTCCAGAACAGCCTAGCATAACCTATAAAGCTTAAAGAGAAACATCCATAAATGCCCGGAAGTCACGGGAAAGTTCTCCTAAACACTAGGAACGCCTAGAAGGTTCGATATCAGCATTAGCCAGATATAAATATGACCGCGCGCGGGAGTAACGTTGTTTTTAGCGCGCTTGACAGCGGAACAGAAGCGAAAGCAGCCGCGAGCTGCGGGCCAGTACGGCCATACGAGCGATAATTCGACACGAATAATCTGGAAAGTTCTAAGGTAGCGAAATCTGAGCGAGTAATACGTGTGGAAATTGGATGAAATGTTCTAGAGAATAGTGAATAAAGTATTAAAGCGATTATAAAGTGTCGTTTTACGAGTGATAAATTTACGAAACAGTTTAATTTAAGATAATAGCGTTAAGTGAAACAGTTTTGAGTGACTTTGTATGTTTAATTAATTAACCAATAATTAATAAATCCGTTTTTAAATTCCAGCCTTTTAATTTTTCGGAAGGATATGGCATTACTCTAATATTAGTACTGTTCCAGTCGTATTATATGTAAAAACTAGAATTTGAAACTCATCCTTGGGCGGGTGTGAAAGACATGCGTAGCGTACACATCTGTAAGAAAACATTATAATTTTTTAAATAGTAAACATAAAGCATCATAATTGTGATCCAATTTACAAACTTCTGACTTCATGCCTTCAGAACAAAACGTGACGCATCATTTTTTAGATTTTCCTAAACGTGATTGTTACACATACTAGCTTTGCGATATTGTATATAAAAATAATGAATGCAATGATATTGCATTCAAATAATTTATTATTTAGCTTCATCATGCGCGATGCAACGTGATGGAAAATAGGACAAAACGTGATCTTTTTAAGCATTCCACCACAGATAGAAATATACATAAACACTAATTTAAATTACCCCGTAAACTAGCAGAACAGAAGGTACCAAAAGGATGTTTTGAAATATCCTTCATGTGTTTCAAACGCTTTAAATTATGCGATCATATTGATAAAGATAAAAGAGGTTCATGGCTGCTTCTTGTATAAAGGAAGGAAGTGTTTTAATCCCAGTGATAGGACCTGTCATCGGACACCGTCCAGCGTGAAGCGAGTCATTATGAACGGCGGTGCAGCGTGCAGGTGCAAGCTGGTGGCCGGAGTTGGGAAACCCGCCAACAATCCAGTCTACTTTAGCTCTCCTCAAATACTTGGCATGTCACGCATGGTGCCAATATCTGATCGATGAAGTTAAAAGTACTGACACGATATACGGATAAAATCGGACATCTTGATTGACACAATATGGGTTCGGAAAACCCCAAGGAACGCCGCGCCGGTTCGTGGGGTTCTTGCAAATATACCCGGGGCTCGTGATATCCTTTCGATTTCAATTACTGCACCAGTTCATAATTTTCAGTGATGCAACAAGTACGAATATTCGTATTCGCCGAATATCATCACGAATATTAAAAACGAACTATTTATGAGTGAACGCAACGCAAATTACGGTTTGGCTGTGAACCGTGTGTCCTACGCTCTCTATTATCGGGGATTCCCCTAACATTGAATGAATGGCTTTTTTGAGTTCTCAAGTTGTCAATCGTTACTTGTTTCACAGCATAACATGAGTTCTTTCATCTAATTTTGTCGGGTTATTAATAAGGTTAGGTGCTCATTTCATGTAGTTTTTGTTTTGTAATACGTATTGTTCGTTCCATTTTATTTCCGTTGTGCAAAAAAGTGTTAACTCTCATAAAATAATTTCAAATTAAATCTTAAAACATGACTTCTCGTAAGCGTGAAAATAGTGATATTTATTTTCGACCGCTGGGAATTTACAAAAGGATAAAAGAAACGTGCTTTTTGAACAAAAATTTGCCGGTGGTAAATTTTAATTATTAAATCTCTTAGCAAAAAAAAGAACAGTGGTGTATTATTTATTACCTTGTTGAATTATTCGTATTCGTCGAATAGTAGGCTTGATATTCGTATTCGTATTAGTGAAAGTAGTATTAGTTGCATCACTAATAATTTTGAATTCAATATTTATTTTTAAATTTTTTAAGGTTTATCGACATTTTTTATTTGCAATTAGATTTGTTAAATTTGGTACTTTATTTGGAGTTAATTTTAGCTACCATTCGCATCATAAAAATCAATCCTTCTAAAAAGATTTCAATCTTATACGATACGTAAATAATAGTATTGTATGAAATGTAAGTAAAATTCCGAATATTATCGAATCTTCTACCTCGTAAAGTTTTCTGAATGCTTCCGTACCAATGCGGAATATATTTTTCTTTTCCACTTAAATCATTGGAGAACAAACTACCGTAAAAACTGTATTATTTGTTTAGTTAGGTAATGTGTCTGGCAGGTAGTGAGTTCTAGATATTTTATATTTAATTTTTGAGCAGTTTACAAAATCCCTTACGGATAAACTCGCGCGCTGACATTTTTCTTCCCACACATGTGAACACACACACGAACACATAACGCATACACACACGGACACATAAAAACACACAAATACACAAACTCACTATTATATGTATTGTTTTTTCATATTTTTTATCGACCCTGGTATAATATTCTTGTATATACGTGTTTTCTTGAAATTGGGCCAAGGCTATGTACATCAATAATTTTTTTTTCAAGATTTATTGATTATATGAAAACCAGTAAATGAAAAATAAAATAAAATAAATATTTGAATTTTTCACAGCATTCCTTAGAACTTCTATAGTAATACGGATAATTTTCTTATAACAAGCTACGGAAAGGATTTAAAAAAATGGAAAGAATACTGAAGCCATCTAGAGATTTTCATTTTAAGCGTAATTCTTAGAAACATTTTCTTGTGTCAGCTTAAAGCTTTTATTAGTTGTATCACTGATTGCTTTTAATAAATTTGAAGGTTGGTTCAGTTGCCTGAGCTTGGCTGTCAAAGCACTCTAGAACGTAATATAATTTTTTTTTTGGAGCAAATAAGATCCTCAATTTTTTTTTGTAGAATATTCTCTATTTTACGGGGACTCACGCTGTCAGAAATTTAGCTTTCATTTTATATTTTCTGGTCGAATCACGAGTTTTTCAGAATGTGGCCAAAATATTGTAGTTTGCTTTTTTTTATTGAAAGTTTCAGGGTACTAAGCTCATTATGTCAGCTGTTGTATGTAGCCTTGTTTTTAGAGATCACCAAGTTAGACCTACTTTCAAAACACAAGCATATAGCTCTAAAATGATAAAAATATTAATGATATGCACTTACTTTGTATGCAAATCTCTATTTCTATTAAAATAAAAACAATGTTCCCTTCATATTTCTTTTCCTTCTTATGCCGTATCTTTTCAACGGACATTGGCTATCGTCGCATTATTTACTGCGTCTGTTTTAAGTTCTTCAGCCATGATGTTCTCCTTTTTCCAGAGCTCCGACTGCACATGAACTGCAAGATCCCTTACTTCTCTTCATCACATGTCCGAGATATTGAAGTTTTCGGAATTAATTACCTATTTTAATTACATTTTTTACTTATTCATCCGAACCATAACATCTTCATCAGCTACTCTGTCCATCCAGCTTATTTTGAATATTTTTCTGTGGATCCACATCTCGAATGCTTCATGTCGTCTTATCAATTCTTCGGTAAGCGTCCACGCAATTCCATAAAATAATTTTGAGAACTCATTTGCATTCGTAATGGAAGGTTGAGATTATTTATTTATACAATGTATCAACATTTAACCTTAGTTTTTAGCTAATAGCAACATACTATCACAAAAAAAATTTTAGTACATCGCCATTATGTGTTCGAAAGATGTTCTCTAATCAACTAGCCGTGGGGCACGTTCTCGGGTATCCTTTTGTCTATTAAATGAAAATATTAACCAATTAATGTATATTATAGACATCTCACAGAGATGAAACTGTATTTCTTATGGGAAAGTAGGTATAGAAGTCATTTTGGTGTATATAGGACTTATGACCTATCTTATGGTTAGCTTAAGTGATCACTTTACACAATGTAACATTCGCCATTTCCACCCATGATAGAATATACCATGCTTGTTCATTTTTTGGAAGTTGTATATATGTTCAAATTGCGTGGAAAGCTTTCACATATGAGTTGTAACCGCCTTTCCATGCGGCCTGTACAAAGCCATTTTCATTCCCCTAAATCCCCACAGATGTCGCTAATGAGAAAATCTACAATTGATTTACGGAATTTGAGAGCAATATACTTTATTGTGTAATGAAATTCATCCGAATTACTAGCATTACACTAGGATACGCCAGGAAATATTATTTCCAATTTTTGTTAAATTCCTTTTTTACCAGTATTTACAATTCAGAATATTTTTGAGTTTGCTCAAATCTTTCAGAACAGTGCTGGATTTATGTCACAGAGACATTGTCTCTGTATCTCTGTGACATAAATCCAGCACTGTTCTGAAAGATTTGAACAAATTCAGAAATATTCTGAAAATATTAACTTTTAGAATATTTTTTCTTTATTTGAAATTGCCAGGTCCTTTGTATATGTACTTTCAGGTCTCGTGTAGGCAGCGCCTTTCTTGGATAGTCGCGTCCGCTGTTGTACGCGCACGTGAGAATCGCCTTAATAAGGAGCGAGAGGGAGTGGGGTGGGGTGGTGAGTGCGGGGAGGGGAGGGCACCCCCGCACGTGCCTAATGGCCCCGGGAAGGAATCTCTTTGTATTTTTAATCTGAACACAGAAGTTTTATGGCCGTTGCATGATCGCCGCTTATAAATGCTAATCTAACTGATTGTGGTGTTTTTACAAAATTATATTACCAGCTCATTGTTTCCTACATTCCCTCCAAAGGGCAGTTCCGCATCCAGGAAACCGGATTCGTGAGCAATATTTATGGTCACTTGGAAACTACGGCTTTCTCTTCAATTCTACTCAAACTGAATAAATCAGAAATGAATACGTATAATTTAAGCAGCAATATTTTATTTGTTAATGTAAACACATTCGAATTTACTATATAATAGAACGCAGTTCAGTGATATTTCAAATAAATTAATTTTATCAGTTAAGAAGATCTATAGTAAACATATTTCGATTTACCTACCCTGTTGTCATCTGCTGTGTTGTATTATACAGTTATTTAATAGCTTTTTGTAAATGAATTGATATATCATTTGCAGAAAACTACATAATATGTACCTTTAACTCAAATTACTTGTAATGAAAATGGTTACTATAGGGAAATTGGCATTACAGTTCGGTGGCAAAGAAAATATTTCTGGTAACCAAATATTTTTCCGACAGATTTTTTTTTATGTATATCTTCTAATAGTTTCATCTTAATTTGTGTAAACCATTTCAATTATTTATTAACTAACTAACTAACTAACTTTCACATTCATACATCTTCTCATACAAGTTCTACGGTTGTTGCGGCTTTTAACGGGGCCATACTCAAACACTTGTTGTATCTGATCGTGCCAGGTCTTTCGCGGAAGCCCTCTATTCCTGTTTTTATATTATAAGTAGTTAATGTGGAAAGAGCTAGACGTACATGGAACAGATAACGACCTTCATGGAGCAATTCAATCCTCGTATGGGGATTGCAAGAACTGCGTACAAATAAACGGCGTAATATCACACGAGTTTGACAACAACAACAGGTTTGAAACAGGACTGAGACAAGGTCGCCGATCCTGCCATCCTTTAAATGGACAGGATAAGATGAAAACAGGAGCTGTGAGTGTTGGATTCTTTACTATTCGCAGATGACATAGCAAGGCTGGCGCCCACAGAAGACTATCTCACTAGCAGGCGATAGTCACACTGGTGACCAGAGTGAGACGGGCAGACACTCGGCACGAAGCCTCTACTCCCACATATGAAGAAAAGCCACAAAGTGTGACTTCTCTATATATGTAGGAGTAGGATAGGTTCTAAGAATGCAGGAGGAACGATTACCAAGAAGTGTCCTACTGGCAACCTCGGAAGGAAGACGACTAGGGGGTCACCCCAGATTAAACTGGGAGAAAATGCCAGAAAAAGTGTGCGGAGATAGGTTGGGTCTGGTGGTTGTGGTGTACGGAAGCGGAACAAGACAATGGAATATGGAAACATCATGTGAAGTTTTTGGGCCTCTAACCCTACTAGGACAAGGGGATAAAGATGATAAGTTAATTTTGCATAGAATTATAGGTAATATACATGTTTTTCACATACCTAGCTTGAAATTATCTCACATTATATGATAGAAGAAAAATTTATGATATAGTTCTTCTTTACAAAATTGTAAACAATATGTTGGACAGCCCTGACCTTGTGGCATGTATCGATTATAATATCCCTTCCACACATAGAACGCGACAAATTGTCACATTCCATCGCAACAATTGCAATACCAATTATCAATCAAATTCTGTGATACACAGAATATTGGGAACTTGTAATGAATATGGTTGCATGATTGACATTTTCGTCGACAGTCTGGAGAAAGTAAAGTTTACACTTAAAGAGGCAATACTGCTTCGTTACTGACTTCAGCTGTTAATATGTAATGGTGGGTAATATATATTTTTCGTACACATTGCCGCTTTGTACTTTATATTTTTAATTTCTGTACTCATGTTTTGGTGCTATTCCTGGTACTTTTAATAATTTGCTACTTGTAATTTATATTGTTTAATGTATGTTCTTTTTAATTTTATGATATATTTTTTTATGTAAAAGCCTATACGCATTGCTGCTCGTTACCTACTCTACATTTTTAATTTTTATACTCATGATTTGGTGCTATTCCTGAAACTTTTAATGTATGTGCTTTTTGAAATTTATTTTATACTCTTTATGTAAAAGCCTAATGGGCGTAAACAAATAAATAAATTAATTAATTGTCACATATTTCGTAACTATTTTTACAAGATTACGCTAGTTATATGATCGTAAAATGTATTATTATTATTATTATATACAAATATAACTTTGTTATTATACAATATAATTCATAAAAGTTAGATAGAGATAACGGTCTCACGGTTTATTCACATAGGGAGACTTCGGTGGTTGAGCTTTCTGGGTTGGATTGCTGAATACACAGACCCAGAAGCTGGGGAAAGTACCGACTAAGATGGTGCAACAATGTCTTCAATGACACAAGACAATGTCTCAGAAATTTGTCACAGGAGAGAAATAGTTCGTAGTTGGGACGAACCGAGGAAAATTCTTGTGGAGGTTGAGACCTACCAGGGGTTGTAGAGGCAACATTTACGATAAAAAACACATTAAGAAAAATGTGACTCATTTTACGTTAGTTTGAATTGAATGTAATTTTGGTATTATTATTTTTGCTAATTTTGCCATGTAATTTGAGAACAATCCTTGGATGTTGCTTTTCTAATAATTCGAGATGAATAGCAAGATGATCAACACTCACCAGAAGTTCTAGAGATATGATAATATCTATGATAATAATAATTCAATCAATAAACCATGAATAAATTGATCATGACAGTTTTAATGGAGAAAACGGGGAAAGTACGCCCCAGCAGAAAACACCCTGTGGCGGTCGCTCTGAAATACAATGGCTGTAATATAAATATCACATTATTTATAAAAAGTTCCACAGGGCTGGCGGATTATGGAACTGGTACCGGGTGGGAGGCGCCTTCTCTTAAATCAAAGCCTCTACCCTAATGAGGGTATTTTAGTCAATCTAACGAAAAGGGGTTGTTTGGTGGACGAAATAAATAAATAAAATCTATGACTTATCGCTGTAGGTAGCCTATTAACTAAAATAATAAAAGGTTAAGGATATTATTTGTGGGTTTTATGGAAGAAAATAAGGCATCGTGTAACAATTTCAAAAGTTTAATTATACATATAACATCATAATGTGGTTCTGAGAGCCAAACATAAGAAATTTGCAAAGAAATTGATGTATTACGTCGGAATAAAATGACAATTTCAATGTTTTATTTATTATTACTTCCTTTCCTTTAACTCGTGGCGTCTGCTTGCTTGCCGGCTTGCCGTCGAAAAAACTTTGGATCGATTTTTAACCCTCTTCCCGTGATCCAAACAAGTTGAAACTTTGCAAGTAGCCTCGTGGCGACGATTAAGAAGATCTATCAAATTTTCATTAAAAAATTAATAATTATAGTATAATTTCGGATTTTTAGAAATTATAATAGTTTTTCAAATTGGAATCATTACAAAAGTTTGATTACTAGCAACGGCGGCCCGATAACGTCGCGGAATATTTTCTAAATTCGAATTACTCCGTCGGTATACGTAATAGGTACTTCACTACGAATTTCGAAAATCTAAATTGACTGACAAATATTTTTAGAATTAAATCTTCAAAGCATGAAGTGTCTTATCATTGCTCAAAACATCTGACATTTTAGAAATGTATTAAATTACTGTAAGTTTAGTGTTATGTTATATGTTTTAATTCGTCTTTAATTGTTGTTATATTTTACAAAGAAAGGGAGTATAATAAAAACTTGGTTTTTATGGGTTAGTTTTTTATCTTCCTATTTTGTAGCTACATTTTTTAAATAAAATAACTTTAATTTTAAACACTGGTACGGAAGTACAGTGATGCAAAATGTTTTTTTATTTGCTTAGACTCGTCAACACCAGCCCAATAGTTAATGTGCGCATTGACAGGGTGGCATTGTTATTATCTAGCAATTGCTAACAACGGCTTCTTCTAGTAGTAACTAATATTACAACGCTATGATTTGCTTCACTGTGCCATCAATAGCTATTCATATCTTGTTTACTGCACTATCTAACGGAAAATGTGACGACATCACATTTTTTTAAAAAATCTTGTCTTGAAATCTTATCTCGTCAAACATTTTTCTTCTGCGTTAAAATAAAAAAAAACGAGCGAGCCTTAAAGTAACCGAATATGATGTCTAACATTTGACATCTCACAATTGAAAATATGAATTGAGCAGTGACAGAAATGAAGATTAAAATTTTTAAAAGTTAATACCTATATATTTATTAATTAGTAAATACAAGAAAATGTATTTGCATTTATTTATTATTGAATTTAGCCGCACTAGGTAGGTTCCGTATATATCTACTACAAACGCGTTTTGTTTAGAAATGTATTTGGTCAATTGTATGTTTTTATATATTTTCATAGATGGCGGTAGTGTGCCGCTATACATATTGTATGAAAACTTTGAATAAATATTTAAAAATAATCACATAAATTATATAACACTTGAGAATGTAAATCATTAGCGTAGTTACTGTTTAAATTATTGAAAAAAAAAGTATTTATTGGATATAAGATATTTCGAAGATATAAGCCAAAATATATCAAAGCTACAACATTCACACGCTTGACACCAGCCGTGTAGCATATATACAAAATCAGAAGCATTGGCTGTTGGAAATGCGCGTCTTCGCTGGGATGGCACTTGCTGGACATTGATTTATTTATAAACGATGATGAAATGATGATGATGATGAACAACAAATGACGCGCGCGCTCATTGGTTAAATAAAATTGCGCGCGTCTTATTTCCTGTTACGCATTTCCGTCCGTTTACACGAAATCACTGCCACAGATTGCAGGAAAGCGAGAGGAAAGACGTTACACATAAAAAAAATCTATAAGGATTTTTCACATAACACGATTTCATGTCGAACGTATTTGACTTGAAATATCATCGTGAAATTTGAAGTCGACTCTTCCAAATAGTACGGCGATAGAACGAGTATGTATTTTCCGGGAAGCCTGTAAATGTTGGCAGAAGAAAGGGGCCATATTGAATGGCACTTCCTAAAGCTTTTTCCCGCGCACAGGGAAGCGGAAGTAGCCCGGACCGGAAGCGCCGCCCACATTTCCCGCCAAAACTTCCCGCCCAAACGCTAAATTAAATTTATGGCCTTTGTTTATTTCTCCCCCGGGGCTTGTTGTTCCGCAAACTCGCCGAGCGAAAACAGAAAGAGGGCAATGGGAAATTTTCTTTATCGCCCCTCGCGGAGTCGCTTGTGTTTTTATTGTAGGAAAAATAAATACTCTCAAGAAAGGAAATGCTAATAAACTAAAATAACAACTAGAAAGGTAGCGCGCACACTTTTAATCAAACCTCTTCGTGTAATCGCGTAGCCACGACTCCTTTTACATTAACACGGAAAGTCATTATTAGATGGATGTTTATCATTATTTTCTGTAACGCATTATTGCTAATACTAAGCCAATTCGTTTTGTCGAGAGAGAATTGCAATATATTTTTTATTGGCCATTGTTGTAACTTGTTTCATGCTTTGTTAGTAGATAAATGTACAAAATATTGAAGGAAGAACTTTTTAAAAAATAATATCAAAACTCGCAGCAGGTTGCTTTGAAAATCAGTAATGAAAATGAGCAAGTAGAACAAATAGAAAACACAAATGCAAAGGAAATAAAACAATGCATGACGCCAGAAAATCATTTGATAATGAAACTAAACTATTAACACGAAAAACCTAAACACAAATTAATAGAAAGACGAAAAATAAATTCATTAAAACCTTCGTCGGGAAAGTAGACCTATAGGGAAGTGAAACCTAGATAATCGACAGCATTCGAGATATGGTGCTGAAGAAGGGTGGTGGATGGTGGTGGTTAGGCGGTCAGAATTACATGCGAGTATAGCCATAACAGACACCATTGAAAAATCCAAATGGTCAGTTGATAGGACACATTCTTAGAGGGAAAGCAAATCTCAAAAATATAATTGAGTAAAAAGTTGTTAAAAAAAAAATAGAGAGAGACGCACGCAATAATACGTTCACGAAATAATGATCCAGGTGAATGCGGCTACATTCATTTGGGTTGTGTCCAGAGAGACTTGGCAAGCAATGCACCATCAAGAACAAAGTTATTACCTAAATATGAATGAAGGTGTACTCCTAGATCTATACTAACCTAATAGTTAACATCCTTAACAATATATTAAGCTACAATACCCATTCCATACGTCAGGTGAAATCTTACCAATCGATTTTGGATAATAAACTGTACATTACATATTAAATTATCTTAAGGCAATGTCTGAATCAGGATTTGTGCTAGACTAGGGGTCGCGAGCCGTTTTATCACGTATATAGTTTTTGTAGGTTCAAATTTTTAGAAACCATTTTTCTCAGTTTTACTTTTTGGAGTTGGATGCTTTCTGCATAACTACATCCAGTTATCTAGACGGTATGACAATTAATTATATTATATACATTAGAATATCATATATATGTACATTAAAAATAATATTCCTTCATACTCTAGTTAAAAAATAAAGAAGTCTTATTTACCAGCGGCGACATCTATATATTTCACGGGTATGACAAATTTTTAAATTAAATAAATAACATATACATATATACAACCTTCAAAAATTTGGTAGATGTGTGGTTTTTCTTGGGTGGAGCCGGTGAATTTTACATTGTGTTAGTCATCACTTAAGCCAGCCTTAAAGACAAGTCGTAAGCCCTGTGGATGCCCAATAAAGACTTCCATACAAGCTTTTCCATGTAAAATAGCTTCATATCTGTGAGATATTTATAATTTATCTAAATTTATGATTGTTATTATTTGACGATACCAAAAAGGTTTTTTTGTTATCGTCCTGTTAAATCCTGTTAAAATGATTTTATTGAAACAATAAAATTGTCACAAGATAGTGGCTATGGGAGGCAAATGAAACACTAAAAACAATTAAAACATTTATTTACCACACAAAGTCACGGGACATGAATTTGACCGGAGGACCGTTCTTTAATTCACACTAATTGTCACTAGAATTTTCCACACAGTGACTTCTATAATTCGATTTATATTATATTATTACCTATCGCAAGGTCGTTTCGCTGTGCTTCGCACTAGTTCGCTTTTCGTTCCCACGCAAAAATCTACTCTGGGCTTATCTCTGGCAAAACGCTTTTCTATGGTCGCTTTTATGTCAAAATAAATCTTATTGTGCGAGACCCGTGATCTAGACGTTTCGTGAAGCTGTTGGATTGTGCCAGGACTTTGTAGCAGTTTCCAATTTATTGTAAAATGTGTGTTATTCCAACTCGTGACAAAATTTAAAGAATTTAATAAATTGTTTTATATTTATTTGCTATTAAATTGTCTTCATAATGAACTATGGCTTTGACAGAAAACAGAGTGACTCTTCTAAGACGGGCAGGTGAATGCAGACGGTGCGCGCCTCACGTGCTGGGCTGGTGCATTATTAATCTCCGCCTTGTGCAGCGACATGCATTGCGATTGCAACGTCATATCACAATGATGAGGCCTTACTTACAATTGTATACATTTTTTATTATTCTAAAAAGTACTTGAGGCCGGACTTTTACAGCAAATTTCTTGTTTCAGCCTTTTTTCAAAAATGTGGGTTTTTATTTTACACACAACAAATCTTCAAGTTTGTGTTTACTGGGGTGTGACATCAGCCCTGATGATGGACCCTGCAATGGGATCCGAAACGTCGGCCCGAAAGGTCGTAACAACACGGCATAATACCCCAGTAAACACAAACTTGAAGTGATTCTGAGTGGCCGTGAAAACCTAAGAACATTCTTACACAACAAATGTTTATTTTGCAGTTACTGAAAAATTATAAAATAATAATTTTAAAAAGAAAAGAACTGCACAAGGCTTCGAGCAAAGTTGGTCTTAATATGAATATAAAGAAAACAAAAATTTAGAGTCCAGAAGACAAAATCATTACAATCAATAACAATAACATTGAAATAGTAGATGAATGTATATACCTGGGACACAAGATAAAAATGTACAAAGAAAATCAAACAGCAGAACTTCTAAGACGAATAGGAGTGAGATGGCTGCTTTGAAAAGTGTAGAAAAGCTCAAATGCCCACAACGATCCATGGAGAGATCCATGCTTGGCGTAAGCCTAAGAGTTAGAATTATAAATGATTAAATTAGGCGCAGAACTAGAGTATTGGATATCATGGATCGTGTAGCGAAGCTAAAAGCTATTGCAAGGCAAGATGCCTAAAGATGGCCGATGATATAGCCACTGTGGGGGGGAAGATATGGCTACAACTAGCAAATAACATGGAAGGATGGAAGGGTATGGAAGAGACCTATATTCAGCAGTGGAGAGACGAAGGCTAAGGAAGAAGAAGAGTAATTTATCTAATTAATGAAAAATGAGTTATAAATATGTTTTTATGCAATAAAGTTAGTGAGAAAATGCTGTCAATGTCTTTATAAATAATAAAATAATTTCATGTCACAACAAAATACATGAAAATTTATAAAGAAAAATAAATACTTTTACTATTTAAATTAGAAATCTGATCCTTATCATACCGTATTTTATGCTTCATGAGGCATCCTAAGATACTGCACTCCACTTGGTTGTAAATATAAAATAAATGCAATACTGAAGGAGAGCCTTTCACCTTAAAAACCTATGGCACGTAGTTTAAACAAACTTCTGAACTCTTCTGTCAATAATGCTGCCAATATAATACGATTAGTCAATATGTTCGGGGAAAATCACAAATATTATCGATTTCTATTCGGGAAATAATTTCAGTTAAACATCCCTCAAAACTCCTTCCCCGCCGCGCTTATGGGAAATCTTAACGCGAGCCACCCTCTCCCCCACCTCGCCCAGGGGTAGTAAATCACCGAAGGCACATTGCGTGGTGTACACAGGGGGGGGGTTAACCCGCACAGATAGGATCGGTTCAGCACGGTGGTGTTACGAGTATACAACCTCCAAAGCGTGTTTTAATTAATTACAGACCCGTATTCTTACGGTCATTTTGCGTGCTTAATTTTAAAATCGATTATTTGTTTAGCGCGACGTGTGTTTAAAATGGTTTATGTCGTGCGGGTTTTAATACCGAGCGAATTTTTGTATAAATTATTTACGCGTTGATGTCACATCACGCTACTGCGCTGGGCCGCATGTCCGAAGAGTACCTCCCCCAGGATATCCGCATGTGGCAATATTAAGAAGGATAGGAAAAAGAGGAAACTTGGCTATATACTATTTTAAAAGGGTAAATCCTCAATGAATCATGACCACCTGATCGTGATAACATCATAACAACCTACGTGAAGCTCAATTAATAAAAAAATTGTGAAACTACATGTTTATACAGCGCACGAGATACCTATGCTAAAAATGGTGGTGAATGTGAAAACTCACCTCTTGGCTTGTGAATTTTATATGGAGAAAAGATTGACCCAACTAATGCATATCACCAACTTTGGGTGAAGAATCCCCTGAGAGAACAATGTATTTTCCGCATTGTAAGCTTCGAAGAGCGTACGCAGAAGTACTGTTTACATAATGGATTGCTTAAATGTTTAATGTAATGGTGTTGGTTTAAATGTAATTAAGGCTGGACATTTTTGGGTTTTTATTATTCATTTATATTAGAATGTATATTGTAGACTGCAATTTTATTAAGGTAAAACTTAGATAGAATTTTTGTTCTTACATAAAAGTAATAAACTGAACAAATATTTAAGCATTAATCGACAGGCCGCGGCCAAAAAAATCGTTTTTAGTGTCCTAAAAATAATATATTTTTAAACATATAAAGTTAACGTCATTTGATCTAGAATTTTTACTTTTTATAATTAAGAAATATTAATAAAATTATAATGTTTTAAATTTGCAAGTAATTTTTTGTTGATTTTAAAACGTTTTTTATTTAAATAAAGAGATGATTTTAAACAGTATATTTCTATTTATTTGAGGCTTTACTCACTAATTAAAAGTTTTTTTTAATAAAAATACCTTATTTATTACGTAAAAATAAAAGTTCCAAATTATGAAATGTGCCAATAAATGACGTAATTACACAACAGAATGTCGTTGGCACCGGCATCTTAAAAGTGTGCGAATATGCAGATCAAAAAACGATTGTACATCCCGATGTCAACTAAGAGATAGATAAATAATTATAATAGCATTAAATACGTCTTGAATATTTTTGAGTAGGTACGTGCAAATTTTTCAGAACAGAACTAAATTTTTTTCACAGGGATATCATTAATCAATCAATGTATATAGATGTCTCACAGAAACGAAACTGTGTATATTTATGGGAAAGGAGTATAGAAGTCTTTTTGGTGTACATAGGGCTTATGACCTATCGTACGGCTGGCTTAAGTGATCACTTTACACAACGTTCGCCATTTCCACCCATGATAAAATACCATGTCTACTAATTTTTGGAAGCTATATATATGTATATATATATTTAAATTATGCGCCACGTTTCACGTGTGAGTTCTAACGATCCTCCACGCGGCCAGCACCAAAGCTTTTTCATTCACCTTGAATAACCACAGATGTCGCTAATGAGACATCAATATAGACTGTTTTGGAGTTTTTTAAAGCAGTATATTTTAAATGTGTGAATGAAATTAATCCGAATTATTAAAATTACACTAGGATACGCCAGAAATATTATTTCGATTTTTTTGGTTAATATTATTTCAATATTATTTAGGAATGAAAAAGCTTTGGTGCTGGCGGCGTGGAGGAAATTATGCGTTATTATATTATATACACTATATAATTTATATATATATATATATTAGATATATATATATATAATATATATATATTATATATATATATATATATTAATTTAAATGGATATACAACTTCCAAAAATTAGTAGACATAGTATTCTATCATGGGTGGAAATGGCGAATGTTACATTGTGTAGTGACCACTTAAGCCAGTCGTACGATAGGTCGTAAGTTCTATGTACACCCAAAAGACTTCTATACCTACTTTCCCATAAATATATACAGTTTCGTCTCTGTGAGTCATCTATATACATTAATTGATTAAATACGTCAAGATTGTTAAAGTGAACTTCGGAAGCTTTATCGTTGGTCCGACGTTTTCCAAGCGTCCACTGCTGCCCTGGCGACGCTGGCGCATAAACGCCTCGCGAAGACTTCCTGTTCTGGTATACTATTTACAACAGACGGTTCTATTATTTTCTATAATTGTGGCCTCGTGAAATAGATTTTAGCAAATGTAACCGCACCGCTTAGCGAACAATGAAGACAATCGAGGTAATAATTTGAGTATGAAAGGCACGCGCCGGCTGGCCCGGGGCCCGGCTGCGGGCCCATTGTGCCTTGTGGCCCACAAGGGCCGGAAGAGGCCGGAGACCAGCTCCGGGACGACCGTCAGTGGCTGACCGCCAGCGCGCCTTTGTTAATTGAAAACCAAATCGATCGGATGTCGATCGGAGGCTTTGCTCAAATTAATTCGAATCTCGAAACCGTCGATAATTCGGGGATAAGTGATTCTTGTGCGGATGGGAGAACAATAATCATTGTTGGATCCTCGGGAAAATAACACATTTTAATTAAAATGTTAAATACTCGGAAGCCGCACAATGAAAATGCTATTAAATGTAAAGGCTACTATTCTTCCAGACTGAATTGAAAAGAGTAGGGTCGAGTGGAGAACAGTGCAACAAAAAAGTCATTTTTATTTTTATAAAAAAAAAGTTTATTTTATATTTCTTTCATCATTGCCTGAAGAATCATAAGTCTTTAACTTTCATATTAGGCTTAAAAAAATATTGCAATCGTACTTAGAAATTACTTAATCTGGGATGGGGTACAGTTTAACAGCCACAGGGGTACAGTATAACAGTACAGGGAAAACAAAAGTTCTTTAACCTCAACAATATCTTCGTAATATGTTTTTAGGAATCATAACTAATCATTACACTTTCATTATGCACTCAAAAAAATAAAAACAATTGTATTTTTTTTCTCACTTAGATTTAATCTTTTCAATATAGTCTTTCTACTATGATTTCGTACCGATTTCGATGTAAAAACCTGGAAGAAAATGAATATACTCAAGGGGGCACATTATAACATATTATTCTGTGCCCCACGTCTTACCGTAAAAAAAAAAAATGTTTTGAATTTTATAGGTTAGAAATATCGTTAAACATTGTGGACGTTTTAAACACCAACTAATTGAAGATTAAATTCAAAATATAATTACTCACCGGAAACTATTTGTTTTTTAACAAAAACGAAACTTCGTTAGTCAAATTATTCACAATTTATTGACAAAAAACCTAATTTTGAACATAATTCTGTTTACCAAGCAATCTAACCTACAATGACAAGGTTATTGTAGAAATAAGTAAAGAGACGCAATAGACAAATTTAAAGAGAATGAAATATTACTAACGTTACACTGTTCCCCATCTGACCCTACATTGTACGTGTTCCAAATACCGTAAGCGTGTAATTTCGCGAAAAATGCGCGGCGTGTCATGTTTGGTACTTGCGTTTATTTTGTGAAGATGCATCGAACAATTTCGCCGTATTCTTCGAAACTGGGCCAAGTATTGTTCCTTTGTGAATACCCGCGGAGTCAGGAACACCAAGGCCGCGGCCAGCGCCACACGAGGGGTCACCGCCATCTGGTGTCGTCTCCTCCGACACCGAGGGCCATCATCAGCCGCGTCGTAATGGCCGGTAATGGCTATCATTTGGGGAGCAGGACGGAACCGCGTTGCCGGCATGTGGCCCAGTGACCGATGAAGTTTTTTCTTCGAATTAAACGATCTTCCCTCCTCACAAAAGGCACGCGACCGGCTTGATGGCGTCTGCGAACGCGAGCCCAAATAGCGAGAACTGCGGCGTGCGTGGCGTGCCCATTGTTGTCGCTGATGAAGGGTTCCCTCGCGCGGGCTGCTCAGCACCAGCGACACCTCGGGGGCTCTGGACCGCCTGCTCCTGGGGATGATACCAGCTCGACCGAGGACTTAGTAGCTGCTTCGCATTGCCGCAAACCATGCGCGGTACCATTTGGATTCTTGTACTCATTTTGTAAAAATGCCTGAAAGAAGTGTTCTGCCGGGCGCAACTACGCACCACCGCTTACTGTACAGTTTTGTTTATTTATTTGTTGTGTTCGTAAATTATGTTAATTTATTGTATTTCAATAATTATAGAAGGCTTATGATAACACAATTGTATGCAGCGTTAAAAGACATTTTAATGTTTCCTCTATTTATCATCCGATTGTGTCTATCATTGAAAAACAGTTTAAACTTCACCTGTTTCACCTGCAAAGCGCCCTTGAAGCGTCTCTTACGCAAAAAACGGCGCAATATAAATTAACATAAACATAACATATAACGTAAACTATCGACTATCCGGTGGTGTACAGAAGACGATTACGACATAATTAATATTGAACTTCTCTGTCAGTTAGTCAGTTGTAGCCTCATCTAGCCAGCCCCTCGATGGAAAGTGGTATGGTACGAGTAAAAAAAATTCTTCTTCTCTAACATGCAAGTATAATACAACAAACATTCAGACATCGATGGCATAATTATACTCATCATATACATCACTTCAAACATATACTTGCCAGCACAAAAAATAAAATTGATTTAGGAAAATGTACATATCGACTTCTTTCTCATTAAATGCTATTCTTAATGTGACTCGAATATTAAATAATGAATTGTATATATAATATTTCTACACATTGAATAATATCTAAACGTATTTCTAGATTAATGTATATTATAGATATCTCACAGAGACGAAACTGTATTAATTATGGGAAAGTAGGTATAGAAGTCATTTGGGTGTAATAGGACTTATGACCTATCTTTTTATGGTTGGCTTAAGTGATCACTTTACACAATTGTAACATTCGCCATTTCCACCCATAATAGAATATACCATGCTTATTCATTATGCTTATCATTCACAACTTCCAAAAAATGAATAAGCATGGTATATTCTATCATGGGTGGAAATGGCGAATGTTACAATTGTGTAAAGTGATCACTTAAGCCAACCATAAAAAGATAGGTCATAAGTCCTATTACACCCAAATGACTTCTATACCTACTTTCCCATAATTAACACAGTTTCGTCTGTGTGAGATATCTATTATATACATTAATTGATTAATAATGTCTCTATGACATAAATCCAGCACTGTTCTGAAAGATTTGAAGAAACTCAAAATATTCTGTATTTCTAGATAATCTGTACATCTCACTTCGTTAATTTTTGAAACTGGCACTACATGCCTTTGGAGCAATTATAATATTACTATGATTTGGTAATTTTAAAAATACATTAGAATTGATTATCCGCAACGCTTGATGGAAAAAAATAAAAAGAGTTTAAACAAAAAACAGAAAAATTATAAATAAACATGTCCTGTTATTTAAATTATTAGCTTTTGAGAAATGGTGATACCCACTCTGATGTCGCACATTAGTCGGATACTGTCTTCCAGTTACTTCAAGGAATAGAATAGTTTTCAACTCGAGTTTCAACTCGCATCCTCACATAACAATGATATTTTTAAAAGTCAATGTCACTACTTCTGTTCGAGGACATTTTCACAATTTCTATTGTTATTATCTGGAGTTAAATGTTATGTTTATATTAATTTTTGTAGCCCATTTTTTATCCACGTGTTCAGTTTTGTCGACTTGTATATTATGTATATGTCGTTCGATGGTATTTGGCAGCATTTAGAAAAGGCTTTTAAGTATATTCCACATAACAGGGAGCATATATGGAATAAGATTTTTTTTTATAGTGAACGATATTATTATTTCTCCATTATATGTTATTCTTTTTAATACTGCTGAGTGACAACATCTTCTTTTTAAGGTTTTATTCTATTATGTACCTTTACACTTTAAAATAGTTATTGTATGGAATAAATGGTAGGTGTCACCACTACCAGAGGTTATAAAATGGTTGGCCCGTAATACTATGCTAAAATTAATCGAACGCAACTAATTTATATTTTATTTAATATCACACTTATGTTTTTATCCATTACTAAGATATTTTAATCTTTGCTGTAATAATTGATATCACTGTCGAACTTAATACGCGATTCTAGGCGGTGACTACGCCAGTGGGTGGATACGCCCCCCCCCCTCCCTTCATGTTTTGACCGCTAGTAATAACATTGTACGCTTCGTCAATTTTGCCGTGATGATTATAATATTAATTGTGCACTAATATTATTGTAAAATTGGTAGAAATCAGATTATTTTACTCACGTTTGCAACCTTTATCCAAAGTGTAATTATACTAGATTAAAACTAACAATCCTGTTGTAATGATATAACTTTCACTCCGTCTTGTCTATTTTATATTTTATCAACTTAATAATATTGTTATCCTGAGACTAGTGGAGGGGGAAGGTAATTATTTTTATGATACTTTTCACAAATAGAAAATAAGAAAGTCGATTTCTACCATCAGAGATTTGTATGGAAATGAAATTATTAATTTTTTCCAAAGTCCCTCTTTGCACCCGTCCTAAGACGTTTCTTAAGCACTAGTATCTAAAATAAACTCGCTTCGTTAGTTTTCAACCGTCGTTTTGGCCAAAATTAACCGCAATTGTCGGGCCGCACACCTTTCAGACAATAATTACGGTAAGTTATAGAAAACGCTTAAAAGAACATAAAATGAGACATGATGGGTGTGGGACCATTACGGGGCTGATGGGGGGTGCATGACGCAATAATTGACCCGCGTAATAAGACATTTTAAAGCAAATTAAACGGGCGATCGACTGAACACAATGCCGGGCCAATTGTTAAGTGACCGACGCTCTTGCGGTGAGTTTTGCTAAGCGGGTCGGACGCAAAACTCGGAGCTTTCAGAGCGCCTACCCGCCTAGCTGCCGACCGCAAGGTGCGGTTTCTCGAAACTTCAGCTTTGTAGGTACCTACTCATTTGCATGCATTTCTTTTAATGGAAAAGAATTCGCGTTTCACTAGTCTACCCTCATCTTCTACATTAAAAACACAAACCACCTAACAGCAACCAGTAACTCGCATTCACATAATACTAGACAAGCATTACGAAACCTTGACGAAATACCAAAAACTAAGACAACACATGGACAGAAAAATTACTCATACATAGGGCTTAAAATATTTAACATATTTAAAACAGACTTCCCGGAAATCAGAATATACTCAATTAATAAAATAAAAGCTTTAGCAAACAACTGGCTTACCTCCAAAGGTAGAACAGCAACTGAAAATTTACTTACTGTAATTGCATAATAATGTCTTCAAATAAAAATATATACCTATATAAATAAATTAATTAATTAAGGAAAATAAAAAATAATCTTAAACAAAACTTTAACCCTTTTTACATTAAACTATTATTCTACACATATTTACACTTGGACTTATGACTCACTCACTAACATTCCACTTGATACTCTGTAGATATATAATTACTACCTTATGAAAATAAATACTACTGACGAACTCGAAAAAATATTATAATTGTGTTCTATAACGCCACTCTGGGACAGGCGTAGCCTAGTAGAGTGGCATAATCCACAAATTAAACAAAAAAAAAATGTGTAATTTATCTTATGTTTTATTGTTAAATTAGTATTAAGTATCTTTATTTGTAAACAAGGATTTTTTTTAAATAAATAAAAAAAATAAAAATAATTATGCGTGTAACATGTCCGATGGATGCCTTTTCCAAGACACCCATTCTTTCTTATTCTTCTTCCTTAGCCTTTTTGCTAGGATGTAGACCTCTTCCTTTTTCTTCCACTCATCTCTGTTTCTCCCCCTTCGCATCCAGGTTCTTCCTGCTTGCTGGACTATGTCATCAGACCACCTTTTGGGAGGTCTTCCGACGCTTCTATTTTTTGTCCAGGGCCTCCACTGTAGGATTCTGGGTGCCCATCTAATATCCTCCTGTCGAGCCATATGTCCAGCCCACTGCCATTTTAGTTTTGCCATACGGTCCATAATATCGGCAACTTTTGTTCGGCGTCTTATTTCTTCATTTCTGAATTTATCTCGAAGGCTTACGCAGAGCATCTGCCTTTCCATGGCTCGCTGTGTACATTTTAATTTTTGTGTGCTTTTTTCTGTTAGTGTTGCTGTTTCTAGTCCATGTGTCAACAGCGGTAGGATACATGTATCGAACATTTTTTTTTTACATTAATATGAATATTAATATCTTTATTAATAATATTAATCTTTATTAATAAAGACACCCATTAATAGCGTTTTATCAGCAGTCCCAAATGACCACGGGGAAGACATTGAAGAGACGAGGCGATAATATTGAAAGCGATGTGATAAAATTTAGCTTTTATTTTTTCAGGAATATGCTTTTTCAGGAATTTGACTTCTGATCAATATACTGAGCCTATCTCAGAGGTGCGATAGGGATGTACTCTTTCATTCATATTTAGAAGAAATATTCAATGAAACTCTGCAAGAGTTATTCAAGGACATGTTATAAATGGAAAGATTCTGAACAACCTGCATTATGCAGATTATACGGTACTTCTAACAAGTAACATTGAGTATCTACAATTTCTGGTGAATCAAGTAGTGAAGACATGTGAGAAATTTGGGTTAGAACTTAATACAACTAAAACAAAATACATGCTCATAAGCAACAATGACGCAGTTGGCAATGAAAATCTTTATATTGCTGGAAAGATACTAGAGAAGGTACAAAGTATTGTATACTTGGACTGCAATAGGTATAAATGAAAGGTGGGATCCTTTGGTTAAAATCAAATGCCACATTGAGCAAGCTCGAGCAACTTTTCTCCGCATAAAAAAGTCATAATCTCAACTTTGTTTTACGCATGCGAATGGTCAGATGCTACGTGTTTTCCGTATGATTTTATTGAGTGAATGCATGGAAGCTTATCGAATAATTGATAATGCGACTTGAGGCATTCGAGATGTGTATCTACAGTAGAATACTCAAAATTAACTGGCTGGACAGAGTAACAAATGAAGATGCTATAGTTCGAATGAATAAGAAGAAAAATAAGTTATTAAAACAATTAAAATCCGAAAATTTTAATATTTCGGACATGTGATGAGACATTCAGAGATGTACGAGAACTTGCATCGCATAATGCAGGGGGAGATTGCTGGAAGTCAGGGCCCTAGAAGAAGAAGAACATAATGGCTGAAAAACCTGAGACAGTGGTTTGGCCAGTCTACTGTAGAACTGTTCCGGCCCGCAGGAAGCAAAGTTCTCATAGCCAGCATGATAGCCAATTGGCTGTCGAACGGATAGGGTACTAAAGGAAAAAGATCTCAATCTTAATTTTGCATTACAGATTGCTCCATTTACAATATATTGAAGGGAGTATCTAGATGGATGCTTTCAATGTTATCATTAAATACATCGACATGATCGCTCAGTTCATTTAGGAGTTGCACACTACGCGTTATGGTGAGCTTATTCATTACGTCCGTTCTACATTTTCCGACATGTAATAGCGCGTGACCTCGATTTCGCAAATAATTATTTGGTACAAACAGGGCACAATTCTCTAGGAAGTTCGGAGCATCAATTATGTTTCTTAAAATTTGAACCCCCAACATGACTAGGCCCTCCTGTCTGCGCGACTCGAGGCTGCGGTAGTTGCATTCCCTCAGCAGTACTTCATGGTTCATGAGTGTAGGATATTGTCCTGTTCTGCGCATGTATATGTAAATAGCGCAAGAATTTCTTTTGAATCTGCTCAATCATGTCGATGTATTTCCTTTGGTCTGGGCTCCAAACTGCCATTCCATATTCCAATTTTGAACGAATGATGAAATTGTACATTGGCTCGATGCACTTCTCATTCGAAAATCCTTCAGATATGTGTGTTACGAAACCTAAAAGCTTATAACACGTTGTAACTATCTGGTTTATGTGACTTGAGAAAGTCAGTCTGGCATCGAAGACAATACCGAGATCCTTGATCTCAGCAACGCGTGAAATCATTGTACACACAAGGCAGACTACCCCAGGAAACTCTAGCCAAACTTCTTCCACCAGCCATTCTTTTCCAGATCTATCTATTTTCGATGTGCTAGTATGTGCGTTTGTATTATGAAAAATAAACGCTTGAAATTAAAGTTTGAAATTAATTTCGAACCAGGAAGCTGTCATCAAGTTGGAAACTAGCTCAACAAAGTCTATACCAATCAAACGTGGAGTTCGACAAGGGTGTATATTGTCACCTATGTTATTCAATTTATACTCCGATCTAGTATTCAAGGAGGCTTTGCATAACATAGAACTGGGGGTCAAGGTTAACGGTGTACACGTCAATAATATCAGGTATGCGGATGATACAGTCATTCTGGCAGATAGTATGGAAGACTTGCAAACACTCGTAAACAGAACTAATGAGGCTGGTGTGAGACTGGGTCTTAACATGAACGTGAGTAAAACAAAGTTCATGGTGTTTAGTAGGCAAGATCACACGGGAGCACGCCTCACATTGAATGGGGCTGGTATAGAGAGAGTGACAAAGTTTAAATACCTTGGAAGTATCCTAGCGGAAGACCTCGACCCAGAAACCGAAGTCAAATGCAGAATTGAAGCATAGCGAGCTGCTTTTAACAAAATGAGACAGATATTCTGCGATGACAATCTTAACCTGAAACTTCGACAGCGACTGGTCAAATGTTATATATGATCAGTCCTGCTGTACGGAGTGGAATCGTGGACCCTCAAAGTGAGTAGCATGAACCGGCTGGAGGCGTTCGAAATGTGGATACATCGGAGAATGCTCCGGATACCCTGGACGGATATGGTCAGCAACACAAGAGTTCTTCAAAGAGCTAGAGTGAATAGAGAGTTGCTGACAAATATCAAAATCCGAAAGGTATCGTATTTGGGTCATGTGCTCAGAGGAGAAAGATATGAATTGCTCCACCTGATTCTTATAGGCAAGATAGAGGGTCGTAGAGGTGTTGGAAGGAGACAAATTTCCTGGCTCCGCAATATACGCGACTGGACGGGCATAAGAAGTGTTGGAGAGTTGTTTCATGCTGTCCAGGACAGGGACGCTTTCTCTCGGTGATAGTCAACGTTGGGGGGACCTGACATGACACCAAAAGAAGAAGAAGAAATTAATTTATTATAAAATGGTACTTGGAGTTTGTTTTGTGACTAAAATGTACATAGAATGTACAAAGAAAAAATATCTATCTAGCTTTTCATGACAAATTTTACTGGGATATAATAAACTTATTCTATGTTAATAATAGTCCCCCACATCAACAACCGCAGCAGTATACTATTTCTGACTAATGAAGGAGAATTGAAAAAATTAACAATACTCCAAAATAAAGCATTAAGAATTATGCTAAAAACAAATCGATACACAAGAATCAAAGTGATGTTAGAAAGTCTACAAATGTACTTCTATTTACATATATACAAAATTGTTAATGGACACAACAATACATTTGAATTAGTAAGAAAAATAAGAGAAAAGATGAAATACGATTGCCATTAAAAAGAAAAAAGTAACCCATAAAAACCAAGTTTTTATTATGATCCCTTTCTCATTTACTAGTGGAAACTGGTTTGGCGCTTAACCTACGCGTTGGGCTTCGGTCGGGCGACGATACGAAATGGAGTAATAAAAAATTTCCAAAAATCCAAAATTATACTACAATCAGGGTTCGCGTCTACCAGACGCGTTGAAATATTTTCATACAACTTAATAATTTGTATGAAAAAACCATTAAAAATTTGAAAAATCCAAAAATTAATTAATTGTTTTTAACAAAAATTTGATAGATTTTCTTGAACGTCGCCACGAGTCTGTTTGCAAAGTTTAAGCTCGATTGGATCACGGGAAAAGGGTTAAAAATCGATCCAAAGTTTTTTCGTCAGATAAGAAGACTACAAGTAGACAAGCAGACGCTACGAGTTAAAAGAAAGGGAGTAAAAAAGATCGCAAACTTCTGTAATGTACATTGGGATGAAGTTGTATGTGAGTCTGCCAGAGGATATTAGAGTTGAAAAAAATATGAAAATTTTTAAGAAAAAACTAAGAAAGTTTGTGATACGTATTTTTGATTAGAAATTTGATATACTGATTTTTACAATGTATAGGTATATTAGGAAATATTAATGTTATTATATTACCTATTTTAAGAATTAAAAAAAAAACTTGCAGAATGTGTACAGAAGTAGTCCTTTGTTAAAAAATGTATAAAAATGAGTGCGATATTTATCATTGAAAAAGTATCCAAAAATAAGCACCTTTCACTGTTTGTAATAAACCTTATCGCGATGTCATTAATACATTTGGGCGGCGGCGCCCCCCCGAACTGAGGCAAAATTGCCCACAAATAATTTTCTCAACAATCACAAACCCATTCGGGTTAATGACGAAACAATAAACAAAAGGCTTTGCTGTTACCGTCGAACCGTTAAAAAATTACATATTTTAAAACGCAGATGGATTTGGTTCAAAATTTGTGCGCGAGTCGTTTACGTAATTCGTGATTTTTGTTGTCTATTTGTCTCTTTTATTAACATTATTTTTACCTGACTAATGTTTAACGTTGCACATATAAATCTGAAAAACTAATAAATTATTAATTGTACTTATGATACCTACTAGAATATGCCCGAAAATCAATATTTTCAGGCGTACTCTAGTAGATATCTAACAATTCGAAAGAATATCATATAAGTGTGTGTTAATAAGGAATATATAAGTATGTACCAGTTACGAAATCTATATAGGTATTTTTTATTTTTTTATTTATTTATTTATTTAACGCCCTTATGAGCTTTTACAATATACAAAATATTTTTTTTTTAAAATAACATAAGACAGTTAAAATAAAATACAGTTAAAAGTTACAATAATAATAGTTAAAAGGTAATAATAATAATAATAATAATAATAATACAGAAAAACATAAGAAAAACATAAAAACATAAGATAAAATAATAATAAAGTTAAAGGTACAAATAATAATAGTTAAAGGTAAAATAGAAAGATTTATTGTCCATTTCCATTTCGTTGGGATGTAAACAATTGTATCAGCTTTGTCCTATAAACAGTTATACTATCAGCAAAAATGTCAGCCGCCTCTGCATGTTCATTCCCTAATGAGTGTAATCTGGGAATTACAGAGTTTGCTAATGCATTAGTTCTGACATTTCCACTATAATACTAACTTGTAAATGAGAAAAAAATAACAACAGATGTCTCTAGCAGAGACCAGTGCAATAAATTAAATGTTCTTGATTCGAACATATAGATATATAGAGCTTTCAAAAAATTTGACCATGTGTGGGTGTTCTTATGATGGAATTGGTGAACGTTGCATTGTGTAGAGTGATCACGTAAGCCAGCTCATACAGGTTGTAAGCTCGTACCATCGTATAAGAGACTTTTATCCACTTTTCTCATATATAAATAGCTTCGTCTCTGTGAGATTTCTATAATTTATGCTTAATTAATTATTCATCCCTCCAATCCAGTAACCGTGTTCTTAGAACATACTTTCACATGAAAATATTGTTAATCATTTTAAGCCTGCTGGCAAGGAGTTTAGTTATGCAGGATTTAATAAATATATAATGTCTCATTTTCAACTTGTAGATTTGCATTAGGCACCGTTTTGAACTAAAAACTACAAAATTGTTTTAAATGACATTTTTTGTTATCCAGGGGCCAAGCAATTTCCCGTGTACACCAGTTTTACGAACATTTTATTCTAATCCCGAAAATCGCAACCTAATTCAGCAAATTTTTTGTTGATCGGCTGTAGCGTTCGTTCAAACAAAAATATATCTAGGACAATTGACAATGTTACCGAAAATCGAAGCATCTCAATATTACCATAAAATTAAGAACGGTACTAAATTAAACCAAATTACTTTCCAATCTTTTCATTATGTCCTAAAGCCACGTCCCGTATCAATATAATAACTTCTTAATGCCACAAATATATTTACAAATATATTTTATTTTTTTATTAATAATTTTTAATCAAATTATTAGCACGGTTTTCAAAAATCATTTTAATTAGTCGAGGAATGCGAAAAATAGTTAAAACAAAGGGATTTACCAAAAAAATATCAGCGGAAGGTGACAAATGTTTGCGGAATGGCGCGATATGTTTATTTCATAAGGCGTGGGTAAATGGCACGTAGTTAATTTGTCGTTTAGTTTATTTTATCGCTCGCTCTGTGTCTTCGCTCGTGAGAGCGGCGCTGCTCGGGGGGTGGGGAGGGGGTGGGGCGTGCATTGTTTATCAGGAGTAATGGCGCTGGGCAGGCCAAGCGGCGGCCCGCGGGTCGGCCTCCCCAACCCTTTAGGGCTTGTTCAGACACAGCGGGAACCGCGCGGCTTCAGAATCGCGTGGGATCCGCGAGGGTCTTATTTACGTAGGTTTGTATGGATTCGTTCAGACATAACCGCGCGGTTAGTCAAACCGCGCACTGCCCGCCATTGAACCGCTATAAAATAGAATCGCGCGGCGCCCACGCGATTCTATTACTATGGAGCCGTCACAACTAGGGAATGCAATCCCGAGTCGGGATTGCCCTTTCGGGATTCCTCGAGAATTGAATTTCCAATCCCGCGGGATCCCTACGGATCGGGATCCTGAATATGTTTGTGTTTTTTTACCACCCTAACTCCGACCCCTCTGATCTCCTCGAGTGGACCGCCAATTAATCCAACAACAATTGAAGGTAATGGACTTTCAATAACTGTGAACATGGTCAATACCGCCCTGAGACATATGAAAGCTGGTAAATCGGCAGGCCACGACGGACTAAGCATTGAACACGTCAAACACGCGGGAGGACCAATCTTACAGCTCCTGGCGAGGTTGTTTACTGATGTTATAAAGAATGGGCAATTACCGAGTAATATGACGAGGACCATAATTACACCCATTCTTAAATCCAAATTATCGGACTCAACCTCCCACGAGAGCTACAGACCAATCTCGATTGCCACAACCATCGCGAGATTATTCGAACGCGTGTTGCTAGATCAGGTCAAATCCAGCATGGAAACTAACGACAACCAGATGGGTTTCAAAAAACAGACCTCTACAGACGCTGCAATATTTACTGTAAAACGGACACTGGAGTACTACAAAAACAAAAAGACTACTTCATACGCATGTTTCCTAGACTTGAGCAAGGCTTTCGACAGAGTTTCTCACCCTTTACTTTGGGCAAAACTCAGGGAAAGAGGCATACCATCGGAGGTAATACGTATCCTTGACTCGTGGCACAGACAACAGGAAAACCAAGTAAGGTGGAGAGACAGTCTTTCCGAACCTGTTCACATGACGAGCGGCGTCAGACAGGGAGGGTGCATGTCCCCAATACTGTTCAACCTTTATATGGACGAACTCACTCAAAGGCTAAACAACGCGGGGGTAGGCTGTCACATCGGAGGAAAGTGTCTTAACAAGATCAGTTATGCTGACGATATGGTACTGATGGCACCGTCTATAAGAGGACTACGCGTTCTTCTAAAGGTCTGTGAAGTGTTTGCTGAAGAAACAAACATGCTCTATAACCCTAATAAAACAGCACTGTTGGTTATAAAGTATGGTCAGGGCCCAACAAGTATTCCTCCAGTTACTCTGAACGGTGTGGTCCTGAAGGTGACCGAAAGAACAAAATACCTAGGACACATAATTACAAATAATCTAATGGACGACGACGATATTGACAGGCAAAGACGAGCTCTCAGTGTGAAAGCGAATATGCTGTGTAGAAGGTTTCGTCTTTGTAGCACCGCTGTAAAAAGAACGCTCTTCCTTGCCTTCTGTGCAACGTTATATACATGTGAACTCTGGACAAATTATAAAAAGAGCAGCATAGAAAGACTTCGCATACAATATAACAACGCCTTTCGTATGATGTTTGGCCTTCCCAGATATTGCAGCGCTTCCGGTATGTTCACTGAGGGGCGTGTTCCCAACTTTGCAGCCCTCATAAGATCCAGGGTGGCAGGGATGAGGGAAAGGATATACAGCTCCGGAAATGTCCTTATCCTGGAAGCCCGCCTTACTCCAGCATCCAGCATCGATGCACACTGGAGAAAGATACTGGCCCCGCATAATTGACTTGCCATCGCTCGCTAAAGCCAATATTTTACCGTACATTTCTTTTAATACTTTTAATACTTATAATACTTCTCTTCCATTTTATATGATTTTTCTATATCTCTTTTATTTTATATAATATTTTTAATGTGTGTACCTACTTTCATATGGAATGTGTGGGATTGCACGAACCTCCCCACATTCTGGAATAAAGTTATATTTATTTATATTTAATGTCATTCCACAAAGTTAATGCCAATTCAATAAACAATATAATTCTCCTTCCATTTCCGAACCCGGTGAATTCTGGGAATAGCAAGACTTTAACATGTAAAACGTTATATTCATAATTGCACCCATAGACTTGTCTATAACATCACATGGAGAGGACAGTTTTCCTAGAAATTTTCCATATTAAACGTAATATTCTTCAATTGGCCGATAGTGAGACAAGTACTGTAGCGAAGGGAAAATCTACATTTCAAAATGAAGTGTACAACACACACACGTTCACCAATTGAAGACTACAAAGTGTACACTACAATTGTAGTAAAAACTACTTGAAGTGAAGTAATTGTAGTACTACGAAATGAAGTGAAGTAAGTGAAGTGAAGTAATTGAAGTGAAGTAAATGAAGTGAAGTAATTGTGATAATAATGAAGTGAAGTAATGAAATGAAGTAATAGTGAAGTTAATTTTTAACTGAAGTGAAGTATTTTATTCCCGAATAAAAATTTGGCGAGCTAAAAAAAAAAAGGTCGCCAGCCAGATTTCTTCATTCGATTCCAAAAAATTTTCAAACCATGGGGGGGGGGGAGGGGTTGTTACAGTTTCCCGAGATTTCTTCGTTTAGCTACATCAACTTCCAAAAAGTGTATGTATTTTGTAGTGTTCGTTTGAAATGAAGTGTACTATTTGAAGTTTATACTTTCAATAACTTTGATGTTTGTAGTTTGTAGTGTGCACTACACATCAAAGTGTGCGAACTGTGCACTTCAATGTAGTGTAGTACTACATTGTAGTAGTGAGTACAGAGCGGACCCATCACTAATAGTACTGTTCACCTGAGTTTTGTTTTCAATCGTCGATTCGCGTGGCCGACGTTGCGCGCCCCTGCGACTTCGGTTCTGTAGCGACATTACCATAATGGTTTTAACTCGTGCGGCCGAAAAAGTAGACAAAGTATTCATAAATTCCTTCCTAATGCGACCCGCGGCACGCGTAACGACCAAAACAAATTTCACGCTTTGACTGTTCACATTCGTGTGTGAGGCAATTTGACATTTCTCCAGAGCGCTGCGGAGGCGGAGACACCGCCATTGTTGTTCTCCCTCCCTCTGGTCCGCTCTGCGCTCTCCGCTCTCCTCTAGCGCGCACTTTCAACCATATTAATAGTCATAAATCTTCACTACAGAAAACTAGTCATATTCCTCTTACCGAGGCAGTGGGGGTCGTCAGAAGAGCTGTCGATAAGCTTCGCGAACAGAGCGCCTGCTTTGGACTAGGCTGTTGAGACATTTCTCATCCCGTATCGAGGCAGTTGTGGGTTTCCAACCAAGCTGCGGCAGATAATCTGCGCTATTCTGAAAATAGCAATATTAAGATGTCAAATCTTTACCCCAACCTTGACAGTTATGTATAACATTGTATTGCCGCCAATTTCGATGTTTTAAGTTTGACATATTTGAAATTAATGAATTCAATCAATCAGAAAGCTCTAACGCGTAAAAAAACCTAAAGTTAGCCACAATTATGAAGAATGAGCTTTTTAATTGATTGAATTAATTAATTTCAAACCTGTCAAACATAAAACGTCAAAAAAAAACGGCGTCACAATGTTATACCTACAATAACTGTCAAGATACAGGAAATAACAATATTGCGTAGTTCAGAATACGGATGAATATTTGAACCCATTTGACCTGACTCGTATCCTGTTCCAATTTGGCACAATCCTGGAGTATTCCAATGTGGAAGCCTTCTATATACCGACGACTGAGATGATAGCCGTCAGTTCAATTCAACGAATTTTCTATTTATCCTCAAGCATTTAGATTTAATTGAAGTACCTACTACGCCTGAAAAAGTAATGATTCACTTCTCTGAACCTCCAGTTACTTATAAAAGGATACGAAACTGCAGCAAATGTGATTTTTTTCGATGCATTTTAATTTTGGATCAGTCCTTCTTTGAAATCTGTGTTTACCAGTTTCTGGGTGAAGCTAACATTCTGATTTTTCCATAAACCTTTTCATTTTGTATTGAGATGCTTGGTTTCATACGTTTAAAGACGTTTCTTCGTGTTTTCATGAAGTATCTGCGGTATAATTGAGTTGGTAGAATACCCGAGTTACAAATTTCTTCTTTTAGTCTTGTTAGAAAAGTTGTATGTTATCCGTTAAAATTTAAGCATCAAAATTTTAACTCCATATTTTCCGATCTGCAGCAATTTTGGCAGCTTCCTGAAATGAATGATCATAACTGCCCACCTTATAGGTGATCTTGCACAGTGGCTTGTATATTAGTTTGCACCTGCGTCCTTTGTGATATTAATATTGCCAAATAAAGTAAGTTTATAAAGATGGTAAGTTATTAATTGTAGCAGGAAACTGTTTCTTCTGTGAGCTGTTCATGAAGTATGCAGCCTAGCTCCATATCTCTAATGCATTATCCTGTATGTTTTTCCCTATGTGTACATGACCTGGACGTTAGCGCAACTACGTGTGCAATTAAGTGCATACATGTGTACACAAACTGCACTATTACATCTTGTATTTATTAATTAAAAATAACATCATATAAGCAGCAAGATCAAACTGAATACGAGTACATTAATAATGACAGAAGTTTAGCAAAATTACCAGCATTTATTATATTTATTGTAGTTTATGTTTTTTAAATATGACATATCTTTTTCTTCTAAAAAGAAGGGTGAAAGTTCTTGATGAAAGCAATCAAACCGGTTGGTTGGCAGAGTCTAGCAAATTTGCCAGAACAAGTCTGAACTGAATATTATATCTAATTTTAAAAACCCTAATTTCAATTTGTAAGATTGTTATTTCTTGTAGATGTGTTATTTGAGCATATTTTTATTTTACTTAATTACATTATGCATAAAATATATTAATTACATATAGATATATTTGGATAACAGAATGAGTAGGTATATTAACGCTTAATCACCCTTAAGGGGGGGTAAGGTTTTTAACTTTTTTTTTGCATTTTATTTTTAATTTTTTAAATGAATGTATAACATCGTAAGAATATTGTGTCAAAATTTCAAGTCAATCGAAGCAAAATTGACGAAATTATGAACATTTGAGCGATACTCAGACTGATTTTCTATACCTGCTCGGGCAGCTAAGAGACGCGCTCACCTGAGGACTACCGGACGTGCTATTTGTATTGGAAGAGTTTTGCATAGACAAGGACAAACAGATGCTGATGATGAAAGCTCTTTGCCGTGTGAACATCGCATCGATGATTATGTGTAAGTATAAAATAAGTGTTGAGTTTTATTTTGAATTTTACAGTGTGCAAAACTTTAAATCGTTTTCCCCACATCTCACGTTTTCAAAGTCGGTGTCCATCATAACTTCAAAACTACTGCACCGATCCTTTTGAAATTTTGAATACAATTTCTGTACATAATTTACGAGGTAACGCTGTCGAGTTTTTTTTTAATTTGTTATTAATTTTTATTTTTTAATAACAAATTAGTCGATATTTTACGCAAAAAATCGCGTTTTTCCCTTCAAAGTGTTCCAAAAAATTGAAAAATTTAAATTTCAAAAAACCCTTCCAGGGTTACCTGGGAAAATCTATTATCTAACGAATGAACTTTGATTTTTTGATTTCAGATGATTTAGCACCAAGTTATGATGGACACCGCAATTCTACTTCTTCCGAGACACGTTCGAATAATTGCTGCCATTGCCGTATTTCTTAATATTTCGTCTTGAAAATTTTACACAATATTCTTCAAATATCATACTTTAATGTACTATTGGTTTTAATAAAGAGATTTTAACTGTGTCGTCACAAAAAATTCACAAAAACATGCCTTTTTTTGTACTAATTAACCTTACCCCCCCTTAAAAGAGAATTTAATTCTCGTGTTTAAAAGCGTTGTAGTATATATTGTTAATGTAATCATTAGTAGAATTACAGTAGCCGGCAAACGTCATGAAAATTTTCAGTGTAGTGGGGGGAAGTTTGCGCATGTACCATTCCACCAACGAGACCCAAAATTTGTCTTCTGCGCATTCCCCCACTACGCCAAAAAATTTCAAGAAGTTTGCCGGCAATTGTACCTATATTAAAATAGTAAAAAGAATACAATGTAAGAAAAATAAAATATAAATATCTGTAAACATTAGATATAAAAGTTAAAAAGGTATTGTTATTATTAATCTTTTCAGTCATTTTCAGTTTATTTTTGAATTTCTAATAATTTTTTTGCTCTCGGTCTTTTACTAAACCATCCAAATGTGTTATTATTAAAGTACATTTTGTGAATTTGTAGTAGGTACCTACCGTATTTTTTTTATAAATTTGATTAATATTTAGGACAAAAAAGTTCCCATGTTGGGAATATTGAAGGTTTCCTCAAATTAATTTGATAATTACTCTCTGAACTATTTCTATATTTACCTCTCATCGAAAAGAAAAGAACGCCACAATACGCTGCCCTGCTACTCGTACACCGCTTTTCCTTCGTCTACTTTCATAAATTTTCTTAAGCACAGTTGTTGAAGCTTTTAACAAGGTCGTTCTTCAACATTTTGTGTACTTATCTGATCATGCTACTAGCGTCGATCGCGGATACCCTCCGTCTGTGTAAACTCATGTCAATATTAACAAATTATGAAAATAAAACACTGAACTTTGTTTTTTTTCCCACTATTTTATATTTGAGACTTGTTACACAAAATGTTTCGGAAACATCCGTCTCCTTCTTCAGGTGAGTTAAGACTGAGGTATGTGGGAGTGGAGTGGAGGGGGTATCTAGGTGGTGGGAGATCGGGAACATTGTAAGAAGGGGTGATATTAAGGGTTGTACTTGATTAGTCATAATGTTATTTGTTGTGTTTTGTATTTCATAATGGTTTTTAAGAATTTCAAGTATTTCAAAATTATTTTGTTTTTGGCCGTATGTCTGTTTATGTAGGATGTGTATTTTTGTATTGTTGAATGTGTGGTTATTTTCTATAATATGATTAGCATATTCTGAAAAATTATGATTTGTGAGGCGCCTTTTGTTCTTTAAGGGGGGGGGGGTAAGGTTTTTAACTTTTTTTTTTTTGCATTTTATTTTTAATTTTTTAAATGAATGTATAACATCGCAAGAATATTGTGTCAAAATTTCAAGTCAATCGGAGCAAAATTGACGAAATTATGAACATTTGAGCGATACTCAAACTGATTTTCTATACCTGCTCGGGCAGCTGAGAGACGCGCTCACCTGAGGACTACCGGACGTGCTTATTGTATTGGAAGAGTTTTGTGTAGACAAGGACAAAAAGATGCTGATGATGAAAGCTCTTTGCTGTGTGAACATGGCATCGACGATCATGTGTAAGTATAAAATAAGTGTTGAGTTTTATTTTGAATTTTACAGTGTGCAAAACTTTAAAGCGTTTTCCCCACATCACAAGTTTTCAAAGTCGGTGTCATAACTTCAAAACTACTGCACCGATCCTTTTGAAATTTTGAATACTATTTCTGTACATAATTTACGAGGTAACGCTGTCGAGTTTTTTTTTCAAATTTGTTATTAATTTTTATTTTTTAATAACAAATTAGTC